>CM054122.1:47046977-47616500 GCA_028751855.1 Ambrosia trifida | reverse complement strand
CTGTTTACTGCTTTGCGACCGGTACACTTGCCTTGCGTGTGTAGTTTTTAGGTGAGTCGTTTTAATTAAAGCTTGTGTTATTTTTATATATACATTACACACATCACTAACATAATAAAATTTTCAAACAAAAAAAAATTCAACCCAACCCCGTCTTTTGATAAAAAAAAAAAAAAAAAAAAACCCCGCCTATTAGTCTAAACCCCTTCTTTAAAGAAAACCCCATCATTAAGCTAACATAATAAAATATTAAAAAAAATCAACGCACTTCGTCTTTTGATTCAAAACCCTGTCTATTAGTCTAAAACTTGTCTTTCGCTATTAGAATTTTATATATAAACTCCAAAACATATTCAAAAAATATTATAAAACATCTTATTAACCGTTGTAGCCAACATAATATAATAATTAAAAAAAAAATTAACTCAGCCCCGTCTTTTGTAGCCAACATAATAAAATATTAACAAAAAATCGACTGAACCCTATCTTTTGATTCTAAATTTCTAATGTCTTAATGAATCATATTGGGCCTTAATGTATCAGAATGGACAGTAGTAGCTCATATTAGTATTAATGGCTCATATTGGGTCTTAATCGATCACAAAAGACAATAGTAGATAATACATGTATAAATGGATCATATTAGGCTTTAACAGATTACAATGGACAATACTAGATCATAATTGTTTATCTTAATGGATCATAATGGAGAATAATAAATCATGCGTGTCTTAATTGATCATATTAGGCTTGGTCGCGGAATTAGTTATCCCGAAAAAGTATGGTTCAAGTTAAGTACGCCTGGGTTGGTGGCCCAGTCATAGAGGAAATACCTTTAGAAGCACCATTTATGAAGATGTCTATGGTTCTATAATGAGTAAGTTTAATATTTAGGTGTAGTTTAACGGTAGGAGTGAGGGCGAGTTACCCAAGATGGACATCATTATTTTTTTCTTTAATAATCAAGAAACTAGTCCAGTTCAAATGTATACCCTTACAAATGAAAAAAAAAAATCTCACACGTAGCTTGGTACACCCGACACAAGTGTTGCATACTCACCGTTGCTCGTGTATTACACGTTTATTCATTCTCTACACGTCCATTGGTCACATATCACCTCTCACTAGTGTAGCATCAAAAACTTATCCTTTTACTAATATTTGTAGGTAAATATATCCTTAACCGTGACAACAACATGAGTACGAGCAGGTTGCTGTTGGTATGTTTATATATAGGAATAATGGAAATAAATAATCCAAACTATTGACTATTGGCCAATAACAGTCCCAACTACGAAAATTACCAATAGTGGTCCCAACTTTCGACACGTGGCATCCTAGGTGGTAAAATGATCCTACGTGGCATCCGAGGTGGCGTCCTAGGTGGCAAAATGATCCTACGTGGCATCCTACATGGCATGCCACGTCAGCACCACACTAACGCCGTTAGTTTGGGTCCATTATATTCCAATATGTCGAAAATTGGGACCACTATTAGTAATTTTCATAGTTGGAACTGTTATTAGCCAATAGTCAATAGTTGAGATAATTTATTTCCATTATTCCTTATATATATGTAAATGTTGGTATGTTGGTACTTGGTATGTTTGGTTAATTAGTTTTGTTATTATTTCGTTTGATTGTGCGTGTGTGGACAAAGCGGAAAAAAAGGCCTTTAGCGGCGACCCGTCACCCCTAAAGGTCCTGCCTTGATTGCACAAAATTTTGCCACGTGGCATGACATGTGGCAAAAAAAAAATAAAAATAAATGGAAAAAGAAATGCTACGTGGAAAAACAGCATTAGGGGCGACCCTTTAGTGGCCACAGAGGGTTTTAGGCACCAAGCTAATTTGACAGGACCTTTAGGGACGACAGACGTCGCTAAAGACCCTGTCGCCCCTAAAGCCCTAACATTAGGGGCGACAGGCATCGCCTCTAAAGCTCCACTCTGTTGTAGTGGTAATCTATTAGGGAAGGATCTTACCCTATGGTGGGATGGTGACCTAGATAGCTAGGGTGAGGAAGGGTTGACTTGTAAGCTATCGATGATGACACCATTGTAGTAGTAGTGGAGCTTGAACTTTTAATGGTGGGGCCTAAAAGTCACGAGACCTATTTTTTTTTTTTTTCAAAATGGTGGGGGGCAGGACTCAACATATACAAATTTACCGGAAAAAAATGAAAATTTACACTACTGAGCCTAAAAACAGTGGGGGATGGGGTACCCGACCCGACCCTTCATAAACTCCACCCATGCATTGTAGTGAATGGATTATTAGGAATGTGACACACGAGAAAGTGATGAGAGAAATAAGAAGGGTCAAAGAAGAAATCTAGGAAGGCATATTTCGGAGCCTAATTATTGGTTTTGTGTGATTGATTCCTGTTGTTTTGTTCGTTTTCTAGATCATTCATTTTAGTCCACTTTTGCATTACTTCATATTCTTTGGTAGCTTTTAATGTTCACAACTACACTGGTCATGATTCACAAAACATCAATATTTTTTGCACTTTTAGATATTCATAACGAGTGAAATAAAGTTGAAACTTCTTCAGTCTCATATGTATTAGCAAAACCGAAAGCCTAAAAATAGATGATGGGCCAAACTTCAAAGGAAACTATGCGGTACAACAAGGATGTGAAGAAAAACCTGCTGTTGATTACAGTTAATGTGCTAGGGAGTCCAGGGCCGCTGAGGTTGATAGTGAACAAAGATGATACAGTGTCGAATGTTATTGATTCATCTCTAAAACTGTATGCACGTGGAGGACGGCTTCCTATCCTCGGATCAGATACCACAAACTTTCTACTCTTTCCATCAAATGCACCATCCCATGGTATTAAAAATTCATCCATATAGAAGTTATTATGATCAATAATCTAAATCGAATTGTATTGTCATTTTTTAACAAAAAGATTTCTTGTTAATTTGTTGTAGCATTGAGTTCAAATGAAGCAATATGGATATCTGGGGCGAGGAACTTTGTGATGTCTAAGAAGAAGATCACTAATATACAAACAACGGAAGCTAAGTCTTCGATCAATAACCAACTAGACAACCGTAGTTGGAAATCATGGTTTCGTAGTTTGAACAAGTCCTTCAAGATCATATCACATTGATGTTACTTTTTAGCTGCTATATGTTGGTCTGTTCATCAAATATTTCAAATGCATATTATGGTGTCCCTGGTTCTTAGGTTCTCTTCTCCATTTATATTACGTATATGTGCAGCTAGATTGATAAGGGGCATGTGGATGTGTGCTTTTGAAGGTACCGTTATATCAATATGTTATTTTATGTTATGGTGAATCATTTAAATAACTATGTTTACAAACTAAATTATATAATGGAATGGTTGGTAGAAAAAAATATCCTATACCTATTTCATTATAATACATATTGTTGGTCACACAGGATCGATAAAGGGTTTGATGTTGAGAGAGAATTTGGTGTAACAAGATAATTCACTAACACAAATTAAATGTTACAATATGTTCGATATATATACATTGTGAAGGGTTGTGTCCCTTGCATTAACCGACGTGACCCTTCGGTTTATAACTACCATAACTAAACAATAATATTAAACTTAGGATAATAAGAAATCAAGTAATTATAATGCCTTCATTCTCCCCCTTAATTCTTGATTTCTCCGAGGTCTTCAACTCCTATGAGACTTCGCATTTCGATAAACTTTATCCTTGGTAGTGGCTTTGTGAGAATGTCTGCCTTCTGCAATTCTCCACTGATGTGTTCGACTTGAATCTGTTCATTCTCTATGCATTCTCTGATAAAATGATACTTCGTGTTGATGTGCTTTGATCTTCCATGAAACACAGGGTTCTTCATGAGTTGTATTGCTGACTTGTTATCTACCTTCAGAGTTATCTTCTTAGGTTCTTCTCCTGTAAGCTCGCTGAGTAAGCCTTGTAGCCATATTGCTTGACATGATGCTGACGTCGCTGTCATAAACTCTGATTCACATGATGATAATGCTACAGTAATCTGCTTCTGAATTGTCCATGTAATGGGTGAGTCTCTGTAGTAAAAGATAGTTCATGTGGTTCCTTTGCCATCATTAGGATCTGCACCATAACTGATGTCACTATAGCCGATGATTCTTGCATCTTTTCCTTTGGTGTATTGGATTCCATAATCCATAGTTCCTTGAATGTATCTTATCAGATGTTTGACTGGTTTCATGTGAGTCTCCCTTGGTTTCTCCATGAACCTACTCACGTATCCAACTGCAAAAGTAATGTCTGGTCTCGTATGTGTGAGATACCTTAAGCTTCCAATAAGCTTCCTATATTCTGTTTCATTAACTGGTTCACTTTCGTCTTCTTTGAGGAGTTTTAGTCCTGACTCCATTGCATACTTAGTTAGATTGCAGTTCTCTAGTCCAGCTTCTTTGATAACCTTCTTGGCATAGGCTGACTGCTTCAATTGAATTTTTCCTTGCACTTGGCGTACTTCTATCCCTAAATAGTATGTGAGTGGTCCTAAATCACTTATCTCAAACTTGCCTTGCATTTCCTTCTTTAAGCTTGACATGTCCTTGATAGAGCTTCCCGTTACTATGATGTCATCAACATATACTCCAATAATTATTGTTGATTTCTTTGAAGTTCTCCTGTACACTGCTTGCTCTTGTGGACATCTCTTGAATCCTATCTCCTTTAGAGTGTCATTCAGCCTTAAGTTCCATGCCCTGGGTGCTTGCTTTAATCCATATAAAGCCTTCTTTAGCTTGTAGACTAGTTTGTCCTTTCCTTTCTTCACAAACCCTTCTGGTTGTGATACATAGACATCTTCCTTCAATTCACCATGCAAAAATGCTGATTTTACATCCAAATGATGTACTGGCCATCCTTCTTGAGCTGCTAATGCTAGTAGTAGCCTAATTGTCTCCATTCTCGCAACTGGAGCAAACACTTCATTGTAGTCAATTCCTTCTTGTTGAACATAACCTTTTGCTACTAATCTGGCCTTGTACTTGGTGATTTGTCCACTTGCGTCTCTCTTGACCTTAAATACCCATTTTAATCCAATCGATTTCTGACTTGTGGGGAGGTTTGTCAGTGTCCAAGTATTATTCTTCTCAATGGATTCTATCTCACTTTCCATTGCTTCTATCCACTGTGGGTAATCTGCTGCTTCTTTGTAGTTTGCAGGTTCTTCATTATACGCTAAGTATAGATGTTCAAATTCTTCTGGTCTTAGAGCTTCTGTGGCCGCATAGATGTCATTGAGTGACATAAGGGGTCGTACTGGTCTATGTAATGAGCCTGTTGAATCTTCTACTCCTTGTACACTTGATTCAATGGTCTGTATACTTCTTGGTGACTCTTGGATTGTTATAGGAATCCTTGTAGCTTCTATTGGGGTGAAAGGATCTTCATTCTCACTATTATGATCTAAGTTTTCCTCGTTTCCTTGATCTTGTACAGCTCCACTGTCTTGACTTCCAAATACTGCAAATCTTGTCCAAGTTGGCTCGTTGTCACTTACTTCCTTCAAATAACTGTCCCATTTCCATGGTTCATTCTCTATGAAATGGACGTCTCTGCTGATACATATCTTTCCTTCCTCTGGATCATACATTCTGTAGGCTTTCGTTCCATTCTCATTTCCTAAATGCACCATCTTCTTGCTTCTGTCCTCCAACTTTCTCAGATGAGGTGTGGCTATATTCACATAAGCCATGCATCCAAATACTCTAATATGCTTGATATTTGGTGCCTTCCCATGTATTGCTTCATATGGGGTCTTTCCTTTCAATGCTTTAGTAGGAACACGATTGAGTATATAGATTGCTGGTCGTGTTGCTTCTGCCCATAAGTTATGCGGTACATTCATAACCTTTAACATGCTCCTCGTCATGTTAATCACTGAACGGTTCTTTCTTTCTACTACACCATTCTGCTGAGGTGTGTAAGGTGCTGTGAGTTGTCTCAATATACCCTTTTCTTCACAGTATGTGGTAAAGAGCTCTAGATGTAAATTCTCCTCCACGATCTGTTCTTAACTTTTTGAGCTTTCGACTCGTCTCTGTTTGAGCCTCACTTAAGAACTTATTAAAGTTCTCATAAACTTGATCCTTTGACTTGAGCATATAGATCCACATGTATCTCGAATAGTCATCAACTATCAGGAAGAAATAGTTGTTTCCTGCTAATGATGTGGGTGTGATTGGTCCACATAAATCTGCATGTACTAGTTCTAGAGGTCTTGTGGCTCTAAAACTTGCTTGAGAGGGGAAAGGTTGTCTGCTTTGCTTTCCCGTTAAACATGCATCACATACTTGAGATGGGTGCTCAGTTCTTGGTATTCCATGTGCCATTTTCTTTACGCTTAACTGCCTTAGTGATACAAAATTCACATGTCCCATACGTGCATGCCATAGCCATGCAGGTGTGTCTATCCTTGCTTGTAGACATATAGGGCTTGCTATTCTAAGCTTCACCTTGTAGAGTCTATTCTTGGCTCTTGGGACTTTTATCAATAAGTTGTTGCAGGCGTCATATACCCATAGATACTCGTTTTCCATAAGTACCTTGCATCCGGTTTCTGTCACTTGCCCGAGGCTTAGGATGCTGCTTTGGAGTGTTGGAATGTAGTAAACTTCTGTAATAAGTCTTTGTTCACCATTGTTACATTCCAGTAGTATTGAACCTTTTCCTTCAATTTTGACACATGATCCATTTCCAAACTTTACACTTCTTATTACTTTCTCATTCAACTCTGTAAAATAGGAACGCTTCCCTGTCATATGGTTACTTGCACCATTGTCTAAGTACCACATCTCATCTCTATTATCATCACTATGATAATGTTCTGGTATTATATCCTTCTCTTCAAGAACTATTTCACTTTCTTCACCAACTGCCATTAGTAATGTGGGATCCTCTTCTTCTTCCATTACTAGGTGAGATTCTTCTTGTTTACTTCGAGACTTCGGACACCTAGGAGCGATATGTCCTAGCTTATGGCAATTGTAGCACCGTACATTGCTCATATCCTTCTTGGGCTTGTTTCCATTATTGTTGTCATGACTTGTCTTAGTGAAATTCTTTTCACTCTTCTGATCTTGTTGGCCATTCCTGTCAAAGTTTCTTCTCTCGTATCTTTGACTCTTGTTAAACTTCCTAAAGTTCTGCTTGCCTCGATTCTGATTGTAGTTCTTGAAATTGTTGTTATAAGGCCTCCTGTCGTGCCTTGCAAATAACAACCTATCTTGACCTCCTGGTCCATATTTCTTCTCGTCTCTAGACTTAAGCCTCTCCTCATATGCTTTAAGTCTTCCAATTGCTTCATCAAGCATCATGGTATCAACATCTGAATACTGTTCTATAGATGCGATAATCTGTAGGAACCTTTCTGGTACGGAGTCTAGCAATTTTCGTACCATCACTGAGTCCCTCAAACTTTGTTCCTAAAGCCTTTGACTTTGTGCTTATTGCACTTAACCTACCAGCAAACTGGTCTATGGTCTCTGTCTCTCTCATTGATAACATCTCAAATTCTGTGCGTAACGATTGTAATCTTGCTTTCTGGACTCGGTCAATTCCAACATGTCTCGTTTTTAATGCTTCCCAGATTTCACTTGCTGTGTTATGGGATGCCACCTGCATCACCATATCTTCTGGAATTACCTGAAATAGAGAGGCTATCGCGGTCCTATCTTTCTTCACATCTACCTTTGAAGATCCTTCTTGGGGTTCCACTACTTCCCAGAGGTTATTGGCATTCAATATTGCCTTTACATGAACAGCCCAAATCGTGTAGTTCGTAGATGTGAACATCGGGGTTTGGAGGCTAAACGTGAGTGTTTCCTTGGTGACGATATCTTCTTTCGTCATCGTGGGTTTCACCGGTGTCTTTAGTGGACTTCTGTGTTTATTTTTCTTCCCTAGTGTCCAATCTCAATTTGAACAATCTAAACACCACGTCTGGAACTGGTATGACTCTCCTTCGTCAACCTTGATATTCTTTGAATTTTGACGAATCCTTCGTAATATGTAAGCGCTTAAAACACACTATTCGGTGTTTCGCTAATGGGTGTAGGCTTTCTCCTAGTGCCTAGAATATCAAACTATGTTCCCCAAAAATATAAAAGTCAATCCCTTTGACTTTATAAATATTCTCCAAATTATAAAACAAATCAACCTTTTGTTTTATTAAAATCGTTACAAAATAATAATCAGAATTCTTGTGAATGCCGTACACGACAAACAAACTCGGAAAACCAAAATGTTTTAAAATTCCTTTTTGGATAAAACGGTTTTCTTTTTTGTTTTGTTGTTTGACTTTCAAAAAAAGTCAACCGTCGTGTTTCTTCCTAGTTTTCCCACGAAAACTCTTCTGCCCAACAAATAATTTCTCGCGCCTTTTTCCTAATTCGATTCTGGATGTTTATATCTCCACTGAATCGGTATAGTCTTATGATTCGAACACTAAAACGAATCAAACAAACTTCTATATAATCGAATATTAATTCTTCTTCTTCACTTCCTTGTTCGGTTCCGACCGTAACAAAGGATTCTTAATCCAACGTTCAAAAACGGTTTGTGTAATCCGGTGTATGTTGGTGTTGATTCCCGAACACTGTTTGATACACAGAAATCAAATTTCTGTAAAAAATTTCTTTAAAAATGTTTTGGCGGGAAATCTTGTGTCACGATTTTGTTAAACAAGAACAAAAGATTCTTGTTTCTATGTATCGGATTTGGATTAAGAATATATAATTCGATTATAATCTTAAAGAGGGGCAGGAATATGTAACCGTATAATATGCGCGTGATTTTCTGAAATCCGATGTCTGATCGCAATCTCTGTTCGCCGGAATCTTCTTCTTCTCCGGTGAAAAACGGTTACAGGTTCAGTGAATATCTTCCTTTATCTTCGATTCTGGTTGGCGTATGAATGTTTAGAACTCTTAAGTCTCGTTGCTCTGTTCCTGTCCGATATTATCCCTTTGTTCCGATTGATGTTTCTTCACGAAGAAGATGATCGGAAATGATGAATTGATCGGAAAACTTGATAACCGCTCTGATGCCAACTGTTGGTCACACAGGATCGATAAAGGGTTTGATGTTGAGAGAGAATTTGGTGTAACAAGATAATTCACTAACACAAATGAAATGTTACAATATGTTCGATATATATACATTGTGAAGGGTTGTGTCCCTTGCATAACCGACGTGACCCTTCGGTTTATAACTACCATAACTAAACAATAATATTAAACTTAGGATAATAAGAAATCAAGTAATTATAATGCCTTCACATATGACTTTTACCGACAAATCATTTTGGGTATCCATCAATGAAGGTGGTACAGCCAATAATCCGTCTGTGATCAATTAGAAAACATGATGTGGGTAGAGACGGATTACCAGCAACTACGTCGGCCACACAACTGATGCTTTTAGTCCCACAAATTACATAGGGGCGTACACACTGGCTGAACCAGACCGCCGAATATGGCTTCACACCGCAAAAGTGCATATCAATAGACAATACGTGTTACCATTTAGTAAAACGAAGCCAACGAGGTAGTGGGGAAAGACTGATAGAGAAAATACAGAAATATAACCAAAGCTTTTCGGATGAATCTTATTCAAAGAAGGCAATGCCTTATATAGACGAGTACATAACGTACACAATTCAAAATGCAAAACAAACTAACAAAAATAACATGAAAACAGGACGTGCATGAGACCAGGAACAAACTGTTGACCCATGCAGATTATTAGCACACGACTCTAACCAACTAGCTAGCAACGGTAGGATTGAATTATTATTGAATTATTCTCCAATATACTCCCTTAATTCAATCCTTCTAGATCCCATAGCTTCCCTAAGATAACCAAATCGATCTGTTGTCAAAGGTTTGGTCAATACATCAGCTACTTGATCTTCAGTTCTACATGCCCTCAACACAATTTGATCTGATTCAACTAAGCTCTTGATGTAATGGAACTTAATATCTATATGCTTGCTTCGACTGTGTAATCCTAGATTTCTAATAGAAAAGTGGTTGACACATTGTCCCAATAAATATCAGTTGCCTTTTCTTGCTTGCTTGTAACCCAAATCACAAAAGGCAACCTGACAAATATGAAGGAAAGCAAAGTTTGTCAAATATACACATACATATTTATGCTTTAAGTATGTTACCATAAATATATGTATAATTTTTATTTGAACGGCCAATGAATCAATTTCCAAACACTCTCAGGCACCCTTTTGGCAAATCAGGTACTCGAGAGTACCCAGGCCACCAATTGCCACCTAATAGCCGACATATTAAGAATGTCATAATTGTATTTATTTTGTATTTATTTGTGATTACCATTTACCATAGATAGGACCCTCTCATTGTATTATATATAGTCTTGAGATTAATGAGAATGATCAAGGGGAATAATTCTATCAAAAAATTTGATATCTGTCCGTCGCTTTACCATAGATAACTGGGTTTCTGTTGAATTTGACCCGTTTGGTTTTCTTGTGAAGGACTACAAGACCAAGGCACCACTCCTGCGATGCAACAGCACCGGTGATCTCTATCCCTTGGTGCTCGGGTCCTCCTCCACCCAACCTACAGCCTTTGCTGCCATATCTTCTCAAGTCTGGCATCACCGTCTTGGCCACCCAGGACGGGACTCTTTAAATAAATTAAAAACTTCTCATGTTTTGGATTTTGATTATGTTTCTAATAATGTTTGCCAGTCTTGTATTTATGGAAAAAGTATTCGTTTACCTTTCTTTAATTCTTTAAATTCTACTTTGCAACCATTTGACATTATTCATAGTGACGTGTGGACATCACCCATAATTAGCTCATCCGGCCATAAATATTATGTATTATTCCTAGATGACTACACCAATTTTTTATGGACCTACCCTCTCACCCATAAATCCCAAGTTTACCAATCCTTTACCCAATTTGCCACAATCATAAAAACACAATTTAACCAAACCATTAAAACGTTTCAATGTGACAATGGACGTGAGTACATTAACTCATCCTTCCAAAATTTTTTCACCACCAACGGTATTCTTTACCGTCTCTCCTGCCCGTACACCTCTTCCCAAAATGGCAAGGCCGAGCGAAAAATACGTACAATAAATAATATGATTCGCACCCTCATGGCCCATGCCTCCCTCCCCACCCACCTATGGCACCATGCCCTTGAAACTGCCACTTACCTACTCAACATCTTACCCTCCAAAACCACCCGCAACAAGACCCCCACTGAGCTACTATATATGTCCACACCCACATATGATCACTTACGTGTTTTTGGTTGCCTTTCCTACCCTCTTACACCACCTCCTACCATTCACAAACTAGATAACCGATCTCACCCTTGTGTCTTTCTTGGTTACCCCCCCACTCACAGAGGGTACCGATGCCTTGACCTCTCCACCAAAGACATCTTCATCTCGCGTCATGTTGCGTTTGATGAAACAACATTCCCATTTGCTCAAACCATTGGCCCTTCCCCAACCTATGAAGCTTTCGCAGACCCTTACCCACATCATCTATGCCCTCATATCTCCAATACACATCCCAAACATACTCCCACTCCTACTCCACAAACCGGCCCAACCGTACCACCCCCTAGCCCTCCTCCGGCCCACCCAAACGCACCCACAACAGGCCCATCCCTTCCGCCCCACAATGCCCGGCCCAATACCACAGTCCCTCACAGCCCAACGCCATCACCTTCACCCGCTAACCCTCAACCGTCAGCCCACACCCAACCCGATCCCCAACCAAACCGCACTATCCGAACTCGCTCCATGAGCGGGATCTTCAAACCAAAACAACCCTTTAACCTTATCACTTCCGCCACACCACCCATTGAACCCATACCCAAAACACCAACCGATGCCTTGAACAACCCGGTATGGTACTCGGCCATGACGACCGAGTTTAATGCTTTAATTAGAAATGGGACATGGGAGTTAGTTCCTCGTGACTCATCAATGAATATTATCCGTTCCATGTGGTTGTTTAAACATAAATACAGGTCAGACGGGACATTGGAGAGATATAAGGCCAGGTTAGTTTGTGACGGCCGTTCTCAACAGGTGGGAATTGACTGCGGTGAGACATTTAGTCCGGTTGTTAAACCGGCCACTATTCGTACGGTTCTCTCACTCGCCCTTGCTAAACGTTGGGCGGTTCACCAATTGGATGTAACCAACGCCTTTTTACATGGCAACCTAAATGAGAGGGTCTACATGCACCAACCAATGGGGTTTCGAGATAAGAAATTTCCGGATCATGTTTGCTTACTCCGCAAATCATTATATGGTTTAAAACAGGCTCCCAGGGCATGGTACCAACGCTTTACAGATTTTGTTTTATCTTTGGGTTTTCTAAACAGCCGGTGTGACGCATCTCTGTTCACACTTCATCAGGGCCGTGATGTAGCATACCTTCTTCTTTACGTGGACGATATTCTCCTTATTACGTCCTCTGACGACCTCCGCACTCGTCTTATGACCAGTCTTGCGAATGAATTCGCTATGAAAGATCTGGGTCCATTGAGCTATTTTCTGGGCATCTCCGTCACCAAGACCGGCGACACCATGTTTCTCTCTCAACAGTCATACGCGACTGATATTATTGCTCGCGCCGGTATGCAATCTTGCAATCCGGTTGCGACGCCAGTTGACACTAATGCAAAACTCAGTGCTGTTTCAGGTGAATTATTTCATGACCCCACTTTATACAGGAGCCTTGCAGGAGCCTTACAATATTTAACCTTCACCCGCCCTGACATCACGTATGCGGTTCAACAAATATGTATGCATATGCACGCCCCACACGTTGATCATTGGAATGCCCTGAAACGAATCATACGGTACATCCAAGGCTCTTCACAACTCGGTCTTCTCCTAGGCCCCTCGGCTTCTTCATCATTGATTGCATACACAGATGCCGACTGGGCCGGTTGTCCGGACACGAGACGCTCCACCAGCGGGTACTGTATTTATTTTGGTGATAACTTAATCTCGTGGTCCTCCAAACGACAACCAACAGTCTCTCGCTCCAGTGCCGAAGCCGAATACAGAGGCGTTGCCAACGTTGTCGCAGAAATTTGTTGGATACGGAACCTACTACTCGAGCTTAATGTTCCAGTTAACCGCGCGACTATGGTGTACTGTGACAACGTCAGCGCCATTTATCTGTCAGGGAATCCGGTTCAACATCAGCGTACCAAGCACATTGAGTTAGACATTCACTTCGTCAGGGAACAGGTTCAAAAAGGTCATGTACGCATTCTGCACGTTCCTTCCAGGTATCAAATTGCAGATATTTTCACCAAAGGTCTCCCACGGGTTCTATTCGAAGACTTCAGATCCAGTCTCAGCATCCGGTCACCTCCCGCTTCGACTGCGGGGGTGTAATAGCCGACATATTAAGAATGTCATAATTGTATTTATTTTGTATTTATTTGTGATTACCATTTACCATAGATAGGACCCTCTCATTGTATTATATATAGTCTTAAGATTAATGAGAATGATCCAATTCCCGGGAAAACCCGACCACTCACCCGCCCGAAGGCACGACAGTGAAATAATCGGTAAAACTAGTCGGGATTAGGACTCGAACCCAAGCCAATGGCCGGGTCATCCCTCATTTCCCCTCTACCAATGTCCTCCAAATGTAGCTAGTGGGAATTGAACCCAAGTCTCCCATAGGAAACGTTAGGACCTCAACCAACTGAGCTACAAGTGTTGGACATAAATGTATGTATAATAAATCACTTATCTTATACAATAATCCAATGGAAGAATCAAAGGAGAGACTGATGGAGTGGTGAAGGACTATAAACATGTAGAATGGATCTCTTGCAAGGTTTCATCTTCAAGGCTGCAAAACACTCAAATTTAGCTTACATCATTATTATTTCACACCTACAAAACAAAAGCATCAATGTAAAACAAACCATACTCACTGCAACCAAACAGTGGCAATTGTATTTCATCTTACCTTATCTGCCATCAAGAATCAAAACCCACCCCTTTTTAGCCTTCACACAAAGAATAGCAACCAAATTTCATGCTTTGGAAATTTTTAGACAAATCAAAACTTTTGTATATATCATAAAACCATCTGATGCGAGTCTCAGAAATTCAAAATAAATGAAGAATATCAATGAATATAGTGGTGAAAGAGACATACCAGCTAGAGAAATTTGATTCTTTTTTACTCATTAATTACCACCACTGACTCTGGTTTCAATGGAGTTCCCTCCAAAGCTCTATTTGTCCATCTTATCGGTTGACGACTCCAACATCGATTTCATTTCATTTCATCGGAAACAATAAACAATCAAAATGAATGACATCGAGTGTGTGGTCCTGAGTATAGATGTGGAGTTCTTAACAAATAATAGACGGGTATTTTGGAAACGGACATGACGAATCAAACGACACATTGAAGGACGATTGAATTGCATATTGAATTCAATGGTGGTGCAATTCAAACGATCGAGAGGTGATGGTAACAGATTAGAGTAGGTGTTTTGAAGCGGCATCATTGAATTCGATGATGGTGGGATTCAATTGCATGTGATTAATTCATATTTAATTTGTAGGTATCAAAAACATAATCAAAGAAAAAAGATTATAAACAAAATTTGACTTGTATTAAATTTTTGTATTTAATTTGTCTTATCAATTTAATGAAATTACAATTTTACCCACAAAAATAAATATAAAATGACTACTTTGCCCATCCAAAATACATTATATAGAAGTATAGATATAGATATAAATATATAATATAATAATAATAATAAGGCTAGGATAATATGAGAACTCTACTATTTTGTGAGAACTAGAGAACTCTTGTGGACTATTGATCTTGATGATTCAATAGTTGAGATCAAAAGTTAGTGAGTTTTGTCTTTACATGATTAAGGAGTATTTTTTTAATATGTTAAAGTACAATTAGGGGCATTTAGGTAAAACCCCATGTGAGATAAGATTTAATATAATATTATATTATTTTTTATTTCAATATTAAAAACAAAATCATATTAATTAAACTTTATTTTATTATTTTAATTAAAATAATTTACTTTTTTTTAAATAATTTAAAAACAAAAAAAACGTCCAGCTTTTGTCCTCTCTCCCCCATTTTTACACTGGTGTAATTTTTTTACACCGGTGTAAATTTGCCATACACACATTTACGACAATTACACTGGTGTAAAAACGAAACAAAAACACTGGTGTTAACATCAAAAAAAAAAAAAAACACTAGTGTAAAAATAACCAAAACTAGATGGTGCGCTTTACATTCATATTTACACTGGTGTAACTGATGTTTTACACCAGTGTTTTTCTTGCATAAAAAACGACTATACATTATACATTCATATTTACGCCAGTGCTTTTCTTACAAAAAATACTACACCATTAATCGTCGTCTCTCCAACATCGGCTCATCTCCTGACAAAAAACCCCAAAATATTCAACATAAAAACCCCTATCTTTTCACCATAAACATCATTATTAATAATAATAATAATAATAATAATAATAATAATAATAATAATAATAATAATAATAATAATAATAACAGAAAAAATAAAAAATAATAACAGAAAAAAATAATAATAATAATAATAGTAACAGAAATAATAATAATAATAATAATAATAATAATAATAGTAACAATACTAATAATGTCACACCCTCAAATTCCACGTGCGGGGTTTTACCGCGAGGCGCGTGACACACCAGGATCTCAGTCAACGATCACAATGAACATACAACAAACATGCATTCATAAATATATTTAAAACCAAAATATCATGCTTTGAGCCGTAAACCAGCAGCGGAAGCATTCTTGTTTACAACCAAAAGACATATCATTGTTTACAAAACATTGTTTAACATGCTTCAAAATATTAGACGCTGTGCATGACTCCGTGCGCCTAGCCCATTGACTGCTACCTTAGCGACCTGAGAAAACATGCCAAAAATGTCAACATATAATGCTGGTGAGTTCACAGGTTTTCTTTTATAAAGTGTTTGTTATAAGTTGTGAAGATCATATCTGTTACTACTAGGTTATAAGAACGTTAGCTAGACGTTAAGTGTTTGTTTACTACTGCGGTTGGGAATCCATTACTATACGTTTATAAGTTGTTGAAGCTTGCCTAGCAGTTTTGGCTATAACCGATGCCTCGGCGAGCCAGTAATAAGAGACAATATGCACCCGCCCGGCCCAGCCGTCGAGTGGGGTTTGTGAGGCCCAATAGATCTATCCACATTTCCCCCATTGTGCATCCCCGCACATTCATGGTTTCCCCCCTGGGACTTTCCGTAAAAAGCCGCATAGTATATGTAAAGTAACCATAGTATAACATGACCTTTAATGGGTAAGTAAGTAGCATGTTTCTCCCCCGAAAGTAAAACGGTAAAAGTGGGGCTGTGAAACTCACCTGATGTACAGCGTACAATCAAATAGCAGAGAATAGCAAGTCCGTGATCAAGCACCTACGAACGTCCTAGTGCGTGTAAGTCACTAAGTCTATAGCGTGTGCTTTTCCGGCAAGTTGTACACCCAACTCCTAACACCACCATTTACATATAATTCCCCGTTTAATTAAACATATGTCCTAGGTCCGTTGGTGATGGATTACCCTTGTTACAAGTTATATATATTCGCGTTAATATTTCTTTAACTTGTATAATATTATCCTCGACTCGACTTCATTTAACGTATAATTATTTTCCCATTAAATAATTATACTTAAGATCGCATCGTTCGATATAATATTTTTAACGCTCGACACGACTCACTATACCGTATATTTATTTTCCCTTTCAAATAAATATACTAAGGTCTTGTCGTTCGATAATACGTTTTCTACGCTCGACTCGACTCACCATACCGTATATTTACTTTCCCATTAAGTAAATATACTAGGATCTTGTCGGTTCGGTATACACATATATATATGTATATTATTTACTCGTCTCGGTTTTCCTTCCCGTATATCTATTTTCCCACTAAGTAGATATACTAGAATTTCGTCGAGCCGAACATATATATATATATACATACATGTACTTTCATCGTTAAGTCCATACGATCGTTTAACGTTTTTAATCGTTAGATTATTTACGTTATGTTTTCTCCCACGAATATTTGTCCAACACTTAGGAAAGTGTTATGTAATTTTTCACCCAAGTTATATATTTTAACTCCTTAAAATATATTTTTACTCATCTTGACGTAATGATATTTTTCTCGTTTGTCCGCTTTTACGTCTTAGTTCGTTAACACGTCCAAGTCCGATTTCTTAACTTATATGTAATTATATAGTTAATCTTTTTCCAAGTTTTCCTCAATATGTGTTTTATAGAAATATTATTCATATTTCTACTTCCTAACACATGTTACTTGGAAGTTTTATAACCACTTTTGTATTTTTAACACAAAACTTGACAACTTATATACAAAAATGTTCCAACACTTTTATATTCCCATTTATATAAAAGTGTTCATTTCTATATAAGTTCTCCCAAGTTTTGTCTAACATTTTTATAAAAACCTTTGTTTTTATATAAATCCATATGTTGGAAAAAGTCCATATTTTTATAAAACTCCATTTTATAAAAATACACTTTTATACAAAATACATGTGTATGTTCATTAGTATTTACCACTTTAACAAGTCTTATATCCTTAAGTTAAGATGATTAAAATCACTTTCAAGTTCATCCAAGTTTCATTAACAAGTGTTACCCAAATCACTATCTTTCTTCAAGTATTCATGATCTTAGTAAAAACTACAAGAATACTTAACATCCATCACTAAACTTTCAATTTATCCACACTAACTAACACCATTTTAGTCTTTAAAAATCATACGTTTCATTATTAAAAGCTCATTCAAGTCCACCCTTTGTACAACTTGCTCTAAGCTAATAAACATAAACTTTTTAAAGACAAAACATGATCAAGAATACTTACAACTAGCACAAGGCTAGGGAAGCTAAAAATGCTTGATTATGATGGAGTTTAGTGTGTTCTTCCTATGTGGTTAAGCTCCAAGCTTGAAACACACGATGGGGGTTTGAAAGATGGATGTTTTTGAAGGAAAAATTGAAGTGTTTAATCTTGAAAAAAAATGTGTGTGTAGCCTTGGTAGTTCACGGCAATATCAAAGAAAAGAAAGAAGTTTGTTTTGTTTTCTCAAGTGTAATATTATGTGTTCTCTTATTGGTCCTCCCATGATCCTCTAAGGATACACATAATCTAGTTTGGATATCAATCCCTCAAAACATGGATTTCCTTGTACCACATGAATCTTGGATGGATTTGCTTTAGGTGTGTTTGGCCGTGAGTTTGTAAAAGAAAATGGAAGGATTTTAAGTAATCTTGGAAGGACATGAATATCCATATATTGTAGATTTGTTTGTACTAGTGATCTTGGATGGATTTTGTAAGATATTTCAAGGACATAATAAATCTCCATATGAATCTCCATATCTTACAATATTATCTTTCATAGATTTAGTTTGTACCAAAAAAATAATCTTATTAGATATGGGGAAGAGTTGGCCGATTCATTTACATGGATTTGGAGGATTTGGTGATCTTTCAAGGACATGCAATCTTACATAAAATCTCCCATGATTCTTCCAAGATTTCATGGATTAATTGGTACAAGGAGATCTTGGACATGGTTATGGACCGACTCCCGATGACCCCGCGGATCATCGTAACGACTCCCGATGATTCCCAGAATCATCATACCGACTCGACTGACCCCGTTAAGAACGTAATATGCATGACTCGCTAACGTAGACTTACTAGTTTAGTCAACGTTACTAACCTGAGTTTGCCGGGTGTCACAAATAATAATAATAATAATAATAATAATAATAATAATAATAATAATAATAATAACAATAATAATAATAATAATAATAATAATAATAATAAAACATACCGTCAACCCACCACCCCTCAGCCACCACCACCGTCTTCATCGTCATCACCATCACTACCCCCGTCTCCCACCCTCTGCAATCGTACAAAAACCCACCTCAACCATCAGATCCACCGTCGTCCTCTGCAAAAACCACCTACAACCATCAGATCCACCGTCGTCCCTCTTCACCCCCTCAAACATCAGATCCACCCCTGCACCATCGTCCTCTGCAAACACCCACCTGCAACCCATCGGACCCCTCAAACCACCCTTCACCCCCTCAACCCTCAATCACCGTCGACCCACCCCCAAACCATCGGACCTCCTCCCCCTGTCACCATCATCGAGTCTTCTTCTTTTAGAGAGAGAGAGAGAGAGAGAGAGAGAGAGAGAGAGAGAGTTTGATTTATTATTGTGATTATTATTATTATTTAAAAGGGGTTACTTGGGGTGGGGGTGGGTGTGGGGGTGGGGTGAGGTATTATTACTAAAATACCCATGATAATTGTGTTTAAAAGTCATCCTTACCCCTAGTTAAAAAAATACAAAATATTATAAAAATGATTATGTGTCACTTGATGATTGGTCTAGAGGAGTTCTCTATTTTTCACAATTTAGGTAGGTTTTCATATTATCCCATTTCTATAGTAATATATATATATATATATATATATATATATATATATATATAGGGATAGATATTATGATTTTTTTGGCTCAAAATGCTTAGAATCATGTATATTACATGCCTTAAAATTTTCATAAAAAAAACCTCGGAAAGGTAGAGTTTCTACAGTTTTCACTTTAAAAAGGGTTTTCTCTATATACTTACACTATATATATATATATATATATATATATATATATAGTATATTGTAAAATAATAATAAAGTATAGATATAGATTAATGGCCACCATTCCAGAAAATAAATGCTACTATATATAACATCTTAAACTCAACATCAGATTTAAAACGCTCATAAATAATTCACATCATTATCAACTATTGAATTAGTTTCTCAGTCACCCTCAAACACAAATCATTTATCTTCCAACACTATGTCACTAGCAAGCAACTTTATTAAATAATTAAAATAATTAATATATATGGATTTACACAAATACGTGTGTGCACCATAGTTGTTAAAATAGTAGGTAATGATACAAATTAAATACAATAGCTTGATTGATTGGCAATATGGGCGAGAGTTATGATCAGCCAATTCTCTTGATTGATTGGCAATAATATTGATAGTCAACTTGATTGACCCATTTAATGGAGATAATAATATGCATTAATGTTAATTTAATTTGTGTTGTTAATACGCCCCCGCAAGATGGAGAATCCATTGGAGACTCCAATCTTGGACCGAAAAAACAGGAAGGGCACTCGTGGAAGTGGTTTTGTAAGAACATCCGCAAGTTGGTCCTTTGAGCTAACATGAAGAACTTTTAGTCGGCCGGAGTTAACTTGTTCTCGTACAAAGTGATAGTCCAGGGCAATGTGTTTCATACGTGAGTGGTAAACAGGATTGGCACAAACATAGGTAGCTCCAGTGTTGTCACAGTAAAGCGATGGAGTGCTTACAGTTGGTAAACCAAGTTCGCCGAGTAAATTTTTAACCCATGAAAGTTCAGCTGCCGCGTTAGCAAGAGCTTTGTACTCAGCTTCAGTGGATGATCTAGTGACCGTTTTTTGTTTGGCAGATTTCCAAGAGATGATGTTTGACCCAAGGTATAAGATGTAGGCTGTAGTAGATCTCCCCCCGTCATTGATACCGCCCCAGTCTGAGTCCGGAAGGCTTGTAAGGTAAGATTGGTATTGCGCTTCAAGAACAACCCGTGATGTATCGTTCCTTTCAAATATCTGAGTACCCGTTTGAGAGCTTGCCAGTGTGATTGTTTGGGTGAGTGCATGAATTGAGATAATTTATTGATGGCAAAGGAGATGTCAGGACGGGTGAAGGCAAGATACTGTAGAGTACCTACCAGTTTTCTGTAAGGTGTGGGATCGACGGGAAGAGAGGAATCATTTGGGGAAAGCGGATCAGAAGTGCTTAAAGGATTGAGAACCTCTTTTGCACCGTCCATTTTAAATGCGGTGAAAACATCTTCAATATGGCGATGTTGAGAAAGAAATAGACCATGAGGCGTAGGAATGACTTCGATTCCTAGGAAGTGATGGAGAGGGCCTAAGTCTTTGATAGAGAATTGTTGGCTTAGGGCGTGAACAAAAGAATCCATGAAGGGATTGTGATTTCCCGTAAGGACAATGTCATCAACGTACACAAGGAGATAGCAAGTGATATTATTGAGGTTGTAGACAAAGAGCGAGGGATCAGAAAGACATTTTTTAGAACCAAAGCTAATGAGAAATTTAGTTAGTTCAATGTACCAAGCACGCGGTGCTTGCTTAAGGCCGTAGAGAGATTTTTTTGAGTTTGCAAATGTGATTAGGGAATTCCGAATTTGTGAACCCGGGAGGTTGTATCATGTAAACATCTTCATGGAGAGTCCCATGAAGAAATGCATTATTTACATCTAGTTGACGTAAAGACCATCCTTTTGAAAGGGCAATGGAGAGGACAGTGCGAATGGTAATGGGTTTAGTAACTGGACTAAATGTTTCATGATAGTCTTTCCCATATTGTTGATGAAACCCTTTGGCAACGAGACGGGCTTTGTATTTGTCAATGGTGCCGTCAGGTTTGCGTTTGACACGGAATACCCATTTGCAACCAATAGGTGTTTGGGAGGTGTGAGGTAAAAGTTCCCAAGTGTTGTTATGGAGGAGAGCATTGTACTCAAGATCCATGGCATGGCGTCAATCCGGATCTTTCAGGCTTGAGTATAAGTGGAGGGTTCAAGAGAGATGGGTAGAGGATGGAGGATGGTGGAGTTAACAAAACTTGAGTTGAAGTATTTTGAGTTAGGTTTGGGTTGTCTGCAGGTTGGTGGGGAGTGGTTGTGGGAAGGGGCCATGGGAGAGTTGGGCTGATTGGGTTGGGATTCAGATGAGTTGGAATCGGTTGGTTCCAAGGTCTGTTCTTCAGGCTGTGGTGTTGGGCCGTTGTGGGTAGGGGTGGTGGTAGAGTCGGGCTGTGTAGTTAGGCTTGGAGTAGTGGAGTTGGTAGGTGGTTCATTGGGTTGTAAGGGATTGTGAAGTGGGCCATGGATGGGTGGAATATTTGTGGGTTGGTTCATGGGTGGGATGGCAGTGGAGGTTTGGAGTGGGCCGTGATGGGTATTTGGTTGACAGGTGGTAGGGGAGGGAGGTGTTGGTGAGGAGATGTGATAGGAAAGTGTCGAATGACATGTGTTTGGGGTTGGAATTGGTGGATTGAGAGGGAAAGATGTGCGGAATGAACTCGACATGGCGAGAGTGGTAGAATTTGTGATTAAGGGGGTCATAGCATTTGAATGCCGATTTAGAGGATGAGTACCCAAGAAAGATGCACGCCATGGAACGTGAATGTAATTTGGAAGTGGCGTATGGTCGTAACCAAGGGTAGCAAAGGCAACCAAAAGGTTTGAGTTTGAAATAACTAGGAGCGGTTTTGAACAACATATCATAGGGTGATTTGTTGTGAAGGATGGCTGTAAGTAAGCGGTTTATGAGATGGGTAGCGGTTTGAAAAGCATGGGACCAAAAATGTTGTGGTAAGTAAGAGTAGTGAAGTAATGCAAGGCCAGTTTCAACGACTTGCCTATGACGCCGTTCGACAATACCGTTTTGTTCCGGTGTGTGAGGTGGTGTCGTGTAATGGGAAATGCCTTGAGAGGCAAGGTATGGGGAAAGACCCACATATTCACCCCGTTATCAGTGAATAACGCAACTATGTTGGTTTTAAAAAAAATTTCTACAAGAGATCTGAATTGTGGAAAAAGAATTTTAACATCGGACTTGCATTTAATTGGATATAACCAAATGTATTTTGAAAAATAGTCAACAAAAATGACATAGTATTTAAAGCCATCGATAGATGTTTTGACGGGAGCCCATACATCCGAGTATAGGAGTTGTAATGGTGAATTAGCAACAAAAAGTTTTTTTTGCCAAAAGGTAATTTGTGGCTTTTATTCAAGGAACATGAAACACAATGAAACGATTCATGGGTCACCTTATTACAATAAAGTCCTAATCTAGAAATTAAAGACTTAAACACTTGAAGCGATGGATGTCCAAGTATGTGGTGCCACATGTGAAGAGAGTTTGTTTGGGTAGTGTTGACTTGAGGAGACGAGGAGATAGGTCCATAGTAGACATCATTTACGTTCACTCCGCGCATGAGACGCGCCCCCGTGCGTAGATCCTTGACAAAAAAATGATAAGGAAAAAATTCAACAGAAACACGATTAGTACGTCAAACTTTGGCAACGGAAATAAGATTATTTCGAAGATTAGGAGTAATTAAAATATTATTTAAAAGAAGTGGCCAGGAATTTGTTGGGATAGTTGTTTGAGCAATATGAGTTATAGGGAGAGTTTTACCATCACCTAGCATGATTTCATCGGGTCCTCCGTATTCAGAAAGAACGGAAAATTGTTGGTTGTTGTTTGCGGTGGTGTTGGACACATCTCATAAACCCATTAGGAGATATCCTAAGACTTGAGGACCAATGGTCCGACAGTCAATTCACTATTTGTATATCTAAAAATGTCATGCCTCATGAGTGTGTGTAAATATATATATATAAACTTAGTATATAAAAAAAACTCATTGAGATGAGAAAACTATAATAAAGTCATCATACGGTAAAGATTGAGCTACATCACCAACTACCATTTCAATCTATAAGGGTACAATGGTAATTTTATCTTTCCCTCTATTTTCTAAAATTTGAATCATTTTCTTCCACCTTTATAAACAAAGAGCACCCTATCTCTCTACCACCATTCACCACTACCTTCACAGGAATTGGCAAAACCCCGTACGTGGATGACTAGGGCTGCAAACGAACCGAACGAACATGAATAAAGCCTTATTCATGTTCGTTTGATAAGGAAATTATGTGTTCACGAATAGTTCATGAACACTTACCGAACAAGATTTTTGTTCGTTTTCGTTTGTTAAAAAAATACTCGTGTTCGTGTTCGTTTTTGTTCGTTTGTTAATTTTGTTCATGAACGCTCGCGAATACAATCGGACATTAATGAACACAGCAGGTATGCATGAATAAAAAGTGTCCATTAACGAAAACAAACACAAAGGGATATATATTAACTTCCAAATCAGGGGTGGCCCTGCCCCCCCTGTTTTTTGGCACAGCGATATAAATTTGCGATTTTCGTAGGTAAATCGAGTCCCGGTTGAATCCGGCCCCACCGAGTTGCCACTACCGATCGAAAAAATTAAGTCCGGCCCCTCCCGATTCAAGAACCAAGCTTCGCCCCTATTCTAAATAATATCGAATTCACATATACTAAGAAATTAACTAGATCCACTCAAAATATAACCTAGCTAGTTATACAAATATACTTAGTACTTAACATAAGACTATCCGTTGTGGCCCGCGAGCGACCAGCCACGAGCCACAAATTGGTACACGTGGATAGCTCGCACCATAACACTCAAGCTTTAGCCGTCTCGTGAGCTAGCCAAAGCTACCACACTCGCGTGTAGTAGCGGGTCAAATATGACCGTTGGCAGGGCAATAGAGCCGTTGGCTGCTGACCGTTGGTGGCCGGCTGCCTATTTTTGGCAAGCAACAAATGTGCAATTCTCAAACCACACAAACCATAAAAAATTTGTTTCACTCACTACAAAATGTCTTTGCAATGGAACGATTTTTCTTCGTCTGACTCGTCCGAAGATGACGAGTTGTTTATGGAAGAGGGTAGGATAACGATTGAACACCTAATGGCCCGGTCTCGAAGACGAAGGACTTCGGTGCTAACCAGACAACTGGCGCTTGACCGTGATAGAGAGGGAGCAAATGATACTTTGTATCGACACTACTTCAGCCCGGATCCCCTGTATACTAAAGATCATTTTAGGCGAATGAGTAGACATTTATTCATGCGACTATCAAATGATTGTCGTAGTGTTATCCTTTTTTTCAACAAAGAGTAGACGCAAGGGGCCGACTCGGGTTCACCTCCATACAAAAATGTACCGCCGCTATTCGGCAGCTAGCCTACGGGCTTGTATCGGACGCAATGGACGAGTATATTGCGATGTCCAAAAAAGTTGCGCGCGACTCTCTTCATTATTTTTGTCAAGGTATATCTCTATACATAGTTTACTCACATATTTTCTTACACTTTTATTATAAAATGTCGTTTTAGAATATGTGTGTGTATATATATATATATATATATATATATATATATATATATATTAGCGTAGGGATCATATCTATTTACTCACGATGGTATTTGCGTAAACCAACCATGTATGATGTCCAACGCATATACGAGGTTCATGGTGAAAAACATGAGTTTTCCGGCATGCTTGGTAGTCTCGGTTGTACGCATGTTGGTTGGGCTATGTGTCCTACGGCCTGGCGAGGTCAGTTTCACCGGGGTGATCATTCTGGACCGAGTATCATACTTGAAGCGGTGGCCTCGCAAGATCTTTGGTTTTGACATGCTTTTTTTTGGAGTTGCCGGGTCAAATAACGGCCTAAATGTTATCGACCAATCACCTATATTCGATAACATTATCGACGGGGTTGAGCCGCCCCAATCGTTTTACGCTAATAATGTAAATTTCAAGTACGGCTACTATTTGGTTGATGGTATTTACAACATATGGACGACACTTGTTCAAGCTTTCTCGTCACAACTTGATGACAAACGCAAGTACTTTACAAAGAAACAAGAGTCGGCAAGAAAATATATTGAAAGAACGTTTGGCATTCTTAAAAAAAGATTTGCGTTGATTGCCAACCCAATAAGGTTTTGAACACGAGAGAGGATCATGGACGTCGTCTATACTTGTATTATTCTACACAACATGATATTGGAGGACCGAGGCTTGGCGATATGTCAAAATTACTAAGGTGATATCCCAAGTGCCGAATCGACAATCGATAATAACCAAAGACTCGACAACATAAGGAATCTCAAGAATCGTGAGATACACTGAAACCTCCGCCATGAATTGTCGAGCATATGTGGGCTAGACGTCCCGATGATCTTGTATTAGATTAGTTTTTAGTTTTTTTCTAGTTTAATGTAAACATTAATCTAATTTTTAGTTAACTTTATTTTTGTTTTAATAATTTTAACAAATTTAGAAAGGATCAAAAAAATTAAAAAATAAAAATAAACAAGATAAAGGTGCTACTCACCTCTAGCCACACCAGCATCAGGCGAGTGAGTAGAAGCTTTATCACCTTGACAACTGGGCGCTGACATGACGCAATATGAGAGGATAAAGCTTGTGGTCACCTCTAGCAATGACGGATAGTCTAACATTGGTAAACATAATAAAATAGTGTCTAAAAAAACTAATCTCGCATCGTAACTTGAACTTTTCATTAATTAGTTAGTTAAACTTGAACTCTTTATTAATTATTTATTTAATGATTATACTAAAAGTAGGGTTTGTTGATCTTGTATAGCCATATACTTACCTCACATAAATTATTTACTTATTTGGGTAAAATAAAAAAAATTAAAGAATGTAAAAAACATTATAAAAATTAAAAACTCTTTGAAACAATATCGAACAAAAATGAACTTAAACGAACACGTAACCGAACTTATACGAACATAAACGAACACATTACCGAACGTTCACGAACATAAACGAACGAATTCACGACCTTTGTTCATCTTCGTTCGTTTAAATAAACGAACAAATTATTTGTTCGTGTTCGTTCCTTTATTAAACGAATGAACACAAACAGACTTCCCGCCGAATGGTTCGTGAACTATCGTTGTAAGTTCAGTTCGTTTGCAGCTCTATCAACGACCGACCATCCACAACGACGACTAACCGTCAACATCGAGCACGCCGTTTGTTAAAGGGTCTAGATGTGGTTTAATCGAAGATTCCATCAAGATCTATTCAGGGTCGAGTTTCATTGGAGGTTTTTGTGTGGAATTGTTGATTGCGGTGGATGTGAAAGACGATATGATGATGGCGGTGACTTTTGAGTTGGAGAAAGCTTGGAACGAAAGACGAGATGATGGGCTCTTAGACCGCTGGTGAATAACCCCGTCGGTGAGTGAAATGTAGAAAAGTGAGAAAGCTGTAAATCGTATTTCCTTTTCTAGCATATGGTTGCGTTTCGAAGAGATGGAGAAAAACGCAGGTGTTGGGCTGAGAAGAAAGGCAAACACTCATTATCTATATATATTTACGTTAACTTGTGTGTTTCAGTTAGGCCCAAGATCAGGGGCAGATCTACAATTATAGATCGGGTTCTCAGAAACCCATTCGGTTTAAAATTTTTAGTGGGAACATATATAGAAAATAGGAAAGGAACCCGTAAATAAATTTATGGTGAACCCATAACCAAATACCTTACATGTCCCAATGGTAATATCCTCTCTTTCTTACCTTGAACTAGCTGGTTTGATTCCCGCATCTCCGTATTTATTACTAGATTATACCCTGGGAGCGTCCGGGGTTTAGAAATTTAATATGATACATCAATTTTACATATGAAATAGACTGATGTATAACTCTAATATTAATATCTAACCTAAAACAAATTAACAATGTACAACTCCAATGTTAACACCTAACCTAAAAGAATGTAGAACTTTAATATAACACTAATATTAACACCTATCCTAAAGACTAAACAAATGTACAACTCTAACATACTAATATTGATACCTAACTTAAAACAACGTATAACTCTATTAATCTATTCGGCTCTGGTTGAAAAAAAAATAATCATATTTACTGATTTAAACATAATTAGTGACTTGTCTATACATGATTAATGATTTATCTAAACACTTTGTGTTTTTTTTCCTGTATGCAAAAAATTTCTCCTTTTTTATATTGCACTATGGTACTCGTTGGAAAGATAATAAAACGCTCGTTAATTTGGTGTAATTTTTTTTCTTTAAAAAATCTTGTATATTAAAGATATTAACGTTTAAAAATTATGTGAGGAAACATGAGGGTGAAAAATCCAATTTTGTTTTTAAATTATTTTTTTCCTAAAATATCTTAATGCCACATGGGATGACACATGCCACACTCAAGGAAGAGAATGCCTCTTTAAGTACCATGTTATTAAAATGGCTTTGGTTTATTATATGTATAGATTTTTTTGTTATTTTTTATTATAAAACCCAAATTAAGGTTATAAAGAAAAGCAACTCACCATCTCACGCACCACCTCTAATCCCCTCCGGTCTTTAGACTTCAGCAGGCAAAAGTGAGCAGCTCCTTCTGCCCCCTCCGCCCGCTATTAGCCATCACGGCACCGTCCACTACCTCTGTCCTCTCCGGTAGCCCCTTCCCATCACTCTCTCAGGTGTGTTCTAGTTTGTTGATTTTATCATGCTGAGTTTCAATTTGTTATGTTTTAATATGCTTTAAACCTATGTTGTCAAAATCCCTCGCTTGGGCGCAACGATGCGCACAGCGGTGGCTTAGGCACAAATCTGGGATTTTTGTAAAAACGGTGCCTGGGCGCACGCCTGGAACCTGGCGCAGGCGATAAAAAAACGAGAGCTTAAACTTATCAGGCTGATTTTCCGGCAAATTCAGGTTAAAAGTTGCCTAACCTCTAAAACATCCTAAATGAGCTATGAACAAGTCGTAAACAACCCTAAAACATCCTAATGTAGTCCTAAACAAGCCTAAAACTTCTCTAAAATCCCTAGAAAATGTATTTTATACTATGCGTCTAATTATAAAAAGCCCTATTTGTTATGCGCATTGCGCCTAGGCTTCGGGCTCGGCCTATGCGCCTTGAGTGCACCTAAGCGTTTTGACAACTATGCTTTAAACTATGATTAATTGATTTGTTTGAAGAGTATGATTAATTGATTAGGTGTTAATTTCTAGTGTGTTAGAACATTGTTTTTCTTCTTCTTCTTTTTTTTTTTTTTGGGGGGGGGGGGGGTGTGTGTTAATTTTGCTTCATAGTTCGTGTGCCTTGCATTCCTTATTTGGGGCCTATGTTTTTAGCTTGGTCAATTGGTCATTGTGACGAATATAGAGTTCAGTTACACTCATCTAGCATTGTCAACTATTTTTCTTGTTTTATGTTTAGACCTATGTAAAAGAAATTAGAGAACCATTTGAAACTTCTTTTCCATAATCTTGAGTAAAATGAATAATATATAAGGCATTGTAAATAATATACCTTGCATGTCATACAATGTTTAATACCTTCTCATGTGGAATAGGTAATGCACAAACAGAGGAAAAAAATGATTCTTCGCTGCAACTTTTCTGTTGACATGAGCTTTAATATAATGAACTTTTTTGTTGACTGAATTACAAGTTTTGTCCTTCACGTTTATACGAGATTGCAAAGCATGTCCTTTAAGTTTAAAATTTATGAGTTATGTTCTTTATGTTCCAAAATCTTGCACGTTACATCCTTTAACACTAACTCAGTTAGATTTTAACTAAGATGTGAGGATAAATTTGTCTTTCTACTTATTTAGGGACTAGTTATGTACTTTAGTTAAAGTTTTGTGTCAAAATTAAAAATATATTATACATATATACCCCCTCTATCTCTCTATCTCACCCTCTTCTCTCTCCTGTCTCTCCTAACACCCACCTCCGCCCTCCAATGGTTGAACCATCCACCACCACCGTCGGCTCAACACCACCAGACCACCCTGACACGACAGCCTCTCCCAAAACCAACAGACGACCCCGACACCCTCTGCAAATGTGTAAGAAACCTCAATTGGAAAAAACCCCAAATCTCTAACCTAATTTTCAAAAATGTAACAACCCTTCTATTGGAAAAAAAACCCAAATCGTTTTTTTTTCCTTTTTTTTTGTGATGGTTGGAAAAGAGAGCGAAGAATCAAAACTAAATTGACAATCACAACCAGTTAACACCTCCCCTGACCCGTTCACATTCGTCAGCGAAGAATCACCACCACCTCGTCTGCTCCGACGATGGAAAAAACGCAGACAGTTAATTGACAACCACTACCACCATTGTTCTTCTTTTTCCTGTAATGTTTGTATAACATGACTATAAAAACTTGTATGAATAACCCAATCGAGACTAGTAGTTCTAAGATCTGCCAAAAAATACACCCACAATCACCAAATTTATAATAAACAAATTTGTGTGTTTATGGCACATTTACCGATGTTTCAAGATCGATGATATTATTAATTGGTGGTGGGGGTGGTAATGATGTTCAGAGTGTTGGACTATTGGGGATGAATTTAGGAGGGTTTAGACAATTAAGGGTTGAACTTGGGGGAATGAAGGAGGTTTTGCAAGAGATAGAAAAAATGAAGGTTACGATGAGTTGGTGCTGATGAGGAGTAGGGTTTCTAAGGTGGTCGTAGTGGTGGTGGATGATGACATGGTGTTGAGAGTGGGGGTAAGACAGAAAGCAGAGAGGGAGAGAGGATAAAGAGTAAACCTGATTTTCTTTTTTGGTTTAAAGCTTTAACTTGCTTACACAAATCGTAACAAAACTTGAGTTGAAGTATTTTGAGTTGGGTTTGGGTTGTCTGCAGGTTGGTGGGGAGTGGTTGTGGGAAGGGGCGATGGGAGAGTTGGGCTGATTGGGTTGGGATTCAGATGAGTTGAAATCGGTTGGTTCCAAGGTCTGTTCTTCAGGCTGTGGTGTTGGGCCGTTGTGGGTAGGGGTGGTGGTAGAGTCGGGCTGTGTAGTTGGGCTTGGAGTAGTGGAGTTGGTAGGTGGTTCATTGGGTTGTAAGGGATTGTGAAGTGGGCCGTGGATGGGTGGAATGGTTGTGGGTTGGTTCATGGGTGGGATGGCAGTGGAGGTTTGGAGTGGGCCGTGATGGGTATTTGGTTGACAGGTGGTAGGGGAGGGAGGTGTTGGTGAGGAGATGTGAGCCGAGGGGTGAGGTGATAGGAAAGTGTCGAATGACATGTGTTTGGGGTTGGAATTGGTGGATTGAGAGGGAAAGATGTGCGGAATGAACTCGACATGGCGAGAGTGGTAGAGTTTGTGATTAAGGGGGTCATAGCATTTGAATGCCGATTTAGAGGATGAGTACCCAAGAAAGATGCACGCCATGGAACGTGAATGTAATTTGGAAGTGGCGTATGGTCATAACCAAGGGTAGCAAAGGCAACCAAAAGGTTTGAGTTTGAAATAACTAGGAGCGGTTTTGAACAACATATCATAGGGTGATTTGTTGTGAAGGATGGCTGTAAGTAAGCGGTTTATGAGATGGGTAGCGGTTTGAAAAGCATGGGACCAAAAATGTTGTGGTAAGTAAGAGTAGTGAAGTAATGCAAGGCCAGTTTCAACGACTTGCCGATGACGCCGTTCGACAATACCGTTTTGTTCCGGTGTGTGAGGTGGTGTAGTGTAATGGGAAATGCCTTGAGAGGCAAGGTATGGGGAAAGACCCACATATTCACCCCGTTATCAGTGAATAACGCAACTATGTTGGTTTTAAAAAAAATTTCTACAAGAGATTTGAATTAAAAAGAATTTTAACATCGGACTTGCATTTAATTGGATATAACCAAATGTATTTTGAAAAATAGTCAACAAAAATGACATAGTATTTAAAGCCATCGATAGATGTTTTGACGGGAGCCCATACATCCGAGCATAGGAGTTGTAATGGTGAATTAGCAACAAAAAGTTTTTTTTTTGCCAAAAGGTAATTTGTGGCTTTTATTCCAGGAACATGAAACACAATGAAACGATTCATGGGTCACCTTATTACAATAAAGTCCTAATCTAGAAATTAAAGACTTAAACACTTGAAGCGATGGATGTCCAAGTATGTGGTGCCACATGTGAAGAGAGTTTGTTTGGGTAGTGTTGACTTGAGGAGACGAGGAGATAGGTCCATAGTAGACATCATTTTCGTTCACTCCGCGCATGAGACGCGCCCCCGTGCGTAGATCCTTGACAAAAAAATGATAAGGAAAAAATTCAACAGAAACACGATTAGTACGTCAAACTTTGGCAACGGAAATAAGATTATTTCGAAGATTAGGAGTAATTAAAATATTATTTAAAAGAAGTGGCCGGGAATTTGTTGGGATAGTTGTTTGAGCAATATGAGTTATAGGGAGAGTTTTACCATCACCTAGCATGATTTCATCGGGTCCTCCGTATTCAGAAAGAACGGAAAATTGTTGGTTGTTGTTTGCGGTGGTGTTGGACACATCTCATAAACCCATTAGGAGATATCCTATGACTTGAGGACCAATGGTCCGACAGTCAATTCACTATTTGTATATCTAAAATTGTCATGCCTCATGAGTGTGTGTAAATATATATATATATATATAAACTTAGTATATAAAAAAACTCATTGAGATGAGAAAACTATAATAAAGTCATCATACGGTAAAGATTGATCTACATCACCAACTACCATTTCAATCTATAAGGGTACAATGGTAATTTTATCTTTCCCTCTATTTTCTAAAATTTGAATCATTTTCTTCCACCTTTATAAACAAAGAGCACCCTATCTCTCTACCACCAATCACCACTACCTTCACAAGAATTGGCAAAACCCCGTACGTGGATGACTAGGGCTGCAAACGAATCGAACGAACATGAACAAAGCCTTATTCGTGTTCGTTTGTTAAGGAAATTATGTGTTCACGAATAGATCATGAACACTTACCGAACAAGATTTTTGTTCGTTTTCGTTTGTTAAAAAAATACTCGTGTTCGTGTTTGTTTTTGTTCGTTTGTTAATTTTGTTCATGAACGCTCGCGAACACAATCGGACATTAATGAACACAGCAGGTATGCATGAATAAAAAGTGTCCATGAACGAAAACAAACACAAAGGGATATATATTAACTTCCAAATCAGGGGTGGCCCTGCCCCCCCTATTTTTTGGCACAGCGATATAAATTTGCGATTTTCGTAGGTAAATCGAGTCCAGGTTGAGTCCGGCCCCCACCGAGTTGCCACTACCGATCGAAAAAATTAAGTCCGGCCCCTCCCGATTCAAGAACCAAGCTTCGCCCCTGTTCTAAATAATATCGAATTCACATATACTAAGAAATTAACTAGATCCACTCAAAATATAACCTAGCTAGTTATACAAATATACTTAGTACTTAGCATAAGACTATCCGTTGTGGCCCGCGAGCGACCAGCCACGAGCCACAAATTGGTACACGTGGATAGCTCGCACCATAACACTCAAGCTTTAGCCGTCTCGCGAGCTAGCCAAGGCTACCACACTCGCGTGTAGTAGCGGGTCAAATATGACCGTTGGCAGGGCAATAGAGCCGTTGGCTGCTGACCGTTGGTGGCCGGCTGCCTATTTTTGGCAAGCAACAAATGTGCAATTCTCAAACCACACAAACCATAAAAAATTTGTTTCACTCACTACAAAATGTCTTTGCAATGGAACGATTTTTCTTCGTCTGACTCGTCCGAAGATGACGAGTTGTTTATGGAAGTGGGTAGGATAACGATTGAACACCTAATGGCCCGGTCTCGAAGACGAAGGACTTCGGTGCTAACCAGACAACTGGCGCTTGACGGCGATAGAGAGGGAGCAAATGATACTTTGTATCGACACTACTTCAGCCCGGATCCCCTGTATACTAGAGATCATTTTAGGCGAATGAGTAGACATTTATTCATGCGACTATCAAATGATTTGTCGTAGTGTTATCCTTTTTTTCAATAAAGAGTAGACGCAAGGGGCCGACTCGGGTTCACCTCCATACAAAAATGTACCGCCGCTATTCGGCAGCTAGCCTACGGGCTTGTATCGAACGTAATGAACGAGTATATTGCGATCTCCGAAAAAGTTGCGCGCGACTCTCTTCATTATTTTTGTCAAGGTATATCTCTATACATAGTTTACTCACATATTTTTTTACACTTTTATTATAAAATGTCGTTTTAGAATATGTATATATATATATATATATATATATATATATATTAGCGTAGGGATCATATCTATTTACTCACGATGGTATTTGCGTAAACCAACCATGTATGATGTCCAACGCATATACGAGGTTCATGGTGAAAAACATGAGTTTTCCGGCATGCTTGGTAGTCTCGATGTACGCATGTTGGTTGGGCTATGTGTCCTACGGCCTGGCGAGGTCAGTTTCACCGGGGTGATCATTCTGGACCGAGTATCATACTTGAAGCGGTGGCCTCGCAAGATCTTTGGTTTTGGCATGCTTTTTTTTGGAGTTGCCGGGTCAAATAACGGCCTAAATGTTATCGACCAATCACCTATATTCGATAACATTATCAACAGGGTTGAGCCGCCCCAATCGTTTTACGCTAATAATGTAAAATTCAAGTACGGCTACTATTTGGTTGATGTTATTTACAACAAATGGACGACACTTGTTCAAGCTTTCTCGTCACAACTTGATGACAAACGCAAGTACTTTACAAAGAAACAAGAGTCGGCAAGAAAATATATTGAAAGAGCGTTTGGCATTCTTAAAAAAAGATTTGCGTTGATTGCCAACCCAATAAGGTTTTGAACACGAGAGAGGATCATGGACGTCGTCTATACTTGTATTATTCTACACAACATGATATTGGAGGACCGAGGCTTGGCGATATGTCAAAATTACTAAGGTGATATCCCAAGTGCCGAATCGACAATCGATAATAACCAAAGACTCGACAACATAAGGAATCTCAAGAATCGTGAGATACATTGAAACCTCCGCCGTGCTGATGATCTTGTATTAGATTAGTTTTTAGTTTTTTTGTAGTTTAATGTAAACATTAATCTAATTTTTAGTTAACTTTATTTTTGTTTTAATAATTTTGACAAATTTAGAAAGGATCAAAAAAATTAAAAAAATAAAAATAAACAAGATAAAGGTGCTACTCACCTCTAGCCACACCAGCATCAGGCGAGTGAGTAGAAGCTTTATCACCTTGACAACTGGGCGCTGACATGACGCAATATGAGAGGATAAAGCTTGTGGTCACCTCTAGCAATAATGGATAGTCTAATATTGGTAAACATAATAAAATAGTGTCTAAAAAAACTAATCTCGCATCTTAACTTGAAGTTTTCATTAATTAGTTAGTTAAACTTGAACTCTTTATTAATTATTTATTTAATGATTATACTAATAGTAGGGTTTGTTGATCTTGTATAGCCATATACTTACCTCACATAAATTATTTACTTATTTGGGTAAAATAAAAAAATTAAAGAATGTAAAAAACATTATAAAAATTAAAAACTCTTTGAAACAATATCGAACAAAAATGAACTTAAACGAACACGTAACCGAACTTATACGAACATAAACGAACACGTTACCGAACGTGCACGAACATAAACGAACGAATTCACGACCTTTGTTCATCTTCGTTCGTTTAAATAAACGAACAAATTATTTGTTCGTGTTCGTTCCTTTATTAAACGAATGAACACAAATAGACTTCCCGCCGAATGGTTCGTGAACTGTCGTTGTAAGTTCAGTTCGTTTGCAGCTCTATCAACGACCGACCATCCACAACGACGACTAACCGTCAACATCGAGCACGCCGTTTGTTAAAGGGTCTAGATGTGGTTTAATCGAAGATTCCATCAAGATCTATTCAGGGTCGAGTTTCATTGGAGGTTTTTGTGTGGAATTGTTGATTGCGGTGGATGTGAAAGACGATATGATGATGGCGGTGACTTTTGAGTTGGAGAAAGCTTGGAACGAAAGACGAGATGATGGGCTCTTAGACCGCTGGTGAATAACCCCGTCGGTGTGTGAAATGTAGAAAAGTGAGAAAGCTGTAAATCATATTTCCTTTTCTAGCATATGGTTGCGTTTCGAAGAGATGGAGACAAAACGCAGGTGTTGGGCTGAGAAGAAAGGCAAACACTCATTATCTATCTATATTTACGTTAACTTGTGTGTTTCAGTTAGGCCCAAGATCAGGGGCAGATCTACAATTATAGATCGGGTTCTCAGAAACCCATTCGGTTTAAAATTTTTAGTGGGAACATATATAGAAAATAGGAAAGGAACCCGTAAATAAATTTATGGTGAACCCATAACCAAATACCTTACATGTCCCAATGGTAATATCCTCTCTTTCTTACCTTGAACTAGCTGGTTTGATTCCCGCATCTCCGTATTTATTACTAGATTATACCCTGGGAGCGTTTGGGGTTTAGAAATTTAATATGATAAATCAATTTTACATATGAAATAGACTGATGTATAACTCTAATATTAATATCTAACCTAAAACAAATTAACAATGTACAACTCCAATGTTAACACCTAACCTAAAAGAATGTAGAACTTTAATATAACTCTAATATTAACACCTATCCTAAAGACTAAACTAATGTACAACTCTAACATACTAATATTGATACCTAACTTAAAACAACGTATAACTCTATTAATCTATTCGGCTCTGGTTGAAATAAAATAATCATATTTACTGATTTAAACATAATTAGTGACTTGTCTATACATGATTAATGATTTATCTAAACACTTTGTGTTTTTTTTCCTGTATGAACAAAAAATTTCTCCGTTTTTTATATAGCACTATGGTTCTCGTTGGAAAGATAATAAAACGCTCGTTAATTTGGTGTAATTTTTTTCTTTAAAAAATCTTGTATATTAAAGATATTAACGTTTAAAAATTATGTGAGGAAACATGAGGGTGAAAAATCCAATTTTGTTTTTAAATTATTTTTTTCCTAAAATATCTTAATGCCACATGGGATGACACATGCCACACTCAAGGAAGAGAATGCCTCTTTAAGTACCATGTCATTAAAATGGCTTTGGTTTATTATATGTATAGATAGATTTTTTCGTTATTTTTTAGTATAAAACCCAAATTAAGGTTATAAAGAAAAACAACACACCATCTCACGCACCACCTCTAATCCCCTCCGGTCTTTAGACTTCAGCAGGCAAAAGTGAGCAGCTCCTTTTGCCCCCTCTGCCCGCTATTAGCCATCACAGCACCGTCCACTACCTCTGTCCTCTCCGGTAGCCCTTTCCCATCACTCTCTCAGGTGTGTTCTAGTTTGTTGATTTTATCATGCTGAGTTTCAATTTGTTATGTTTTAATATGCTTTAAACCTATGTTGTCAAAATCCCTCGCTTGGGCGCAACGATGTGCACGGCGGTGGCTTAGGCACAAATCTGGGATTTTTGTAAAAACGGTGCCTGGGCGCACGCCTGGAACCAGGCGCAGGCGATAAAAAAACGAGAGCTTAAACTTATCAGGCTGATTTTCCGGCAAATTCAGGTTAAAAGTTGCCTAACCTCTAAAACATCCTAAATGAGCTATGAACAAGTCGTAAACAACCCTAAAACATCCTAATGTAGTCCTAAACAAGCCTAAAACTTCTCTAAAATCCCTAGAAAATGTATTTTATACTATGCGTCTAATTATAAAAAGCCCTATTTGTTATGCGCATTGCGCCTAGGCTTCGGGCTCGGCCTATGCGCCTTGAGTGCGCCTAGGCGTTTTGACAACTATGCTTTAAACTATGATTAATTGATTTGTTTGAAGAGTATGATTAATTGATTAGGTGTTAATTTCTAGTGTGTTAGAACATTGTTTGTCTTTTTTTTTTTTTTTTTTTGGGGGGGGGGGGTGTGTGTTAATTTTGCTTCATAGTTCGTGTGCCTTGCATTCCTTATTTGGGGCCTATGTTTTTAGCTTGGTCAATTGGTCATTGTGAGGAAAATAGAGTTCAGTTACACTCATCTAGCATTATCCTATATGTTTATTTTAGATGCTCCATGAATAGTGCCACTTTAGCACTTGAAAAGCCTTCAAATACTTATATGTTTGAAACTGTTAAGCAAAAATGTTCTGGTGTAGATGGTGTGTTTGTTGTTGTGGCTGGTTTGTTGCCCGGGTTCAACTCCTGGAGCAAACTACGTTTTTACCTAATTTTTAACAGGTTTTTTTTTAATAAAAAAATAAACAAAGTGTATTCCAGGTGTTGATGTCTTCCTGTTCCGCGTGTTACCTTCAGTGAGTCACCCAACCATTTCCTTATTAACTGTTTTTTTATTCAAAGTCTAAAACCTTTCTTCCACTTTTGGTTTAAGAGATGACCAAATCAATAATTGAACACAGGGGTTTTTGCTTTAGTCAGGAGGCGTACTGTTCCACAAGTGTTTATCAATGGGAAACACGTTGGAGGTTGGTTCTGATGGTAAGTTCAAGCAACTCTTTAACCATATTTTTGTTTCTACAATCACCTTAATAAACCTTTTGTCTTATTGGTCTGTCTTTGTAGATACTGTTGAAGCTTATCAAACTGGAGAATCGGCCAAGCTTCTTGGCATTGATATCCATAAAACGGACCTTTGAGCTTTAAGCCGTCTGCAGCCTAATAATGCCGCAATATGTACCAACGGTGGTAGTTTCAGTTGACCTAATTTTGTGTTTATGTCAAAATATGTACCAATAAATTTGGATGCTCCGCCTATGTAGTGAACATAATCACCGCTGGTCAACTTATTTCATTAAGGTAACCAAATGGATTTACAAGTCAGTGTTCATGAAGCCTTGATAAAAGTTTGTTAATTTTTTTTATGTTAATCCCATGTTCTCTAAATGAAGTTTTCGAGTTTAAATAGTTTCTTTTTAATTTTTTTTTTAAGTAAAATTATTATTCCATTCAAACGATAAACCCACAAACACATTACAAGTGGACGGCTGGTAAGCGGGCAACAAGCTGCGCCGCCACTCCCTTTTGGATAGCAAAACCTACTCTTTTTAGTTAGTTTCATGAATTCGTCATATTGGAATCGTGTCTGGGGTCTAATTGTTGTTTTGTTGACTAATCTCATACTGATTTTGACATTGTCTGGATCTAGGTTCAGTAAGAGGCGTCGTGGAGATGATGATGACTCTAATAAAGGTACTTTTTTTTCTACTAGCGATCGTACCATTGCCACTAGCATGGTAATTGTTAATCTTTTTATTAATTTTTATATTTACAAAAAGTGTGTGTGTGTGTATATATATATATGTTTAACATCTGTTTTATCCATATTAGATATAGTCTTTCTGTTTGTGTTATATTAAATTTACAACATATAGACATTTACAATTAATCTCCAGTTTTTTTCCTTGAGTTCAGTGTTTTTTTTATGATAATTAGTGTCTTATTATTAATATTTTTTTGTTGAAATTCACAGATTAGGCATCCTTCAGCATTAGGTGTGTTTGAAGAGATCATGGGTGCCGCAAAACTGGAAAAGGTTGTGATTTTTCTTGATTATGATGGTGCTTTATCTCCCATTGTTGAGAATCATGACCATGCACATATGGCTCCTGAGGTAGTTTATTTCTCTCTTTATATTTCGCCGTTGTTACCTGTTAACTATCTTTGGCTTATTTTGTTTTCATATTTATGGATTTCACATGTTTCCCTTTTGTGTCATTGATTTTTATATTATATGTCGATATATACAGAGGTTGGTAATGAGAATGATCTAGATGACTTGGCAAATGAATCAGAATCGATGATGAATCTGAATCTATCCCGAATACTTTAGGTCAGTTGGCGAGCTGTGATTCCAAATACTCATGTGTTCGCCTGGCAAAAAGGGGTAATAATTTAACAAAATCCAAAATTTATATGAAAATTATATACACAGATTTATGATTTGTCAAGTTATTTCATGTTACATGTTTAATAGGATGATCGGATTTTGGCTAACATCGTACTGTGATCACAGGGCGAAATTGTGGCAATGATCAACACATATTGAGATGGCTGCACAGAACATGTGAAAAGAGTTTGGTACACATTTGTCGCTTTCAGGTATGTTTTGATTCCATTGATTGTTTGTGCATTAGACATGTTTTTTAAAGGCTAACACATTGACTGACACAGCAAAAACGCCCTTTTAAACGGCAATAAAACGTAAGACAACTGTGCTTTTGGCTGCAATAAAATATAGTAAGAACTGCATAAATCCTGATCTTCCTGCACTTTTTTTGGCAGCAAAGATACAATGAAAATAATCCGCGACAGTTTCAACTTTCAAGCTCTCGAGATGTTAGGGGGAAGATAGCATAAAGCTCATATGTTTGTTTGCCTATTTGTTTTGGTAAAAAGAACCAACATACTCACAACTTTCAAAAATATTCCCTTGCTTTGGCATTACTGCTATTTTTTTTACTGTATTACAAATGTATGCACCTTTTTTAAGTTCTGAACTATAACTGCTATATAAGATTGGGTGTTTTTTTTCGATAATAATATGTTTGGGTTTAGAAATTCCCTACTGGTATTTGACTATAACAACAATATATTTTCAACTGATGGCATAAGAATATAATGTTGAAGTTTGTTATGATCTTTACTCATTTGCATTTCCACCACCTATTTAAGTCAATAGGATATTGTGTATGCACTTAGCCAATGGGGAAGACATCATTATTAAATTGAAGGTATTGCTGATTTGTTGTATGAGTCGGTGACCTAACATTAGCAGCATAAAAACTTGGTTTTAGATTACTTAATCAGCCCTTTAAATCACACCTTTTTGTTTCTCTTTTGTGTATTTTATGGGAGCAGTATATCATGTTTTAAATAATGGATATGTTGTTTTCCCACATAAAAGAATAATGGAAATTGTGGGTATTTTGTTCTACCACAAAAAGAAGAAAATCATCTTACGATCTTACTGTGAACATGTTTTCAGGTTGATATGGACTGACAAGAGGCAGCAATGATGCCACCACTGGCAACCATGTTAGAAACAAAAATAGTCACAGTCAAGGTTTATCACCCTCCTGCTGCAAAAAGACACTTTTTCCAAGGTACCTTTCTCTTGCATATAAGTTAACTATTTTACGTATTTTTATTTAGAAACATAGAAATTTAGCCCACATATATCATACAAACAAGCCACCCGATATGAGATTATTCTAAACTTCTGCACATGATGAATGATTTTTGTAGGATTATAAGTTTACATTTGTACATAGATGTTTTTAAAGGTAGTAACTTGATCTTAACAATAAAGAAATTAATGAACGTATCTTTTTAACACAGCCCGAACCAGTATGCTAAAAAAATTGTTTGTGTTTGTGAGTTGCATAGCTCTAAAGTTCTATTAAACGGGTCAAACAAGCTAGCTTTTTAGAATGTGTCAATCGATTCGTTTTATTAAATGGCTTAAGCAGGTCAGTTTCATTAAAGATGTAAAACGGCCATATTTTCTGAAATTGGTCGAATGTGTTAGTTCTATTAAACGATCAATTTTCTTACATACATCAAGTAGGTCACTTTTAATAAGCTGATGAGTTTCTATAAAGGAAGTATCTTTTTTTCCAGGGTTCTATGGTTTTATTAAATGGGTCAAATGGATCAGCTTTATAGAACAGGTCAATCGATTTATTACTCAAGCACTTCAGTTTTATAATACATGTAGAACGATCATTTTCTCTTAAACGAGTCAACTGGGTTATTTTATTGAACGGGCATTTCTTTAAATGGGTCAACTGGGACAGTTTGATATGCTGATGAGTTACTATAAAAGCAAGTATTTTTTAACACGACTCGAACCAGTGGGTTAAATAGGTCAATTGAAGAAGCCGGTACATTTTTATAAACTGTGACCAACACGTTTGATGGCGGCCATGATCAAATCTCAGTGTTGGTTCACTTTTGACTTATCGTCTACATCTTATAAATAAATAATATTATGCTATAAAGTAGTATAGATCAACAAAAATGTTTACAAACTAAATTAGGATAAATGTGTGCAAATGGCATGTTTTTTGGTGACTTATTGGTAAGGCTTATATCTCTTGCACGTCTGTCTTTTAAGACATTTCGTTGTTTGTTTTAGGTGTTTATACGGCGGAGACAAGAAACTCGGATTCCGGCGAAGGTCCAAAATGGTCCGGTGACCTGATTTAGGTGTGCATGTTTATAGTTTGTGTTATTTCCTTGATAGCATGTTTATATGGTGGGTCCTTTTCTGGATGCTTTGAGGCATGACACAAGATTGTGATTCAATTGTAATAACACCCGTTTTTTTATTAAATAATGTGCTTAAGTACTGGTTCGAACTATGTTTTATAACTTACATCTATGCAACACAGCTTGAAACAATCGCGCAACGCCCGATACTGGAAACCCACTAGTTGTCAACTATTTTTCTTGTTTTATGTTTAGACCTATTTAAAGAAATTAGAGAACCATTTGAAACTTCTTTTCCATAATCTTGAGTAAAATGAATAATATATAAGGCATTGTAAATAATATACCTTGCATGTCATACAATGTTTAATACCTTCTCATGTGGAATAGGTAATGCACAAAAAGAGGAAAAAAATGATTTTTCGCTGCAACTTTTCTGTTGACATGAGCTTTAATATAATGAACTTTTTTGTTGACTGAATTACAAGTTTTGTCCTTTACGTTTATACGAGATTGCAAAGAATGTCCTTTAAGTTTAAAATTTATGAGTTATGTTCTTTATATTCCAAAATCTTGCACGTTACGTCCTTTAACACTAACTCAGTTAGATTTTAACTAAGATGTGAGGATAAATTTGTCTTTCTACTTATTTAGGGACTAGTTATGCACTTTAGTTAAAGTTTTGTGTCAAAATTAAAAATATATTATACATATATACCCCCTCTATCTCTCTATCTCACCCTCTTCTCTCTCCTGTCTCTCCTAACACCCACCTCCGCCCTCCAATGGTTGAACCATCCACCACCACCGTCAGCTCAACACCACCGGACCACCCTGACACGACACCCTCTCCCAAAACCAACAGACGACCCCGACACCCTCTACAAATGTGTAAGAAACCTCAATTGGAAAAAACCCCAAATCTCTAACCTAATTTTCAAAAATGTAACAACCCTTCTATTGGAAAAAAAAAAACCCAAATCGTTTTTTTTTTTCCTTTTTTTTGTGATGGTTGGAAAAGAGAGCGAAGAATCAAAACTAAATTGACAATCACAACTAGTTAACACCTCCCCTGACCCGTTCACATTCGTCGGCGAAGAATCACCACCACTTCGTCTGCTCCGACGATGGAAAAAACGAAGACAGTTAATTGACAACCACTACCACCATCGTTCTTCTTTTTCCTGTAATGTTTGTATAATATGGCTATAAAAACTTGTATGAATAACCCAAACGAGACTAGTAGTTCTAAGATCTGCCAAAAAATACACCCACAATCACCAAATTTATAATAAACAAATTTGTGTGTTTCTGGCACATTTACCGATGTTTCAAGATCGATGATATTATTAATTGGTGGTGGGGGTGGTAATGATGTTCAGAGTGTTGGACTGTTGGGGATGAATTTAGGAGGGTTTAGACAATTAAGGGTTGAACTTGGGGAATGAAGGAGGTTTTGCAGGAGATAGAAAAAATGAAGGTTACGATGAGTTGGTGCTGATGAGGAGTAAGGTTTCTAAGGTGGTGGTAGTGGTGGTGGATGATGACATGGTGTTGAGAGTGGGGGTAAGACAGAAAGCAGAGAGGGAGAGAGGATAAAGAGTAAACCTGATTTTCTTTTTTGGTTTAAAGCTTTAACTTGCTTACACAAATAGTCCCTAGAGGTATAAAAAGACGGATTTACCCTCGTAGCATTGTTAAAATCTAACTTGGTTAGGGTCAAAGGACAAAACATGCAAGATTTTGGAACATAAAGGACATAACTCATCAATTTTAAACTTAAAGGACATGCTTTGCAATCTGGTATAAACATAAAGGACAAAACTTGTAATTCAGTCTTTTTAATTGAATTCAACAGGAAGCATAAATTTTACTCAACGACTAGAGCTATGATCATTTATAAGAGGCATTCTCTTTCTTTTGTACTCGCATTCAACATCATAATCCTATTCATAAGGTTAACACCACCACCACTCATCCCAATAGCATCTCTTACCACAACACACAAACCTACCGAACTGAAACCCAACGTGATCGTGGCCACTCTCGTGGCCGAGGCTCCTCTAACAGAAGCCGCTACCCTCCCAACTCTTACTGGTCGCCCTAAGACATTTACCCGTGGATGAATCCTTAGGCTGCCTACCAAGCCCAACAGCCCACCTCCTTTTCACCTTGGCCCACTCTACCTTGTCCTTACCCCAAGTCCATCAACAAACCTCAAAACCTACCAGCCACATCTCCGGGTTTACTTGGGCGGCGGCCCAACCATGGTCTTCATGCAGCTTATACCCAAACAGACATAGAACAGGCCATGTATACAATGTCTTTGTAGTAGCCCGACCCGACTCTCTTCATGGATACTAGAGCTTCACCCACAATATCTCACGACTAAGGTGATTTTCATTCCTTTTCTAATTCTTGCATGTATCAAATATAATTATAGGTAATGGCAATACCATTCCGGTTTTTATGAATAGGCACCAAATACCTACCCAAACCCTTTGCACCCTTTATCTCAAAAATGTCCTTTACTCACCTAAATTACCTCAAAACCTAATCTTTTTTCGTAGATTTACTACAACTATTTTGTTTCTATAGAATTGGACCCTTTTGGTTTTGTTTTGAAGGATTACAAGACCAGGATGCCTCTCCTGCGGTGCGCAAGAGCAACGGTGATCTTTACTCCCTGGTCTTGGGGTCCGGCTTATCTCCACCAACTACTCTTGTTGCCATTTCCTCACAACTCCGGCGTCACTGTCTTGGCCATCTAGGACGTCCTTCTTTGAATTCTTTAAAAACTTCTTGTTCTATTGACTAGGTAATTTTGAGAATAATGTATGTTAGTCATGTGTTTATGGAAAAAGTATTTATTTACCTTTCTTTGCTTCTACTACTTACACCACCCAACGTTTTGATATCATTCACAGTGACTTGTAGACATTACCCATAATTAGTTCAGAGGCCATAAATATTATATACTATTGATTTTTCTATATTATATTTGGACCATCCCGATCTCAAACAAGTCACATGTGTTTACCACTTTCACCTAATTTGCTAAAAATATTAAAAGAAAATTTGAGCGTACCATTGAAACATTCCACTGTGATAATGAGAATAAATACGTAAATTCCCCTTTCAAACCTTTTTCAATACCAACGGATTCTTTATCGTCTTTCCTTCCCTTATACTTCCTCCCAAAATGAAAAGGCAGAACGTAAAATCCGCACTATTAACAACATGGTCTGTACCCTTTTAGCCCATGCCTCTCTACCAATTAATTTTTGACACCATTCCCTTGAAACCGTCACATACCTATTAAACATTCTACCTAATAAAATCGTAAAAAAATATATCACCCACCATGCTCGTTTATCTATCCCATGCACCATCATACGATAATCTTCGTGTCTGTTGGGATTACAAAAAAACATGTATTTTTACATTATATTATTCTCATTTAGATTACTACAAATATCAATTTTCAATATTTACTAGTTTCAATGCTGCAAACGAATTGGATTTTTAGCGAAAAGTTCATGAACCGTTTAATGGGAAGTTCATTTGTGTTCGTTCGTTTAATAAAGGAACGGACACGAACAAAAAATTTTGTTCGCTTAGTTAAACGAACAAACATGAACAGTGGCCACGTGCGTTCGTTTATGTTCGTGAACATTCGGTAACGTGTTCGTTTATGTTCGATAGTTTCATAGGGTTTTTAGTTTTTATAAATTTTTATTTTTATTTATTTTACCCAAATAAATAAATAATATAAGTGAGGTAAGTATATAACTATATGAGATCAATAAACCTACTTTTAGTATGTATGCATATTATATCTTTCCACCTTCCACATTCGATGCCCTCCACCACGACGCCCTCCGCCATTCAAAGTCTAAAAGCGACATATCTATTTTTAAATATGTTTTTTAAATATTTATTTTTTGATATCGTAATATAATGTAAGTTATTATTAATACTTAAACTCAAGCTCTGAAAAAGAGAGGGGAGTGAAGGAGACTTGGGTTGCACATGTTTCAAAGGTTATATATTTATTAAAAACAAAAAAAAAACAAAAAAAAACCCTCAAATCACAAAGCTCCACATCATCACCCGACCCTCCCTCACACCCGGTCCAAAACCGATGCTAGTGGGGCAACACTCAAGCCACACTATGGTGAGGGCAATATTCATGGCGTGGGTGAGCAACCCACGCTCAGCCACACTACCACTCTTCACAGTCATCGATTATGTTTGGATTTATGCACGGCGTATGATCTTATAAATGTTTTTCATTGATAGTTTTTGTATAGTCACTAAAAATTGAAAATAAGTCATTTTATTAGTCATCAATCAATTATAACTAAAAGGGAAGAGATATTGTACAAAGTCTCTTAACATAAGAAGCATAAGAAGCAATTTGGACCATTAGATTATAAACTGATCAGATCATCTAACTATAGGCGTTTAAATCAAACCCAGGGGTAAATTAGTCAAAAAAAAAAAAAATTAAACACGTTCAAAAAATTACAAGTTCAAACCGCCAATTCAAACCCAGCGACGGTTATTACTAAAATTGATAAACAAAATCATCAATCCATCATTCAATTAGGGTTTATTACACCACAAATCAAACAAACACGCACAACTACGATTCAAAACCCAGAGAGAAGAAAAAAAACAGAGCATCATGTCTTCAAAACAACAATCAGGTGCGTTTTATGTTTACATTTTCAAAAGTTTTCATCTCGTTTGATTCACATGAGGTTTTTTTTTTTTTTTTATGAAAATGAAATCAGATAAAGAAGTGGAAAGAAGAAGAAAAGCTAAACATGACAAACCAGATTCAAAAAAGAGTAAAGGTATGTTTTAATTACATTCATCCAAATGAAAAAAAAAATAGTTGATTCAACAAACAAATAACACTTAAATTTTGATGAGACGCACTTAGGTTATTTTCATGGGGTATTCCTTGCTTAATTACAGTCAGTTTTTAGATGACTGTAATTAAAACATATGAGTGCGTCTGTATGTTTGGTACGAGTGCGCCTGTATTTTTAGTATGAGCGTGTCTGTATGTTTAGTTTTATTTAGCTTAGTAAAAACATGAGTGTGTCTCAATTAGGATATGAATGCGTCTGTATGTTTAGTATGAGTTCATCTGTATGTTTAGTTTTATTTAGCTTTGATGAGTGCGTCTGTATGTTTAGTAAAGGTTTAATAGGTGTGTCTGCAAATGTTGTATTATGTTTTTTGTCTGTTAAAATAAAAGGGTGCGTCTGTTTATTTTATAAGTACGTTTAAAATAAATGATATGTTCCTTGTTTATGTAGAACCAATTGTAACATCAGATGATGATGATTTCAGATATCAACCATTGAAAAATTTAATTAAAATTAAAAAAAAGGATGAAAAGGTAAACGAAGAAGCTGCTAAGAATTTGGAAGTTGATATTGAAAAGATGAGACAGCAGTTGAAGAAACAGAAACAAACTGTTGAACCAAAGACAAAAAAACAAACAGTTGAAATTTCGAAATCATCAGATGAAGATTTCCAGAGGCAAAAAAAAAAAAAAAAGAAGGTAAAAATAGATGAACCTAAGAAGAAGGTGAAGAAAATAAAGGAAAGGGAGTTTGTGCAATACATAGACAAGAAACTAAAAATAAGATGCTCTCTTGCTGAATTTATCGAAAGCATACAAGACTACACTAATGAACAAAAGGAAGAAGTTAGAAAGATGGGGTTTGGATCTGTGTTGGACATTAAAATTGAACATATATCAACAGGCTTGGGTTACTGGTTGTTAGTCAATTATGACGAGGGTAGTAACGAAATAAATGTAGGAAATTGGAAAATCAAGATCACACATTCATTGGTACATGAAGCTTTAGGAATACCAATGGGAAAGAAACCGGTACTCAAAAAAAAGTAGGGCAAGGAAAGGTTCTGACTCTACAATAGATGAGTTCAAGAATCAATTTGAGAGAAAAAAAGTGAGTGTTAAGATGGTAACAACAGTTGTTAGGGGACAACCAAAGGGTGGAAGGCTACTTAAATTGAATTTTCTTGTATTATGGAACACAGTTTTCGGGGAGATCACAAAATCAACCACAATCAATCAAAGCTTTTTGCATGGGGTGGATGATGAGGCAGAAATTCCAAATTTGGATTGGTGCTCTTACCTGATAGAATGTCTGAGAAGAACAAAGGCAGGATGGATAGAAAACAATATAATGGTCTAATAGTAATGCTGAGTGTAAGACTTCAAACGCACTTATAATAGCTTTTAAACGCATTTGTCTTTTTTGATTAATTATTTTGGATGCACCTAATGTTAATTTAAATGCATTCATGTTTTCTTACATATATGAACTGTTTTGGAACAAGCAGGTTATTTACACACATGAATACAATAAGAGACGTCCATCTGAAATACAAATCAGCGTACTGGCAGTTACTTACATAACTACTAGTTCACTTGCAGAGATGAAACATCATCTTTATAACAACGGGCCGTTGACTGACATTGAAGAAGATGATGGACATAATCAGGGTGACGTTGATAAGGTTGATGAAGAAGAAAATGAAGCTAATGATGAAGAAGATGATGCGGATGGTGAAGAAACTGAAAATTTGGTAAATGATCTTGTGGATGCCTTGATTGAAATGCAAGGTGAAAAAGATGGTGATAGAACAGATTTGGATGGTGATGATTACAATCTGAATATAGGACCGAGTCCACCAAGACGGATCCAAGTTGGTGATGCTGATGACAAGAAGAATATGATAATACAGATTGGAGATATTATGAAATGAGTACACAAACTCAACAAATGTTTGAATATTGCAACACTCAATCAGATCTGAGTTATAATCAGGGTGTTAGAAGAGAAGAATATGAAGCAGCAATGAAAGCAAAAAAGGGAAAAAAACTTCAAATTATGATTCAGACGAACCTATATTTTAATTTGGACGCACTTATATATTTTCTGATCTGTATATTTGTAACCATCTATATTAAAAACTTTGGACGCACTAATGTTTCTTTTGGACGCACTAATGTTTTTTCAGACGCACTATTTTTTCTTTTTTGACGCACTAATATTTCAAACAGGTTTGGGTAAAAACCATGGAGAGAAACATTAACAAATATGAAGCAATACAAAAAGAGATAGGGAAATGGTTACAGCGGCAAGAACCAAATACTTGTGGGTACCATAGTTGATGAAGTTGTGAGACAAGTGGGACGAATTGAACAACAAGGGTACGGATATTGATGCTGAAAATCTAGAGACAGAAAATATAGTGGGGCTTGAAGCTGAGTTGGACAAGGATGTTGAAGGTGTCAAAGACAATGTTGAACCTGAAAACCAAAATGTTGAAGTGTTAGAGACTTCAAAAATGAATCAGGATGGGAGTGAGTTGGTAATGGATGATCAGGCTGTTGATACAAGCCTGGAAAATGTAAATGAAGTAGATGACATAATTGACACCGCAATTAACATGCTGGAAACTGTTGAACCAGGTGTATATCGGGTAAGAGATGGGAATGAAACAGCAAACGAAGAACCTGAGATAGAAGTGGAGAAAGACATGACAGAAAAATTGCATGATGTTGATGTGTCTTTAGAATTACAAGAAATATCAGACGCAACATTCATTGAGCTGCAAACAATAGAATCAGGTGTGTATGCACCTCAGGATGAACAAGCAACACAAAAAGAGAAGCATGCTGAAAAAGAATAAAACACCAGAGATGGAAGCAGAAGAAGCAAAAAGGGAAGAAAAAGGGAAAGCAATGGCTGTTTATGAAAATCCAGTTAGGGACAAAAACCCTTCATGGGCGTTAAGATCACCATACGCCGGGAAGCAAGTGTTCACAGTTGAAAAGTTAACAAAAGATGAAGTGAGGATAAAAGAATACATGTTTGCACCAATCAGAGAGAAAAATGTAAGTGTCTTTTTTCCTTTTGTTTATAAAATATTATTAACTGTCTAATGATTGTTTTTAACATATTGAAATTTTAGAAAATCTGTTAGTGTGATCTAGGTGGAAATGAGATCATGAAAGTGATTTTTGAAATTTTCCATCCTGGGATATGGCTGTGTACAAATGCAATAGATGTATGGACCGACATTCTAAACAATGAAGAAAAGGATAAATGGGAGAAAAAGAAGGAAGAGTCTTTACGAAGGCTGTTTCTTTGTTCCAACATGATTGTATGAAAAACATTTGAAAATAGACGCACCCTAATTAACATTCAGACACACTCTTACATATATTTGGACGCACTCATTATTTTTAAACTGATATATTTTTTTCAGACTCCAAACTTCTTTGAAAAAGGTGTTCCTTGGTCAGCAAGAGAAAAGGTTTTCCTTGGCAATCTTGAGGATATCTTAAGAAAGATCGAAGCAAAATATTTATATTAGTTCGACATGATTCTGCAGCCAGTGTGGATGGACAGGCATTTCTATGTCTTATCTTATGATGTGAGGAATGGGATATCAGAGTTGCTTGACAACTCTAAAGAGGGAGATGACCTAGCAAAAAGATATAAAGGCGTTGTAGGATCGATCTAACAAGAAATTAGTATCGCGCGTGTATCGGATCGAGGCGGAAACAACGATCCGGTTAGTTGTTATAGGTGGGTGTTTAAGGAAAGGATAATAATAATATGATAGCACACACAAAGACACACACAAAAGATTGCACTTGTATTGGAAATAGCAAAAGTCTTTTTGGTTTGTTGCAAATTAGAAATGTAATTATTGATAGCATCTTGCTTATTTAAAACTGTACGTTTAAGTACACTAACATTTTTCTTAAATTTCTCTGTTTACCAGCTTCACCAAAAATGAGGTAATGGTTAATAAATCGAACTGACCCATTTCCCTTATCACATCAATATAATGCATCCATTTCCGTGGAAGAGCATTTGCAAAACGAGTAATTAATTCAGAATAAAAATAGTTAATTTGAAACTTTTTCAATTCACTCATAAGATGGTAGTATCGAGACTGCATGTCTCTGAGTGTTTAAGTCTCAATGTAGTTGAACGCCGCAAATTCTTTCTTGAGTTGATCTTGTCTAATCTTGAACTTCTTCTCGTCTCCTTCACATCTTTGTTTTAACAACTTCCACAAATCATGAGCGTTTTCACGACACTCGTATTGATGCAAGATGTCCTTAGGAAGTGCTTGTGTCAGAATTGAGAACGCCTTCCTTTCAAACTTGTAGTTCTTCTTTTGATCTTCATTCATCCGTGTCACGTCCAAAGGCGTATTTGAATGCTCTTGCATAGCCTGTGGAAGTGGATGCTCTACCCATTACCATATTTCCAGATCAATTCCTTCTATATGCCGTTGAATCCTTCCTTTCCATGATGAAAATTCATTCAAGTGATCCATCTTGGGAGCTTTATTACTGCTTCCCGTCTCATTATCACTTTTCATCATTTGATGAACACTCTAAACTTGATGCGTCGTAGAAACCATGGCTAAAGAGTAAGGAGGACCCTGAGCTGAACCATAAGGCATAACAACATTCGCTTGCTGTGTGGGATTCATGGTTTGTGCAACAACAGATGGATGTTGCACTTGCTGGGTCGGTTCAGGCGGAGATTGTACAGGTAGTGACAGATAATTCCAACTCATGTTGAACAGTACTCTTATGAGAGACTAATAACACGTATGAAAATCAAGTGAACAGGACACGTAGGACAAATGGCCAAACATATGAACTGACAACCAGATATAGACACACGTATGACAGAAAACTTGAGCACGTATGAAAACATGGTGCCGAATACACGTGTGAAATAGAACTAATAGGAACCCGTATGGATCAAAACTTGAACACTTATGAAGTAATGAAACATATGGCTGGTGATCTGATCTTGATACATGTATGAAGAAGACTGAACTTACACGTATTAATAACACTTGAACACGTATGAGATAACTGACCAGATACGTGTATGAAAGAGATTGATGAACTTGACACGTATGGATTACAAATAACCAGGTACACGTATCAGGTGTAGTAACTTAACAGACACGTATGACACTTGAACTGATAGAACACGTATGAAGGACAAGTGTAGAATGACACGTATGAGTTGGTTTGAAGAAACATATGGATGTGAACTAATATAACACGTATCAAGGCTGATCATGCGTATGAGAGATCACGTATGTATATCAGACAGAGACACGTATAGGAAACAACTTGATACACGTATGGGACTTGATGGGTACCCATATGGGATTAAACAGACACGTATGAGCAGCAAGAACAGCTCATACGCGTGGTTGTGCAGACAGAAAACAGAGAACAACAATAACCAGTTGATACATGAGACTTTTAGGTGTTGGATCGAATTTTAATGATCTAAACGTGGGGTTTTGTGTATGAAATGATTCCTAACAATTTTGCAATACCAAAAACAATCCAAAAAACACAAATTATAATAAAAAATCCTCAAGAACACGAAGAACACCAAACTTTTTAATTTTCATCAAAAATCCAGATCTGGTCCAAATTAACATTGTTTAACATCTAATTTTGATTCAATCAATACCCAAAACACTTTTCTAAACTTAAACAACAATCAGATCTTCAAAAACAATCCATGATCATGATTTTCACCCAAAAAAAAAAAACTCATAAAAACCCATAAAACTCATGAACATGAATTTTTTTAATAAAATCCTCAGATCTGATCCGTTTTTGCTCAAATTTGATTTGGTTATTTGTAAAATCAGTTTCTAAACATAGAACCACAATCAAATCAATAATCCAATCATCAAACACACCTCAAAATCATAGAAAACCATGTTTTAGTGAAAAACAAGTCAAAATCGGTTTTCGAAGGACAATTGCTTAAAAACTTTCAGATCTGATGCAAACCACTATAACAACACGCGTGATACGAGCCTTGGCTCTGATACCACTTGTAGGATCGATCTAACAAAAAATTAGTATCGCGCGTGTATCGGATTAGGGGCGGAAACAATGATCCGGTTAGTTATTATAGGTGGGTGTTTAAGGAAAGGATAATAATAATAATATGAGGGCACACACAAAATCACACACAAAGGATTGGACTTGTATTGGAAATAGAAAAAGTCTTTACAAAACAACTAAGGTAAGGGGTATATATAGGGGGCTTTCATACACGTCCCTCATACACGTTCCTCATACACGTTCCTGGTACGTGTATGAAGAGGATGGGACGTGTATGAAGCTTGCATCATATCAAAGTACCCCGATGCCAATAGAAACGTGATAAATAAGATCCGACTATGATATCCAAGCTAGGGACATATCCGCAGGGTGCATTTATAGGCCTTCCCGAAATATTGGTATGTTTCTATTTAACACATAAAACAGAGAAAAAATTATGATAAATAACCTAATGGTTTTGTAAAAAAATGTTTGTAGAGACACACTTTGTACCGGTTGTGAAAGAAATCATGTCCTTCAACCCCGGCGATTGAGAAACTTCAAACGGGTCCAATTATAAGAAGAGAAATGACATGGCGGACTGCAAAAAACCATGTAGACTGTGGCATATTCGCTATAAGATACCTCGAAACCTTCAAAGGGCATGCATTTTGAAACTGTGGATTTGCAAGTGAATCGGCCTATCAACAAACACAATTGGATGCATTGCGGTTCAAGTACGTGCCAAAGATTATACTCTCACCTCATAACATACTCAGAGATCAAATAATTGAAGAGGCTCACAAGTTTGCAAAAAGGCCAGCCAAACAAAGAACAAAGATGTTAGAGAATGCCTTTGCAAAATTAGAGAAGAGGGTGGCTGCATTATAAACATTGTCATGGATTTTATTTTTTATTTTTGTCTTAATGCTTTTAAACAGCTTACTTAATTATTTTAGTTTCTAATATGTTAGTTTGGACGCACTCATCTATAAATGAGTTTGCACTTGGGACGCACTTATAGTTTAGACTGGATTAATATTGCAAGAGAGTTTTCATCTTGGACGCACTTTATAAGAAAATAGATTATTGTGATTTTAATTAAACGCACTTGTTCATGTGCTTTATTAATTCAAACGCACTTTAAACTACAACACACATCATAAACAAATAATAAAAACTACAAAAACAAATTACATAATCAGTTCCTCATGATCTTGAGATTACATAGACTTTAGGAATTGAATTTTAAATTCAATAGAACACCTCAAAAGAGCTATACATTTTGTAAGTTGTTCGACAAGATTAACATCGCCTTTCTTTGCATCAATCATGAACATAACCGCCCGTTCATGAAGACTAGAGTCAGGCATACGAATAAGAAGCATGGAAATCTCATCTCTCTTACTCATTCCATTATTTATCCTGCTTAGGTTATCCGCCAGATGACCCTCAATAGCATAATCTTTGGCAATTTGCTCTTGCATCCTTTTGATTATTTCAGATTTTGATGATGAAGATGAAGAAGCCATTACTGAAAAAAAAAAAGAAAGAAGATTAATCTGTGATTGAATTGTGTATCGAGAATTCATTTTGTATACATCTGTAAAAATATATACACAAACACAATAATAACAAGGTGACAAAATAAATCATCCACAAGAAATACTGTTATTGTTTGCTTCCAATAATTGATCTGGAAAAGCACATGAATAACAATTCAAACTGATGTATATAAACGCACTCAACAAAATTATAAACGCACTAATTAAAACAATAGAAAACAAAACCATCCAAAAATGGACGCACTTTATAAAAAAATTACAAACATTCAAATGCACTCTATTATCATCATCTTCAACATTAAGCCTAAATGTTTACTGTTTTTACTTCTACAGATAAAAAACACTCCCAACTTAATTCTGACAAAAACACATACACACCTTGAATGATTTTAAAATAACAAACTCTACAACCTTCAACCATATGATAATCAGACATATTATATCGATAAAATCAATACCTGGTTCGATAAAAAAAATCAGAGCATAATTGTAATCGAATTTAAAATTGGGTTTGATTGAATCCTAATTTGATTAGATGTTCGTTCGAATCATGAATTGAAACTGATTAATTGAATTGATCCTATTAGTTGAAACGTTGATTATAACGTGATTGAATGAACGTGTAATAAAAGTCTAAATTGTCCTTGGGTTTGACTGCGGTTAAGATTAATTAGAGTTTGGTTAAGTTAAGTTAAATGGGGTTTGGTTAACTTTACACATGGCATCACCTGGTGGCTTCTTATTCTTCTCACTTTAATAAACTTTGTATCCTATAAATTACGGTTTCCTCTTATTCTTTTTAATTATTACAGATGACCTTGATTATACTTGTTGTATTCCAAGAATATATTGTCAACAAAAAGCACGTCACAAATGGGATTTCATGGACAATGACTAAAACGTATGGATGGAAACTATACTTTCCACCAATTCCCGGTGGAGACGACTCAACTTTCACTATACTATGTTTTTACTTATTTTTGACCGACCAAACGACAACGATCACACAGAAATCAAACTACCCGACTCGCGCTCTAGATTTAGTTATAGTAGTGTTCACATTAAAGATAGTGAGACATTTCCTCTACGAGGTATAATGCATCATTTATAAAGGAATGCATAAGTATCTAAATATGAGATAGGCTAATAAAGGAGATGGTTAGAGTAGCTAAAGAACTACGGCCATGAGTGTGACACCCGAGAAAATCAGGTTAATACTTCAGTCAGACACATAAGTCTAACTTAGCAAAACTTTCATGAAACGTACTTAGCTGGGTTTAGTTGAGTTGGTTCGATGATTCGGGGAATCATCGGGAGTAGATTGGATGATTTGGAGAATCATCAGAAGTCGGTTTACACACACAATATCTATGGGTTTGTGATTCAGGGGATCTCCGTTGCGTAGGGCGACTAGCTAAGCTAGTCGCCTATAAAGGGTCCCAGTAGCCTAAAACGGGTGGGGCGACTGGTAACAACTATAAATACCATACTTGATTAGTTTTTCATCATTTGTGCAACCTTAAATCACCCTAAATGCTCTCTCTCAACCCCTAACTCTGTAAACCCGTGTTTACCCTAATATCATCATTTCCAAGCCAAAAAAACCTTTAAAACCACAAGCAAGTGATCATCTAAGGTGTGTGGTTCAACTAAATCATTTTCCAATCATTTTTATGTTGTTATTATGAACCCAAAGTGTCCAGATCTGAACTTAGTATGTTTTCATCAATCAAAACCTTTGAAAAACCTTTCTAAACTAAATCTAAGCCTTACCTATGAGTTTCTAATAAAAATACAAACTTTGGATGATGTTGGTGATCTAATACTTGGGGTTTCTTGTGTATTTGTTGTTAGAATGGCTCTGGTTTTGTTATGATGATTATCTAGGTGTTAGGAAAATGATTGAATGATATTTAGGTGTTATGTGGTCTTATAAGTTTTGACCCGTTTGACGATTTTAGTAAGATTAGGGCTTGATATGATGCTTGTAACTTGTTAGGGTTCATGTTAGAATGATTATATTGGAGATTGATGATTTTTTGAATATGATTATGTGATTAAGTCAGGTTATTTGCCATTTGGGGAAACTTTTTAATGCATTGATGTGCTTTATTCATAATATTAGTTATTTTGGGAAAAGCTTGCAATTTGTATATAAAACGAGGTGTTAATTGGGGTATAATGATATGGTTACACTAGATATTGATTGTGTATTGATTGGTAGTGTTCCAACAAGTTTCTGATCTAATTTGGAGGGTTTCATGCATCAAAATAGTGAACCCTATCTCCTTTTTGATTTTTACCAGAAAAATACGAACTAAAAAATTGGGGGAAAATAGCATATTGAGCTTTGAAATCGAAAATTTTTAACGATACTAGATCTTGTGGAATCATATTGAATATTTGACGATCTAGTATCGTTAAAAATTTTCGATTTCAAAGCTTCAATATGCTATTTTCCCCCAAATATTTTAGTTCGTATTTTTCTGGTAAAAATCAAAAAGGAGATAGGGTTCATTATTTTGATGCATGAAACCCTCCAAATTAGATCAGAAACTTGTTGGAACACTACTAATCAATACACAATCAATATCTAGTGTAACCATATCATTATACCCCAATTAACACCTCGTTTTATTTACAAATTGCAAGCTTTTCCCAAAATGACTAATATTATGAATAAAGCACATCAATGCATTAAAAAGTTTCCCCAAATGGCAAATAACCTGACTTAATCACATAATCATATTCAAAAAATCATCAATCTCCAATATAATCATTCTAACATGAACCCTAACAAGTTACAAGCATCATATCAAGCCCTAATCTTACTAAAATCGTCAAACGGGTCAAAACTTATAAGACCACATAACACCCAAATATCATTCAATCATTTTCCTAACACCTAGATAATCATCATAACAAACCAGAGCCATTCTAACAACAAACACACAAGAAACCCCAAGTATTAGATCACCAACATCATCCAAAGCTTGTATTTTTATTAGAAACTCATAGGTAAGGTTTAGATTTAGTTTAGAAAGGTTTTTCATAGGTTTTTATTGATGAAAACATACTAAGTTTAGATCTGGACACTTTGGGTTCATAATAACAACATAAAAATGATTGGAAAATGATTTAGTTGAACCACACACCTTAGATGATCACTTGCTTGTGGTTTTAAAGGTTTTTTTTGGCTTGGAAATGATGATATTAGGGTAAACACGGGTTTACAGAGTTAGGGGTTGAGAGAGAGCATTTAGGGTGATTTAAGGTTGCACAAATGATGAAAAACTAATCAAGTATGGTATTTATAGTTGTTACCAGTCGCCCCACCCGTTTTAGGCTACTGGGTCCCTTTATAGGCGACTAGCTTAGCTAGTCGCCCTACGCAACGGAGATTCCCTGAATCACAAACCCATAGATATTGTGTGTGTAAACCGACTTTCGATGATTCTCCGAATCATCCAATCTACTCCCGATGATTCCCCGAATCATCGAACCAACTCAACTAAACCTAGTTAAGTACGTTTCATGAAAGTTTTGCTAAGGTAGACTTATGTGTTTGACTGAAGTATTAACCTGATTTTCTCGGGTGTCACACTCATGGCCGTAGTTCTTTAGCTACTCTAACCATCTCCTTTATCAGCCTATCTCATATTTAGATACTTATGCATTCCTTTATAAATGATGCATTATACCTCGTAGAGGAAATGTCTCACTATCTTTAATGTGAACACTACTATAACTAAATCTAGAGCGCGAGTCGGGTAGTTTGCTTTTTGTGTGATCGTTGTCGTTTGGTCGGTCAAAAATAAGTAAAAACATAGTATAGTGAAAGTCGAGTCGTCTCCACCGGGAATTGGTGGAAAGTATAGTTTCCATCCATAGTTTTTAGTCATTGTCCATGAAATCCCATTTGTGACGTGCTTTTTGTTGACAATATATTCTTTGAATACAACAAGTATAATCAAGGTCATCTGTAATAATTAAAAATAAGAGGAAACCATAATTTATAGGATACAAAGTTTATTGAAGTTAGAAGAATAAGAAGCCACCAGGTGATGCCATGTGCAAAGTTAACCAAACCCCAATTAACTTAACTTAACCAAACTCTAATTAATCTTAACCTCACTCAAACCCAAGGACAATTTAGACTTTTATTACACGTTCATTCAATCACGTTATAATCAACGTTTCAACTAATAGGATCAATTCAATTAATCAGTTTCAATTCATGATTCGAACGAACATCTAATCAAATTAGGATTCAATCAAACCCAATTTTAAATTCGATTACAATTATGCTCTGATTTTTTTATCGAACCAGGTATTGATTTTATCGATATAATATGTCTGATTATCATATGGTTAAAGGTTGTAGAGTTTGTTATTTTAAAATCATTCAAGGTGTGTATGTGTTTTTGTCAGAATTAAGTTGGGAGTGTTTTTTATCTGTAGAAGTAAACACAGTAAACATATAGGCTTAATGTTAAAGATGATGATAATAGAGTGCATTTGAATGTTTGTAAATTTTTTATAAAGTGCGTCCATTTTTGGATGGTTTTGTTTTCTATTGTTTTAATTAGTGCATTTATAATTTTGTTGAGTGCGTTTATATACATCAGTTTGAATTATTATTCATGTGCTTTTACAGATCACACAATAATAACAAGGTGACAAAATAAATCATCCACGAGAAATATTGTTATTGTTTGCTTCCAATAATTGATCTGGAAAAGCACATGAATAATAATTCAAAGTGATGTTTATAAACGCACTCAACAAAATTATAAACGCACTAATTAAAACAATAGAAAACAAAACCATCCAAAAATGGACGCACTTTATAAAAAATTTACAAACATTCAAATGCACTCTATTATCATGATCTTCAACATTAAGCCTAAATGTTTAGTGTGTTTACTTCTACAGATAAAAAACACTCCCAACTTAATTCTGACAAAACACATACACACCTTGAATGATTTTAAAATAACAAATTCTTCAACCTTCAACCATATGATAATCAGACATGTTATATCGATAAAATCAATACCTGGTTCAATAAAAAAATCAGAGCATAATTGTAATCGAATTTAAAATTGGGTTTGATTGAATCCTAATTTGATTAGATGTTCGTTTGAATCATGAATTGAAACTGATTAATTGAATTGATCCTATTAGTTGAAACGTTGATTATAACGTGATTTAATGAACGTGTAATAAAAGTCTAAATTGTCCTTGGGTTTGATTGAGGTTAAGATTAATTAGAGTTTGGTTAAGTTAAGTTAATTGGGGTTTGGTTAACTTGACACATGGCATCACCTGGTGGCTTCTTATTCTTCTCACTTTAATAAACTTTGTATCCTATAAATTACGGTTTCCTCTTATTCTTTTTAATTATTACAGATGACCTTGATTATACTTGTTGTATTCAAAGAATATATTGTCAACAAAAAGCACGTCACAAATGAGATTTCATGGATAATGACTAAAAAGTATGGATGGAAACTATACTTTCCACCAATTCCCGGTGGAGACGACTCGACTTTCACTATACTATGTTTTTACTTATTTTTGACCGACCAAACGACAACGATCACACAGAAAGCAAACTACCCGACTCGCGCTCTAGATTTAGTTATAGTAGTGTTCACATTAAAGATAGTGAGACATTTCCTCTACGAGGTATAATGCATCATTTATAAAGGAATGCATAAGTATCTAAATATGAGATAGGCTGATAAAGGAGATGGTTAGAGTAGCTAAAGAACTACGACAGTGAGTGTGACACCCGAGGAAATCAAGTTAATACTTCAGTCAAACACATAAGTCTACCTTAGCAAAACTTTCATGAAACGTACTTAACTGGGTTTAGTTGAGTTGGTTTGATGATTCAGGGAATCATCGGGAGTAGATTGGATGATTCGGAGAATCATCGGAAGTCGATTTACACACACAATATCTATGGGTTTGTGATTCAGAGGATCTCCGTTGCGTAGGGCGACTAGCTAAGCTAGTCGCCTATAAAGGGACCCTGTAGCCTAAAACGGGTGGGGCGACTGGTAACAACTATAAATTCCATACTTGATTAGTTTTTCATCATTTGTGCAACCTTAAATAACCCTAAATGCTCTCTCTCAACCCCTAACTCGGTAAACCCGTGTTTACCCTAATATCATCATTTCCAAGCCAAAAAAACCTTTAAAACCACAAGCAAGTGATCATCTAAGGTGTGTGGTTCAACTAAATCATTTTCCAATCATTTTTATGTTGTTATTATGAACCCAAAGTGTGATACCCCGCAATTTCAGGTTCTCACTTTAACTAAACTCTAGTTACATTCCTTGCATTCTACTTAACTAGGGTTAGCTAGATAGGACACACGTTGCACAGTTATAGAGTTAATAACTGCATGAAGTGGTAATTTGAGGAATTACCAGACTATATACATGATTAGTGAACCTCGGACGTTGGTGAACAATGAAGTTTAATAATTGTAAGTTAATTGATTGAGATTGATTGCAATTACGTGCTTCTGTGATACACTGTGAAAATATGTGCAAACCGTATGTGATTACGTGAACTTAAATCGAATACGTTAATAAATATCATTAAAGGTGGACCATTAGGATGGATGGGGCCTTAACACATGGGGTTACACTTGTTACGATCCAAAATAGTGAAAACATCGATAAAAACACGTTGTACAACAAAGCAGGCAACCCGACGCGGACCGAAGAGCTGTGAGCGGCCGCTCACAGCCTTCGAGCGGCCGCGCGCGGGTAACAGATATCACCAAACCGCCTTAAACACCTATTTAAGCAACCTTAAGCCTCTTGTATCACCTAAACTCAAACCCTAATCGTCTCTACTGCCCCACTTATGAAATATTAACCCAAAACAACCTGCTAAGGCGCAAGAACATCGATTGGGAAGCTCCAAAGGCGTTCGGTTGATTATATCGAAGAGCTTGGTGTATAATCCTTAATCATTTACACTTTAATCTTGTTTTTATGTTATAAAAATCCTATAACTAGGTTTGTCCAGGTCTGAACTCTTTTTATAATTATTAAAACTTGAGGTTTTTGAAGATTAAACAAACTAAACATGATGATAGGCGATTAGTATTATAATAGGTTACTTGTTGCGCAAGTTGTTGAAGTTTTGATTATTAAAGTTGTAATCTTTGCATGTTTAATGATAGAATCTGATCACAATAGGTCTTAGGAATATTTGGTAATGGTTATTGATGATTGTTGATTGATTTCATGCACACGGGAGTTGTTTAAAGAAAGATTTAGGCGTAATTAAAATCTGGACAGAATGATTAGGTGAACTTGTAGGGGCTGTAACGCGACTTTAACATGATGATTTTGGTATTTTCTTTGCATAGTTAAATCACACCTGGTCTTAGCTTTTCATAATGGGTAAAATCAAGTGATTTGGACGTCGGGTGAGTCGTTTTTGGAATTTTCTTTGAAAATAGGTCATATCAGAATTTTGGGTTAACAAACTGAGTCGACTTTGAGTCATCATAACTCGAGTTTTATAAAGAGTTGGGTTATGAAATTTTTACAGAAGGTTAACATTGGAGTAAATTGAGTTTTCCAAGTGTATTCATTCCGTTTGGATGAATACACAAATTTTGGGAATTTTTCTACTAAACTGACCTGTTATGAATGTTTTCTGAACATAGTTGTGTTGAACGAATTTTAATTATTTTTGTGTTTGGTTTTGAGACAAAACAAAAATATGGGTTGTTAAGTGAATTCCAAATAATATTCAGTAAAAATTTTAGAGGTTAACTCACTGATTAAGTATTTTAAATAAATTGGTTTTGATGACGCACAATCTGTCCTAAAACACAGATTGTGTATTATGTGTTTATGTGATTAATTGAGGTCCTAGGTGGTATGTAATTGATGTGTAACTGAACTGACACTTGTATGAGACGCATATGGAATGTAAAAACTAATTATAACCAACATATTCACCAACGAGTCCGTAGGGTTTACTTATGCATGTAGAATCACTAGGTGTCACTTACACACTTTTGAACGTTTAAACGCCTTGGACAAACGGGTTATATGGTGTACTGGTATTACGCCTATACTTACTTGGTGACACTATTACTAGGGAGTTGGTAGCACACTTTACTCGGAATTTGGATTTCTTTTGCTTGCGCGCTAAGGTGACTTTCACTATTCCTTTCTCAAAAGCATGCGTCTCGGGTTTGAGACAACTTACAAAACGTTTTATAGTCCGGTTTGGGACTACTTTTACATCTCGGGTTATGAGATGCTTTGACTCCTTGTGTGGGTCGGGTTTTGACTCCTTTTGTGAGTCGGTTTTACGATTCCTTGTGTGGATCGGGTTTTTGATCAGTTTAAAACTTATTGGTCCTTTGTAAACTAAACACTCTATCATTTTGGAAAGTCCTTGCATATTATTGGGTTAATCGCTGGAGGCGAGCGGGGTATTAGTTGATAGCGCTATTAGGTTGTGCAGCAACCTCATGTCTGAGGTGCTTGAGGCACGAGCATGAACTTCTAACCACAGTTGAGAACTGTTGTTGATAGACACCAGTTATTGAGGCAAATCACTATGTTTCTGAAGGTGTCCCAATAATTCTGTTTAGTTACAATGAGTGGGTTAGCTACCCCTGACACGCTTAAACTGATGACTCTTGAACATTTTGGTCTGGAGGACCTACGTTTTTAATTGGTTACGTGGTTTTGGAAACCAGCACATTTATATACGCGTTTGCTTTACTTTGTGAACTCACCAGCTTTATGTTGACACACGATTTACATGCTTTTGCAGGTAGTTAGCTTCCGGTGCCAGGATTAGAAAGCACTATACACTTCACTGCATTTGGGGTCTTGGGAATACACATAAATTACATATTATGCTTTTACCTTTTCTTTCATATGGTCTTAATTTGGGCGCGTTGTTTTGCGCATGGTTTTTAAAAAGGTTTAAATTTGGTTTACGCTTCCGAAGCTTAACTAAACTTGGTTTTTGAAAACGAACTAAATGGTTTGGGCATTTAGAGTTCGTTCATGTGACTTATGGCTATGGGATCCTGGTTTGTCATGCGCCTCGCGGTATAAACCCCGCAGTGGAAATTTGAGGGTGTGACAGATTGGTATCAGAGCCATTGGTTATAGTGAACTAGGACTGCATGTTGAGTCTAGTCTATAATCATCATAGCATAAGTACACTCACAACTTAAGTGCACAACTAGCTTTTAGCTACGTATATCTACAACATATGATTTCGGGAGATATGGTATCTTCTAGTTCCTAACCTAATTCTAAACACGTCAATGGTGGGAACCCAGGGTTACACCAGGTGGCGCATTACTGGAGTAGTATTCTAACAAACCTCATGGACGAGGAGACAACAATAGTACAAGGGAGGGAGCCCTTGCGAGCGTTGTGGCGCACGTACACAGGAAGCTGCACGATGCGCATGACGTGGTACCATTTAACCAAATCATATTGAAGAAATTCAAATACTGAGACTTATTCTTTTCACTGAGCAAGGAGACAATTAGTTTCTGTTCCTTGTTACTTGATCTTTCTTACCTTCATTCGAAACTCAGACGGGACTGGGTTACACATACAGAATTCATTTCTTACTTTAGTACCTTACGCCTAGTGCGAGCGGGTGAACGTATGACTGCATATCCTTGTTTCCCATGAGCATATGGTAGATTCAATGGAACACATTAGATCGGGGCTTGTTACACACACTCTTGGGGAGTTATGTATAGCCTGCGACGTTGTGCAACATCACAAGGGAAGATGAAATCTACTAATGGCTGATAGCCACGATTGGAGGAACGAGTGGTACAGCTTACCACTAAACTGGCTTACATAGGACTAGAGAAGGAGGCTGTACGTGATGAGAACCATATAACACTGACACCAAGAAAGAGGAGGAAGAAGGGATGGAAGGGGAACCTGAGCAGGACGAGCATATGGAAAGTAAAGATGAAGGCTCTACTATCTAGACAGAGCGTGGCGACGATTGGCTCTTACCTTTTTCTTACCTGTATTTTCTTTTCTTTTCCCTTGTTAACTTAGATAAGACTGAGTTTTTATGATCAACGATAGGGTGGTTGAAGCCCTCGCCTCTTTCCAACCGATAAAAGATCTATTTTGCTAAATCACTCTTTTCCCCTGACTTCCACATTTGAACTTTCTTATACCTTGAACGCAAATGCCACAATAACAATCTGCCATCATATTTTCAAGCCTTTTTATTGGTCGTAAACCTCTATAACTCCAACAGAACTGAAAGAGACCGTCTGATTGCTTCGATAGTATAAGTCATTTCCATGTGCATTTGCCCCAGGCAGGATGGGGTAATGTATGCTACATGCACACTCGATGAGTTACATATACTTGGATGGAGAACGTAGCACCCTATGATGAAATCTAGAAATTTGACGGATGGGTCTGAGATCAACACCTACACTACCAAGCTACAGGAGTTAGATACTTTGTGCTCGAATCTAATTAACCAACTTTGCCAGCGGATCGAACTTTATACCGAAAGGGTGGGCCCCTTAGATTCGTGGTTGGGCCACTGCAGCTCACCTACAAATCTTTCACTTGACTCGCAAACCCACTGATGAGGCTGTTGAGCATGGCACTTTTCCGAAGCATGGTGCCTCATCTTCTGCTTTTGGTGATAGCAAGAGAACGCGGAGTAGTGTGAGGTATAAGTCCTTCAACAACGGCGACAACAACAAGGCGGGTCGTGGGAGAGCATTTGTGATTGGCTCTGGGGAAGCTAGGACTGATAACAATGTCGTGACGGGTACATGCTCCTTGAATGACACTCTTGCTTCTATTTTATACGATACTGGTGCGGACGATAGTTTTGTGTCATCAAAACTTAGTAAGCAATTAGGGATAGTTCCCACTCTTCTTGATACCCCGTACTCTATAGAATTGACTGATGGAAGCCTGTCGAGGTAACCCATGTACATCGTGACTGTAAGCTCGAGTTGAATGGGCAATTATCTGCCATCAACCTCTTACCCATCACCCTAGGTAGCTTTGATCTCGTGGTTGGCATGGACTGGTTGTCCAAGCAACACACTGAAATTCTATGTCAAGGGAAGATTGTTCGTATCCCCCTCCCAAGTGGAGAGCTTTTATCTATCCAGGGTGATCATGTTGGTGCCATGGTGGGCATCATCTCCTTCTTGAAAACCCAGAAGTGTATTCGTAAGGGCTGTCCAGCCATTTTGGCTAACATATCTGACACTCGAGCTGAAACTGAAACCAAGATTGAGGACATCTCAATAGTCCGAGATTTCCCAGATGTTTTCCCAGAGGAATCACCTGGACTTCCACTCGTTCGTCAAGTGGAGTTCCAAATTGATCTTGTACCTAGATCAGCTCCAGCTGCATGCGCACCATACCGCCTAGCACCAGGCAAAGTTCAAGAACTGTCTACCCAACTCCAAGAGCTATTGGATAGGGGTTTTTATTAAACCTAGTTCCTCGCCATGGGGAGCTCCAGTTCTGTTTGTTAAGAAGAAATATGGGAGTTTCCGCATGTGTGTTGATTATCGGAAGTTGAACAAAGTGACGGTTGAGAACCGCTACCCTTTACCTCGTATTGACGATTTGTTCGACCAGCTGCAAGGGTCGAGTTTCTATTCTAAGATTGACTTGGGGTCGGGATACCATCAGCTGAGAGTTCGAGAGGAGGATATGGCAAGGACAGCCTTTCGAACTCATTATGGACATTATGAGTTTTTGGTGATGCCATTTGGGCTAACCAATGCACCGGCTGTGTTCATGGATCTAATAAACCGCGTGTGCAAGCCCTATTTGGAAAAATTCGTCATAGTGTTCATAGATGACATACTGATTTATTCCAAGAGCAGGGAAGAGCACGAGCAACACCTGCAGCTGATCTTGGAACTCTTGAGAAATGAGCAGCTAAATGCGAAATTCTCTAAATGTGACTTCTGGATTCAAGAAGTCCAATTTCTTGGACATGTGGTTAACGAGGCAGGAATACATGTCGATCCCGCCAAGATTTAAGCTATCAAAAGTGGAAGGCTCCTAAGACTTCTACAGAGGTGCTCCAGTTTCTTGGCCTCGCGGGATATTATCGCAGGTTCATTGAGGGATTCTCTAAGATCACTCAACCCCTCATTACTTTGACACAGAAGGGTATTACCTACAAGTGGGGAGATGCCCAAGAATCCGCTTTTCAATTATTAAAGTCGAAACCTTGCAGTGCACACATACTATCACTACCTGAGGGTACAGAGGACTTCGTGGTGTACTGTGATGCGTCTATCCAGGGGTTAGGGTGTGTGCTGATGCAGTGCACACCTAAATTACATATTATTCTTTTACATTTTCTTTCTTATGGTTTTAATTTGGGCGCGTTGTTTTGCGCATGGTTTTTAAAAGGATTAAATTTGGTTTACGCTTCCGCAACTTAACTAAACTTGGTTTTTGAAAACGAACTAGATGGTTTGGGCATTTAGAGTTCGTTCATATGACTTATGGCTATGGGATCCTGGTATGTCATGCGCCTCACGGTATAAACCCCATAGTGGAAATTTGAGGGTGTGACAGATTGGTATCAGAGCCAGGTTATAGTGAACTAGGACTGCATGTTGAGTCTAGTATATAATCATCATAGCATAAGTACACTCACAAGTTAAGTGCACAACTAGCTTTTAGCTACAAATATCTACAACACATGATTTCAGGAGATATGTTATCTTCTAGTTCTAGACCTAATTCTGAACACGTCAATGGTGGGAACCCAGGGTTACACCAGGTGGCGCATTACTAGGAGTAGTATCTTAACAAACCTCATGGATGGGGAAACCACAATAGTACAAGGGAGGGAGCCCTTGCGAGCGTTGTGGCGCATGTACACAGGAAGCTGCACGATGCGCATGACGTGATACCATTAAATCGAATCAACTATGAAGAAACTCAAATACTGAGACTTATCCTTTTTCACTGAGCAAGGAGACAATTAGTTTCTGTTCCTTGTTACTTGATCTTTCTTACTCCCATTCGAAACTCAGACGGGACTGGGTTACGCATATAGAACTTATTTCTTACCTTAGTACTTTACGCCCAGTATGAGCAAGCGATACATGACATTCGTGTCACTGTTCCTCGTGAGTATATAGTAGATTCAAGGAAACACATTAGATCGGGGCTGGTTACACACACTCTTGGGGAGTTACGTAAGGCATGCGATGCAATGCAACATCTCAAAGGAAGACGAAACCTACCAGTGACTGACAGTCACGATTGGAGGAACGAATGGTGATGTTGACCATTGAGCTGACCTACACAGGACCGGAGAAGGAGACTGTACGTAATGAGAATTATATAACACTGACATCGCAAAAGAGGAAGGATAAGGGATGGAAGGGGAACCTGAGCAGGACGAGCACATGGAAAGTGAGGATGAAGGCTCTACTATCTAGACAGAGCATGGCGACGATTGGCTCTTACCTTTTCTTAGCTATCTTTTCTTTCATTTCCCTTTGCTAACTTAGGTAAGACTGAGTTCCTATGATCAACGATAGAGTGGTTGAGGCCCTTGTATCTTTCCAAGCTAGTAAATATCTATTTTGCTAAATCATTCTTTTCCCCTGACTACCACATTTGAACTTTCTTATAGCTTGAACGCACATCGTATTTTCAAGCCTTTTATTGGTTGTAAACCTCGATAACTCCAACGAAACTGAAGGAGACCGTTTGATTGCTTTGATAGTATAAGTCTTTGCCATGTGCATTTGTCCCAGGCAGGATGGGGTAATGCATGCTACAGGCACACTCAATGAGTTACAGATACTTCGATGGAGAACGTAACACCCTGTGGTGAAACTTAGAAATATGTTATATAAAGACGGATGGGTCTGAGATCGACGCCTACACTACCAAGCTACAGGAGTTAGATACTTTGTGCTCGAATCTAATTAACCAACTTTACCAGCGGATCGAATTTCATACCAAAAGGGTGGGTCCCTCATATTCATGGCTTGGCCACTACAGCTCACCTACCCAGAATCTAACAAATCTTTCACCTGGCTCGCAAACTCATTGATGAAGCTGTTGAGCATGGTACTTTTCCGAAGCATGGAGCTTCATCTTCTACTTTTGGCGAGAGCAAGAGAACGTGGGATAGTGGGAGGTACAAGTCCTTCAACAAACAATACCATAACGGTAACAAGAACAATGGGGCTCGTGGAATTGCAATTGTGATCGGCTATGGGGAAGCTAGGACTGATAACAATGTCGTGACGGGTACGACACTCTTTCTTCTATTTTATATGATACTGGTGCGGACTATAGTTGTTGATGCGTTTTGCGACTAAGGATTGGATATACTATAATTAACATATGTTAGTGGATAGCCGAAGGTGACTGGTATGGAGCGAATGTAGAATAATATGGGCGAAGGTAATCAGAAAGGGGCGAAGGTAGAAATGAACTGGACGAAAGAAGAATGGGCTAGATCAGAAGAACACATTCGACCACTTGCAGTGGGCAAATGTGGAAAAAGCTCACATTCGACCATCTGTAAGGGGCGAATGTGCAGTGCCTATATATAGATTTTGAGTTTTTGATTATGTAAGAGTGTTGTCATTTGTGTCCAGGTTCAGATCAGGTTTAGGAGTGTTTTTGAGAGATTATCTGTGTGATTCTAGATTAACATAAACAGTTTGTAAATGCTTATTGATTGAAGTTAATCTATGAAAATGATATTGAAAATGATCTTGATTGTGTCGTGATTTGTATCTTATCAATTTGTTCAGATCTAGGGTTTCCGCACCTAGATTTGTGACTTGTATGATCATATAATCCTGTTTTAGATAAAATCCAACGCTCACAAAGTGGTATCAGAGCCTAGAGGATCATACAACAACAAATGTGATAAGATCAGAACGGATTTGGACATGTTTTTGACATAAAATCATCTGTTTTTACAAAAACTCTTAAAAACATAGTTTTTGATCGATTTAAAGGTGAATTTGTGGTCGAATTCAAGTTTTCCAAGACTTAAAGTTGTTCCAAATCAATTCCGAAACATAACCTGATTGAGATCATTCAAATCCATGAACTTTTGAAAATCTGAGATCAAAATAACCGTTTTTCAAACAATAACCGTTTTTCAAAAATGAGATCTGCTGATTTTGGGCGAACCTGGAACCTGGACTGAGAGTTGTGGTCGAACATGCATAAAAGTGGGCGAATCTGAGTGTTTGAGTGGACGAACCTGAAAACTTGTTTAGAATTTTTCACATTCGAGTATAACATTCTACATTCGACCGTTTTGGTTCGGGCGAAAGTGGAAAGTGTGTTGGTTTGATTTACATTCTGGTCATTTTCACCTTCGGTTGTTACTATTTGGACGAAAGTGAAACTTGTTTGGACGAGAGTGAGAATTTTTGGACGAACGTAGAAAAATTTGGACGAATGTACTAGTTTTCGGGCGAACCTAAGATTTTTGCTGAAAAATTTTTCTAAGTGTTGAGATTTTCAGATTGTGATCATGTGGCGTTTTCAAACTACTTCGGGATCAGCACCAACACAACCACAACAGCAGACAATGGACCCATGGACAGTGGCAGCTCAAAAGACGAACACGCAATCCTCACAACCACTTAACTACATGACAACAACGAGCACGATGCCTCAGAATGTAGCACATCCGGCACTACAATCAGATTACTGGGGAGTAGCTGCAGCGGCGGTAAATACTCAAACCACTAATGCTATTTCTACCTTGATTAAGGATTTGTCTACAGGTAGTGGAACTCGGCCACCGAAGCTCATGGATATGCAAGAGTATAACCAGTGGCACACCATGTTCAAGATCCATCTGGAAGGCATGGGAGTTGAAGGAGCTGAGGCATGGAGCATGATTGTGAAAGGATACACAGCACCGATTCTGGAGAATACCGGTGAGTTGATTCCTCTGGAGAGCTTGACTGAGGATGAAAAGAAGAAATACGTGGTGGAGAAGAAGGCGTTCTCTCAACTCTCTCAACTGACACAGGCAATCACAAGTGATCTGTTGCATCAGTTTGGGACATGTACTACGTCAAAGCAGCTTTGGGATAAGCTGAAGAGAAAGCATGATGGTAACGAGAAGACCAGGAGTCTGAGAATGGAGGAATTAGTCAAAGAGTTTGATAATTTTTCTTTTATTAATAATGAAACTTTGAAAGAACTAACTCCGAGATATATGCATTTATTGTCTGAATTGTCTAGCTATGGTGTACAGATTCCAATGACTAAGCAGGTGGATAAGTTTGCAGATGCTTTACCACCACAGTGGGATCAGCATGTGGAGGTACTTAGAGAGAAGGATGCTTATCAATTTTGGACCATTTCAGAGTTTATTGAAAAGCTAGAGAACAAAGAGTTGGAGGACAGGAGGAAAGCTAGGAGGTCACAGATTCCTCAGAATCCAAGTCTGTATTTTGGAGGTACTTCAGTTTCAGCTGGAAACTCGAGCTCTGGAAGCGTTGCACCACATGTTGCATGTATTTCTAATGTCATGGATTCATCAAAACCAACCACCAACTACACACCACCACAATACAATTCCTACTCACAACCATCATATACACCACCACAATATAGTTCCTACATTTCACCAATCTCTCCAATGCAACAAGCAAGTTTTTACACTGCTAACCAAACACAACAACCATCAAACCAAGTTACTCAACATAAACAACCGGTGGTTTTGGATACATCCAACTTGGGAAATGTGACTGTGGAGGTTGCTCAGCAACACATTGCATTAGTCTCAGCAATGGTTTCATCCTACAATGGTTTGGTTGCTAGTCAGATTGGGAACAACAACTTGACCAACGAAGACTACGCACAAATAGACAAGGAAGAGATGGAACTCATTGACATTCAATGGGCTTTTGCGAGTATAATGAGAAGAGCAACAGAGTTCATAGAGAAAACTGGAAGAACTGATTTGGCAACTTCTCCCAACACAACCTATGGTTTCAACAAGGAGAAGGTTACTTGTTTTAATTGTGGAGAAAAAGGACACTTCAAAAGGGAATGCACCCAGCCACCTAAACAAGGTAATCGGAACCCTTTCAATGCAAACTACCAGAACCGTCAACAAAACCAAGTTTCTTATCAAAATAACAACAACTACCAGAACCGAAACTTTAACAACCAAAACAGACAACCAAACACTCAACACCAGATTCAAAACCAATCTCCTAATCACATAAACCGAACAGTTGTACCTATCACTACACCTACTGAGACTCAACAGAATGCGAGTCAGAACCAAGCTTTGGTGACTCAACAGGATGAGAGGTTTGACTGGTCGGGTATGCAAATAGGAGTTGAGGAAGTAACTACTGGTGGGAATGTGGCATGTGTTGCTTATCAGGTTGATATGGAAGAGTCGGTGGCAGTTGATGAGAAGAAAGAAACTGAGGAGAGTGAGAGTGATGATTCTGAGACTGAGATGGAAGTGGAGAGTGAACCTGTTGAGGTTAAGGCTGAGGAGAAGAGTTCTGGGATGGTAATTGATTCAGTTTCTGATGTTCCCGAAGAGAGTAGATCGGTGTATTCAGATTCTGAGAGCGAATCAGACACAGAGGGAAGTGTTGATTCTTTGGATGATGATATTGACCAGTTGCTGGCAGAAGCTGACTTTTTGATGACGAGGAAGTCGTGCATAGCTGATGATGCTTTCACCAAGATCGACTACTCAAAGTTTTTCACTGGAAAGGAAGCTCATTTTGCTTTGATGGCCATGACCGAACCGCCAAAACCTGTAAGTTCTGAATCTAGCACTGATATTATGAGTGATAAATACTGTGGAACTTGTGATAGATTGACAGAGGAGAATAAACAACTCCGAATTTCACGTGATAGTGCTATTCAAAATTGTCAATCTACTCGCAAAGAGTTGAATGCTTTTAACAAAGTATTAGATGGTTATAAAAAGGACATTTCCGACTTGAAAAACACTTTGTCATTGAAACAATTGGCCATAAACAACTATATCAATGAAATTGAAAACACCAAGTTGGAAATGGCTGCCATTAAATGCTTTGCTGAAAAAGTTAACAAGAAACTGGAAAGTTATAAGAATGTTGCTTATGTCGTGGATCATATCATTGATGATAACACCACCAATTACAAGTCTGTACCATCTCCGGTTCTTTTTGAAAACCATAACTATCACCAAGTTATACCGGAGAGTTCGGTGAAATCAGACTCATCATCAGAAATGGAATCTAATACCTCGAGTATTGGTGATCCATATTCCGATGTGAGACCGATTTTGGGCTTGAACAATGAGGGTGTTTATGCTGAGAGTGATAGTTCAGACTCAGAAAATGATGATACTGGTAGTGATAAATCTGTTAATGTATGTGAGATTCCAAAAGAAAATCACATCATTACTACTGAACCAGTGTCACCATCTGATCATGTTCATCCGATGGCAAATGCTAATCGTGATAAGAAGTCTGAAAAGATTGATGTTAAGAAAAAGAATGATGTTAAGAATGTGGTTGAAAAGAATGAGCTGAATGAATCAAGTGACAAACCTGTAAAGGTGTTTTATCGGATGGAAGGATCCGATAAAATCATTTCTGATGAGGAATTTCCGATTAAAAATGTTAACTATTCTAAACTTGATAAAATCTGGCAAGAAAGCACAATTTGGTTTCCAAAACATGAAAGAACCAATGAAATTCCACCAGAAATCTTAAAGAAACTGTTTTCAGAAGTTCCTCAAGAACCAAAAATCCATGTCACTGAGTTCATTCGACCTGATGATAAAGCAAATGGTTTTCATGAACCTTCTTACTCGAAAGGACCACTCCCTGAGAGTTTAAGAAATCAACAATATAATGATCAATTTCCTGTAAGATCATTTGCTTCACCAAATGCTCATTATGTGTTTGAGGAATATAGAAAATGCTTTAAATGTGGAGAACGTGGGCATTTACTTGCTCAGTGTCCATATGTAAGGCACAAGAGACATGAAGTTGAGGTTAAGAATTCCATGAAAAAGCCGATTGATCATTATGTCCCACCGCATAGACGGACTGTTCCTCAACAACAACATCTTCATAATCAAAACAATTTTCAAATGAGGAACAACCGTCCATTTCATTATGATCGAAGGAATCGGATTGCAATGGAACAATCTTGGAGAAAACCAGTGGTGAACACAACAGCTGATAGACAAAAGGTTCCACAAAAACCAATTGTCAAGTCAACTGTTGGACCTAAGTCTGTTAATTCAGATAAGGTTGCTAAGAAAGTTACTTTTAGTAACAATGTTCAGAAACCTATTGAGAAACCAAAATCTCAAATTCGTATTCTCAAAAGGTCTGAACAATCTTGGACACCTAATGGTAATCCAGGAGCTTCTACTTCAAAGGTGAGTGATAAAAATGAATCTGTTTTGAAAAATCAGAAAACGATTGATTCAAAACAGAAAGTTGTTGAAAAAGTTGTTGAGGATGATTCTTTGAAAGCCAAAGTTCAAAGGCCCAAGACTCAGGCTTGGGTCCCCCGAAAGAACTAAATGTTTACTTTTTGTGTGCAGGGAGCTTCAGTTGGCCCTATTAGCAGTCTCTGGATTGTTGATAGTGGAGCTTCAGGCCACATGACGGGGGATTTGGCGTTGCTGTTCGATGTGAAGAATATTAATGGAGGATATGTTGCGTTCGCGGGAAATAAAGGAGGTTATATCACGATGGAAGGAAGCGTGAGTAACGGGATTGTGACTTTCGAGCGGATTTCTTATGTCAAGCAGATAGACTATAATCTGTTGAGCGTCAGTCAAATATGCGATAAACAATTTTCTGTGCATTTTGATGACAAATCCTGCTATATACTTAAACCGGGCTTCAAGATTCCAAAGGAGTGGGTTATGTTGATGGCACCTCGAGTCAACAATCTTTATATTCTTGATATGTCCAAGGTGATGACATCACAGGGGCAGATAACATGCTTTCTATCCAAGGCGACCGAAAAAGAATCAATAATGTGGCACCGCAGAATGGGGCACATTCATCTGAGGAAAATGAATCAGTTAGTGAGAAATGGACTTGTCGATGGAGTAAACGTGAAACATTTCCATCTGAACGACAAGTGTGTTAGCTGCATGAAAGGAAAACAACACAGACAATCCCATAAAGTGAAGAAAGTTAACTCTGTTGAGATGCCGCTTGAGCGATTGCACATGGACCTTTTTGGACCGGTCAAGCGCAAAAGTCATCTTGGAGAGCTTTATTGTGTAGTCGTCACTGATGACTATTCACGATTTTCATGGGTGATGTGTTTGAAGAACAAAAGCGACACCTTTACCAACTTACAAGTTCTGTTCACTCGGCTGGAAAATATCTACAATTTGAAGATAAAAAGGATCAGGAGTGACAACGGGACGGAGTTTAAAAATGCAAAGATGGATGAACTTTGTGAAAGCAAAGGGATTCATCATGAATATTCAGCTCCGTATACCCCGCAACAGAACGGTGTTGCTGAAAGAAAGAATAGGACTCTGATTGAGGCTGCAAGAACAATGCTCGCTGACTCAAATCTTCCAGTAATGTTCTGGAATGAGGCGATTTATGCAGCAAACTATACATTAAATCGGGTTTTGACAGTGAAGAAGTTTGGAAAAACATCTTATGAGCTGTTACACCGACGAAAGCCCAATTTAGAGTATCTAGAACCATTTGGGGCGCCATGTACGATGTTGAATCCAAGCGAGAAGTTTAGTCCTAAAGCTGAGGAGGGATATTTTGTTGGATATGCAACCCCGCTCAAACGGGTATTCAACAAGAGAACTCGTCAAGTGGAGGATTGGGCTAACGTGGAAGTTCAACGATACACACAAAATTTGCAAGGCACGGGCCCTGATTGGATGTTTGATTACAAAGATTTCTTTGAATCATTCAACCTAGATAGCTTGGTTGAAGAAGCTGTGATTTAAATATCATTTTATCCGTGACTGTTATGCTAAGGAATTGATTGACATGGTCAAAATCCATACTGACTACCAACGTGCAGATTTGTTTACAAAAGCTTTTGACAGATCCCGCTTTGAATATCTTTTGAAAGTAAACAATATAAAGGAAAAACAGGACTAATCGGCTCCTCGGTTTATCATTTTTCGTTTTTAGTTTTAGATTTAAATTTTTGCTAATTGGGAATTTCTCTTTGCTAATTGGGAATTTCTCTTTACTATCATAATCCTCAAAGAAGTTGATGCTTTCGAGGGGGTTGTTTAATCCTCAAAGAAGTTGATGCTTTCAAGTGGATTGTTTCTTTCAAATTTTTTTTTTTTTGTTTGTTTTTCAGAAAAATTAAAAACCCAAAAATATGTTCTTTATTTTAGGGGGAGTCATTTTATCAGAAAAACCAAAAAAAAAAAAAACATTGAAAAATTTTCAACATACCTAAAAATTAGAAAAACCCAAAATGATTTCCTGGATAAAAAGAGGAAATGATAGTACATCAGTGGGGATCTGCCACAGGCTAAAGAATTGTATAGTTTTAATGAGATGTATGTTGATTACGTGTGATATGCTGATAGGCTTCGTAGACTTTATATTGCGTGCATTAGTGATACAAACATAACAAACTACGCGTTTGTGGATGAACACCTCATGGGCATATGGTCTTAGTACCGTAATTTCGTTTGATAGAGTGTTTGTACAAAACTCGGAGGTTTAGGGTCGTTATGTTATTAGTTGTCTGGGGATAGCCTATCTGATCTTCTGCTGTAAGTCATTACGGACCTAGATCAGACAGGATGTCTTTATAAAAGAGCTTTATGCCAAAACCTAAAGTTACCGAATTGAGGAACTTTCAATGTTATATGATGATCAAAGATTATCTATAATATCGTATTGATCATTGATGCAAGTCATGATTAATATCAGTCCTCAACCTGGTATGGTGCATATGTTACTTTGCTGCATTAATTTGCTGACCTGTATACCTCTATGCATTATATCTTGTACAATTACAGACGACGAAAGCATAATCACGCTTTACAATGAGTCTTTGTGCAAATTACTTCTTGATACGGGAGTATGTCGTGTGTGTGGGAACCACAATGTGTTAGTCTAATACATCTAATTCGTATCATTTTAAAGCATTGCGTAATTGTCTGCATGTGAGCTTATGTGGACAACAATATCAGCAATTGCCGTGTCACATATTGTTTCTAATGATAATATTGAAACAGATCAACGCTGTGTTCAGATTTCTCAGAAAACTGATATGATCCTCTTACCGGAAATCACAAAACGTTTATTGCTTTCATTTACTTTGATGCATTTTACTTTGTCGCATTTTACTCTTATTGTCAAAAAGTTACAAAATCCAAAAAGATTTTAGGTGTGTTTTAATAAAAATTTCAGAAAATCCAAAAGATTTGCATTTCTGCTTTATTTTTGATATCCGGGGATGCTTGATGGTCAATTTCTGAGATTTGATAACACCATCTGGTCTTTGTAACATTCAAAATGTGAAAATTTGAGTTTTGAAAGTTTAACGGATTGAAAAATGTTGAACGGGATTCGAATTCGTGAATTGGCGAAATTTTTAGATTTTTCCATTTCACATTCGCCCCTTAAATGGGTCGAATGTGGAAAAATCGATACACTCGACCGTTTTTGTTTTGGGCGAAGGTGGATATTTACACTTCCGGGTGAAAATTCCACTTCCGGGTATAAGGTTTCACCTTCGGGTCTTCAAAAGGGGCGAAGGTGGCCTGCTTCTACATTCGTGTCATTAAATTGGGGCGAATGTGGATTTAACCCACATTCGTCCACTTCAACCGGTCGAACGTGGACATCTATAAATAAACCTTTCACCTTCGAACCTCTCATTCAAAAACTTTTTCAAAATCTCTGTCATACCAGACCTTGTTGCTCGTGCATTTTAAGTTCCCTTGATTTATTCCCTGATCATTGCTCATCATTTTAACCCTAATTTTACAGGTATTGGACATGAAAACAGATCAGAATGGCTTGATTAACGAACGGGACCTAGGGTTTCTGTTCTAGGGGCTTTTAATGATTGTTGATGATTGTTATTGTTAGCCGATCATTTAACATAGGTTTTAGGGGGAGATTATTGAAGGAATTAGGATTATAACATGTTTAGATGTCAGTTTTGATCGTTTGAATACTGTTGAACCCTAATTCCACTTGAAAACCTATGTAAAATGATTAATTGATAAAATTGGTAATAGACGAATGTTAGTCGGACATGTTAGTACGTTTTAGAATCAAAATTGCAAGTTAAAACAAACAATGGCAAAATTTCAAATTTTGGGGGTAAATATTTCACATTCGGTTGTTATAAAACGGGCGAAAGTGGAATGAGTTGGGCGAATGTATAATAAAACGGACGAATGTGACTTTTTATCAAAATCATATTCACTTTCGTCCATATACTTTCACTTTCGACCACCAAATCTCACATTCGGCCATTTCTAAACGGGCGAACGTGCAGATTAGTTTTTGACCAGAATTTTATATTTTTGTCGTTTTTGTGTTTTGACGCGTTTTATTGATTTTCATGTGCAGATGGCTGAACAACCCGAGAATATTGAATCACCAGCAGTGAATGTTGAGACTCCAGCAGAGATCACAGTTCAAGATCCAGTCCCCGTAGCTGAAACATCTACTCCGAGCAGTTGGCCTTTCGAACGATCGCACAACTGTTGCGCGTATCTAGGAGACGTGGAGAAGAACACAGAGTTTACAGGGATTATTGAATTCCTGAAGAGGAGCAGGATTGTACATGCTCTAGCTACACCAACCATCATTTACAAAGACATAATTGAAGATTTTTACCAGAACGCTAAGTATGACTACTGGGAGAATCAGACGATCATCAAGAGCAAGATTCAGGAGATGGAGATGTTCTTGACTGAAGCTGACATTCGGGAGGCGTTACAGATTAAGTTCGAAGATAGTGAGGATCCCAGGGAGTTATCTTGGACAGAACAGAAGGCGTGCTTCTTAAGGATGAAATACAAAGGTCCAATCACTGACGGATCAATGTATAAAGGGAAGCTGGGAGTGCAGTACAAGTACTTTGCACATGTTCTGATTCATGTCTTTGGTTGCGTGAGTGGTGGTTATGACGTGATGAGAAGGAGTTTGAGTTCATTAATGGTTGCGTTGACACTCAACAAACCATTTAATGTGTCTGGGATGATTCTTGACCACATGCTGGAGATGCTGAAGGGTATAAAGTTTAAGAAGTTTATGTTGTATCCGAGGTTTCTAATGATGATCTTTGACTATAAGTATCCAATGCTGAAGAAGGATCCGACAATGATCCTAGGCCAAGATCACATGAATATTAGAACCTTGATGAGGATGAAAGGTTATAAAGGTGTGCCTGATAGTGAGAAGCCACCTAACAGGAGATTGTTTGGCGCTTTGGCTCGTCCGGATTACACTGATCCTGGCAAGAACAAAGCAAGACATGATGAGAGTGACTCAGACAACGATGATCCCTTAGTGTATGTTGATTCAAGCACTAAGCGGAAACGTCAAGTAGTCAATCCTGGAGCCAAAGGGAAGGGCAAGGGAAAGGCTATTGATCAGGGAAGCACAAAGCAACAGGTAGCTAGAAAGAAATCGACGGCGAAGAAAGGATCGGGTTTGGTGGATGAAGAGTCTGTAGATTCGGAAGAGACTGAGGTTGATGAACAGTGGGATTCTGATGACGAGAACGTGAGGACCACCAAACGTAAGGCCACTATGGTTGGTGAGTCTGAATCCTTGAATCAGTCGATTGAAGAAGCTGAAAGACGAAAGAAATCAGTGGAAGATGAAGGTTTAGGTGTTGACCTAGCTGAGCTGAGTGTTGGAGATACAGTAGTTGTGAATTTGCCAAAGAAGACAAAGAAACAAAAGACTATGGCAAAGAAGTCTAGTGTGAAAGAACTGAGAGAGAAGGAGTTGGCTCAGTTGTTGAAGGGAAAAAGATTACCTGATGCTGGAACACCTTCTAAGCTATCTTCACCAGTTGCCAAGAAGCAGAAGAAAGCGAAAGAGGCAGAGACTTTACCAATCGATCAGTTCAATATCGATATGGATAAAGTGCTCGATATGTTTAGAAAGCCTCAAAAGGAGAAAGTTGTTGAAGTTGAGCCCTCCAGATCTAAGTCAAAGAAAGTGACTGTAGATGATGATGTTATGAAACAGGTTAATAAGAAGATGGAGGACATGATGAAGATGTTGATTGCTCAACAAGCTGAGATTACTAAGTTCAAGCAGAATGAGGAGAAGATGCTCCAAATTGTAGTTGCTTCGAAATCTAATCAGGATGATATTAATGATAAGATTAAGCTGATTGAAGCAAAGAATGAAAAGCTTGAGAGGAAATGTGAAAGAAACAAGAGCAAAATCAAACTGATCAAGGCTGACAACAAAGAATTGAAAAAGGAAACCAAACGCCTTTGTGGTTTGATTGAAGAGCTGTATAGCAGAGCACCCCAGTTGAAAGAGGGTGAAGAAGATGAAGAAGAAGATGAACAGAAAGTTGATTATGAATATTCTGATTCTGAGAAAGAAGATGATGAAGATGAGGATGATGATGGATCGGATAAAAGTGATGATGACAATGATGATGATGATGACAACAATGATGATGATGATGATGCTGAAGGTACAGGGAAAAAGAAAGGTGATGAGTTTAGCAGTGGAAGTGATCATGATGGAGGAGATGATACTTCTAAGTTTAGTTATGAGAAGAGAACACCACAGAAGAAGAAAGATACTGGAGAATCGAGTTCCAAGAAGAAAGGTGGGAATGTAGATTCGGATGAAAGTATCTTCTGGAACGAAAAGGTGAGATCTCTGTCTGATGATGCTAAACTGATATACAAGAATATGTTGGAGAAGAGAGAGTGGACCATTGAGTTCACAGGATGCTTCGCTGAAATATTCCAGACTGATGATCTGAGATATGAGCTGGAATATGAAGATCCAGATCTTGAAGAAGGGGAACTACCTGCATCTGTGGCGAAAGAAATACTAGATGGTCTCGCACAAAGGGTAGGAAAGACGTTTGAGGAGTTTATGATGGATGAATCGATTCCTGATATTCCTGAAAAGGATATGGGAAGTCATTCAGATGATGTGCAGACTCCAGAAAACAATGAAGTTGAAATTGAAGATATTACTCATGAAGAGTTTCCCCAGTATTTCAGAAAAGAAGATGAGAATGAAGTATTTCCTGACTTCACAGAGATACCAAATAAGTCAGCGAAACAGAAAGCAAAGAAAAGAAGCGAAGAGTTTGTTGAGAAGGTGTTTGGTAATGAAAAGAAAGATTCTTCTAACCAGTCTGATGAGTTGAAGAATTATATGAAGAAGTTGAAGGAAATGGATGAGAACCGACCTAAGTCTGAAGCTCAAGGTAATTTCTATCGATTTCATAATGCCAAATTCAAAGGCAGAGCTCTCGGGTGGACTTACTTAGGCAGACTGAAGTGTATTGCTGCGAAATGGGAAACCGGAATTCTGTACTTCAACAGATTCTGTGATTTGCTTACTCTACCGTACTGGGCGGTGAGAGATTTATGCAGATTCCCAATGTCAGGTGCCGAGGTAAATGGATCGCATGTCGGTTGGTGCGCAGACAAATTGGTCTGGGAAAGTCGCACAAGATGGAACAGGTTCAAGCCTCAATATCCCCGTAGAAAAGTTCATAGGGATATTGATCCTCAAACCAATATGAAGCGTGTGACTTTGATATATAAAGCACCTAATGTGATGAGAAAGATACCGTTGATGCCAATGCCACAGCATTTCAGTGCTGATTTCATCTTTTGGTATTATGATTGGAGGAAGGCAGAAGCAGTGATTGTGTTGAGGGATGGAAAGGATAAATACAAGCATGTTCATGTATTTGATCCTATGTGGCTGATCAATTGCACTTTCGAAGACATCATCATGTTGTTTTACAATCCAATCTACTATGAACCCAACGATTTTGCTCAAGCGAGAAAGTATACTCAAGTTGTGGGAGTTTGTTTTGCATACGATATAAATGCAGGAAGCAACTTGGAGGGTAAACTTGGCAAGACTGTGAAGATTGCTAATGTGTCAAAGCCTGTGAAGAAAACATTCGAGCCGCCAATGACTTCTGAGCAGAAGAAGCAGCTCAGAATAAAGCTGATGAACAAGACGATGGACTATCAGAGAAAACTATCCAATCAATAGTCGAGGGGGAGTTTGTTGATGCGTTTTGCGACTAACGATTGGATATACTATAATTAACATATGTTAGTGGATAGCCGAAGGTGACTGGTATGGAGCGAATGTAGAATAATATGGGCGAAGGTAATCAGAAAGGGGCGAAGGTAGAAATGAACTGGACGAAGGAAGAATGGGCTAGATCAGAAGAACACATTCGACCACTTGCAGTGGGCGAATGTGGAAAAAGCTCACATTCGACCATCTGTAAGGGGCGAATGTGCAGTGCCTATATATAGATTTTGAGTTTTTGATTATGTAAGAGTGTTGTCATTTGTGTCCAGGTTCAGATCAGGTTTAGGAGTGTTTTTGAGAGATTATCTGTGTGATTCTAGATTAACATAAACAGTTTGTAAATGCTTATTGATTGAAGTTAATCTATGAAAATGATATTGAAAATGATCTTGATTGTGTCGTGATTTGTATCTTATCAATTTGTTCAGATCTAGGGTTTCCGCACCTAGATTTGTGACTTGTATGATCATATAATCCTGTTTTAGATAAAATCCAACGCTCACAATAGTTTTGTGTCATCAAAACTTAGCAAACAACTAGGGATGGTTCCTACTCTTCTTGATACCTCGTACACCATAGAGCTAGCTGATGGGAAGCCTGTTGAGGTAAACCACACCCATTGTGACAGTAAGCTCGAGTTGGATGGGCAATCGTTTGCCATCAACGTTCTACCTATCACCCTTGGAAGCTTTGATCTCGTGGTTGGCATGGACTGGTTGTCCAAGCATCCCGCTGAAATTCTCTGTCGGGAGAAGATTGTTCGTGTCCCCCTCCCAGGTGGAGAACTTTTATCTATACAGGGTAATAATGGTGGTGCCATGATGGGCATCATCTCCTTCTTGAAAGCCCAGAAGTGTATTCGTAAGGGCTACCCAGCCGTTTTGGCTAACATATCTGACACTCGAGCTGAAACTGAAATTGAAACTAAGATTGAGGACATCCCAATAGTCCGAGATTTCTCAGATATTTTCCCAGAGGAACTACCTGGACTTCCACCTGTTCGTCAAGTGGAGTTTCAAATTGACCTTGTACCTAGAGCAGCTCCAGTTGCACGCGCACCATACCGCCTAGCACTAGGCGAACTTCAAGAACTGTCTACCCAACTCCAAGAGCTATTGGATAGGGGCTTTATTAGACCTAGTTCTTCGCCATGAGGAGCTCCAGTTCTGTTTGATAAGAAGAAGGATGGTAGTTTCCGCATGTGTATCGGAAGTTGAACAAAGTAACTGTTAAGAACCGCTACCCTTTGCCTCGTATTGATGACTTGTTCGACCAGCTTCAAGGGTCGAGTTTCTATTCTAAGATTGACTTGAGGTCAGGATACCATCAACTGAGAGTCCGAGAGAAGGATGTGGCGAAGACAGCCTTTCGAACTCGTTATGGACATTATGAGTTTTTGGTGATGCCATTTGAGCTAACCAATGCACCGGATGTGTTCATGGATCTAATGAACCGCATGTGCAAGCCTTATTTGGACAAATTCGTCATAGTGTTCATAGATGACATACTGATTTATTCCAAGAGCAGGGAAGAGCACGAGCAACATCTGCAGCTGATCTTGGAACTCTTGAGAAATGAGCAGCTGTATGCAAAATTCTCTAAATGTGACTTTTGGATTCGAGAAGTCCAATTTCTTGGACATGTGGTTAACGAGGCAGGAATACCTGTTGATCCCGCCAATATTGATGCTATTAAAAAGTGGGAGGCTCCAAAAACCCCACAGAGGTGCGCCAGTTTCTTGGTCTTGCGGGATATTATCGTAGATTCATTGAGGGATTCTCTAAGATCACTCAACCCCTCACTGCTTTGACACAGAAGGGTATTACTTACAAGTGGGGAGATGCCCAAGAATCCGCTTTTCAATTATTAAAGTCGAAACCTTGCAGTGCACACATACTATCACTACCTGAGGGTACAGAGGACTTCGTGGTGTACTGTGATGCGTCTATCCAGGGGTTAGGGTGTGTGCTGATGCAGCGTGATAAGGTGATCGCGTATGCCTCACGTCAATTAAAGGTTCATGAGAAGAATTACACCACCCATGACTTGGAACTGGGAGCAATGGTTTTTGCTCTAAAGATCTGGAGGCATTATCCCTATGAGACGAAGTGTACGATATTCACTGGCCACAAGAGCCTCCAACTCATATTCGATCAAAAGGAGCTGAACATGCGATAACGTCGATGGGTCAAGCTACTGAATGAGTATGACTGTGCCATCAAGTATCATCCAGGGAAAGCAAACGTAATAGCTGATGCCCTCAGTCGTAAGGAAACGAAACCTAAATGGGTGCGAGCCTTACAACTTACCATTCATTCTAATCTTCCCAATAAGATACGTGAAGCCCAGGGCGAGGCCTTGAAAGGAGAAAACATCGGGTTTGAAACATTACATGGCGCTGATAAGCACTTGGAACTAAAGACAGATAGTCTTCAGTACTTTATGGATCGAGTCTGGATACCACATTTTGGGGATCTCAGACAACTGGTGCTCGACGAAGCACACACCTCTCGATATTCGGTACATCCTGTTTCGAAAAAGAGGTACCAAGATCTTAAAACTCTTTACTGGTGGCCAAACATGAAAGCTGAAATAGCCACTTATGTTAGTAAGTGCTTGACTTGTGCGAAGGTTAAGATTGAATATCAGAAACCTTCAGGCCTACTCCAGCAACTAGAAATCCCTATGTGGAAATGGGACGGAATTTCTATGGATCTTATCACAAAGCTTCCTAGAACGCCAACGGGCCATAACATGAATTGGGTTATCGTGGATCGTTTAACCAAATCGGCACACTTTCTGGCAATAAAGGAAACGGACTTGCTGGAGAAACTAGCAAATCTCTACATCAAGGAGGTAGTCTCTAGGCATGGGGTGCCTACTTCTATTATATCTGATCGCGATGCGCGATTCACTTCTCATTTCTGGACTACTCTCCAAGACGCTTTGGGAACTCACCTAGATATGAGCACAGCCTATCACCCACAGACGGATGGGCAAAGTGAACGTACCATCCAAACATTAGAAGATCTGCTACGAGCGTGTGTGGCGGATTTTGGCAACAGTGGAGATAAGCACTTGCCTTTGATTGAATTCTCGTATGACAACAGTTACCACACTTCGATACAGTGTGCGCCTTTAGAGGCACTTTATGGACGCAAGTGTAGGTCTCCCATCTGCTGGACTGAAGTTGGGGATAGCCAGCTAACAGGTCCCGGACTTGTGCACGAAACTTCTGAGGAGATTGTGCAAATCAGAAATCGAATGGCTGCTGCTCGTGATCGACAGAAAAGTTATGCTGATAAGCGTAGGAAACCTTTGGAGTTCCAGGTTGGGGACAAGGTTCTATTGAAGGTGTCACATTGGAAGGGGGTGATACGCTTTGGAAAACGGGGAAAGTTAAACGTGCGATACGTTGGACCATTCGAGATTGTCAAAAAGATTAGTCCAGTAACTTACAGGTTGAACCTGCCTAATGAACTTAATGGGGTACACGATGTACACCACGTATTGAATATAAAGAAATGCTTATCGGATACAACACTGGTGGTGCCACTGGAAGAGATTCAGGTGGACGATCAGCTACGGTTCATGGAAGAACCCGTGGAGATTCTTGAGCAGGGCGTCAAGAAACTCAGACAAAACACTATACCTATTATTAAGGTACAATGGAATTCCCGTCTAGGACCGGAATACACGTGGGAACGCATGGATCAAATGCGGCTTAAATACCCACATCTCTTTACTGAACCTGAAACTATGCATAAACCAAACACCAAACACTAGTTGGCTTTACTGTTTACTTGCTGAATTTCGGGGCGAAATTCCTTTCAACTTGGGGATGATGTGACATCCGGGAACCAAGCACACATTTTTTCTAGCTGGCTTTACTGTTTACTTGCTGAATTTTGGGACGAAATTCTTTTCAACTTGGGGATGATGTGACACCCCGCATTTTCATGTTCATACTTTAACTGAACTCTAGTTAACTTGCATGTGCATACGTGACTAAAAACTTGACTAGGGTTAGTTAGGAAGGTCTTCTTATATGTTATAGGGTAATAACATATGTTATGTGATAATAACATATGTTACATTATAATAAGTAAAGTTATCATCACAATGCACACACGAGTCCTGTATCCTGAACGTTGGTGAATTGTCTGGCAAACATAATAATAAGCACAAATGAATTATGATGAACGTAGTGTTACATGTTTGTGTGGAGTACATGCTTATGTGAATTATCGCTTGACTGAAAATTAATACGTAAACCATGCAAATTACGTGCACCTTATGATTGATATGTTATGAGATAATAAAAACAATAGTTTTATGCAATTTAGGGTGAATAATATCATCGGGCCCGGTATTGGACTAGAACATGACTAACGGGTCCGGTTAATAAACTAAAAGGGGCCCTAATACCCAATTACTTGGGCAACAAGCCAAACTCTATTATAATTATAGATGAAAAAAAAAACCCTTACCCTAATCCCCTTTAGCGCCGTGAACTCCCACCCCAACCCCTCTCTCAATATTCAATCAAACAACACCTCTCTTTCACTAATTCAAGTTGATTTGGGTGCAATCTCTAGGCCTTGAGGAGTTTAGCATTGCAAGGTATACATTTTACATGTTTCTTGATGATTTACAATACTTGAAAAGTTTTAAAAACCCTAGAGATTACATGTATAAAAATCGCATATAGGGTTATGTGGGTGTTCTTGAATGTTCATTGTGATTTGATGATAATGATAGTTGTTAGTGATCATAATTAGGGTTTTTGTATGATAATATAAGTGTTTAATCAGAATAATATGAGTTATGCATGTATTAAAGATTTTTATGCATGATTAGGGTTTGTGAATAACTTGGGGAGCAAGTTTCAGTTTCTGGCAGATTCATTAGGGTGTTTTGTAGGGGCTGTATCTTGATGTTAAATTGATTTTTTTGATGGTTTCTTTGCATGAATGGATTGTACATAGTCTTAGCTTTTTAAAATGGGCAAAATCATCTGATTTGGATGTCGTTGGATATGTTTTTGAAATTTTATTTGTTTAAAGGTCATATCAGATTTTCGGAGTTATAAATTGAGTCAACTTTAAACGGGTATAACTCGAGTTTTACAAAGAATTATGTTTTGAAATTTGGGCAGAAGGTCAATATTGGATAAACTTGGCGTTTCCAAGTGGATTCACCTCGTTTGGGTGAATACACAATTTTTGGGATTTTTTCTACTAAACTGACCTGTTGTGGAAATTTTCTGGACATAGCTGTGTTGTACCAATTTTATTAATTTTTGTGTTTGGTTTTGAGAGAAAAAAAAATATGGGTTATTAAATGAATCCCAAAGAATATTCAGTAAAAAATTGGGAGCTTAATTCATTGATTAAGTATTTTAAATAAATTAGTTTTCATGACGCACAATCTGTCCTAAAAACGCAGATTGTGTATTATGTGTTTATGTGACTATTTGGAGTCTTATATGATATTTATTTGACATGAACTTATATGAATATTTATAGGAGATGTGTATAAGGTATAAAACTGATAATTATCATTATGATCACCAACGGGATACGTAGGACTTACTTGTGCATGTAGAGTCACTAGGCGTCCCTACACGATTTGAACTTTAGAAGTTTTGGACAAACGAGTTACATGATGTGTTGGTTATGCACGTATACTCACCTAGCGACACTTGTAATAGGGAGTCAGTAGCTCGTTACTGTTTGAGGGATTTGGATCATTCATGTGCAACCTAAGGTGAGTTTCACTACTCTTTTCTCAAAAGCATGTGTCTCGGGTTGAGACAACTTACTTAACATTTTCTAGTCTGGTTTGGGACTACTATTTTCTAGTCCGGTTTGGGACTACTTACACATCCCAGGTTGGGATGCTATGGCTCCTTGTGTGGGTCGGTTTTTGACTCATTGTGTGGGTCGGGTTTTGCTAGTTCGCAAACTTTGTCCTTGATGAACTAAACCAACTCTATCATCTGTAAGTCCTTCACATACCGAATGAGTTGCCGGGGTATGGCAAGCGGGTTATTAGTTGATAGCGCTATTAGGTCTTACAAACCTCACACCGGCTCGGGGAGTGCGGGAGTGAACTATAGCTTAACAGATTTTATCATTGTTGATAGGCAATGATGTAAGGCATGCGGCTCACATTTGTGGCTACACGTACATCAGCAGTTCAGTTTATCGGTGTTAGTTATCATGAATGGGTTAGCTACCCTTGACATGCGATGAACTAGTGTTTACACGGTTCTTGGAACCAACTCAATTACTTGTTTACGTGGTTTTGGAAACCAGCGCAGTTACATACTCATTTACTTTACTTAGTGAATTCACCAACATTGTTTGTTGACCCACGATTTACATGCTTTTGCAGGTAGTTAGCTTCCGGTGCCAGGATTAGAAAGCACTGCACACTTCACTGCATTTGGGGTCTTGGGCATACACCTAAATTACATATTATGCTTTTACATTTTCTTTCATATGGTTTTAATTTGGGCGCGTTGTTTTGCGCATGGTTTTTAAAAGGATTAAATTTGGTTTACGCTTCCGCAACTTAACTAAACTTGGTTTTTGAAAACGAACTAGATGGTTTGGGCATTTAGAGTTCGTTCATATGACTTATGGCTATGGGATCCTGGTATGTCATGCGCCTCACGGTATAAACCCCGTAGTGGAAATTTGAGGGTGTGACATATGTAGTGATAGGATATTGATCATCCACACACTTCCTTCTAAGACTCTCAAGAGCTGGGTCCTTGGAGTATGTCGGCTCAAGAAAACTATTAGCCTTATTCTTTGGCTTGATAAATTTTGTGACATGAACCTTTGGTTCTTTTGGAATATCCAAATAAATTCCCTCTAAAACCTCTGGAGGTACATCATTTGTTCGCTCATGCTTTGGGAACCAAATGGTACTCTCCTGCCAAATTTTCTTAATCTTGGAATAGTTGGCAAATTTGATTGGATATTCCTCGTCAGAAATTATCTTATCGGATCCTATCATCCGATAGAAAATTTTGATGGGTTTGTCACATTGATCATTTTTCTCAACAGGCTTAACTAAATGATTCGCTCTATGAGTGTTAGCCATGGGATGCACAATCTGAGATGGTGACACAGGTTCATTTGTAATTATGTGATTTTCAACAGGAATATCACACACCTTTTCAGATTTGTCATACTCAGAGTCAGAATCATCAGTTACAGCAATCACACCTTCATTATTTAGTCCCAAAATTGGTCTAACATCAGAATTTGGGTCTCCCACACTAGAGGTGTTAGACTCATCATCCGATGTCGAGTTAGATTTAACTGAGCTCTCCGGTGTTATTGAATGCAAAGTATGGTTTTCAAATAACACAGGAGATGGGACTGCTTTGTAGTTTGCACTACTTGACTGTGAAGGTTCCTCAATGATGTGTCAACAACATATGCAATATGTTTATAGCTTTCAAGCTTCTTGTTGACCTTTTCTTCAAAGCACTTGATGGTAGCCATTTCAAGTTTTGTATTTTCCAATTCATTGATATAGTTGTTAATGGATAATTGTATCAAAGATAAAGTCCTTTTAAGTTCTGAAATGTCTTTCTTGTAACCATCAAGCACTTTATTAAATTCTCGTGCTTCTTTCTGATACGATTGACAGTTGATCTTAGCACTCTTAAGCTGAACCCTGAGTTGCTTATTATCCTCTGTCAATCTATCGCATGCACCACAATACCTCTCACTATTCATATCTAGATTTGATTCAGAACTTACCTGCTTTGGAGGCTCAGTCATCGCCATCAACGCAAAGTGTGCTTCCTTTCCATCAAAGAATTTAGAATAGTCAATTCTGGTAAAAGCATCATCCACTATGCACGATTTGCGTGTCATCAGAAAATCAGCTTCGGCAAGAATTTGATCGATATCATCATCTAGTGAGTTAACACTAGTTTCAGAATTAGAATCGCTCTCCGTATCATAATAAGCTGAATCACACTGTTCCGGATTCTTAGTAACAGAGTCAAGGATCAATCCCGACTTCTTCTCAACACAATCATCACTTTCTTCACTCAACTCTTCAATCTTTACCTCAGACATCTTCTCAGTCATCAAACCTTCTTCAACAGACACCGGCTCATCCAAATCCATCTTCTGGGCAACACACGCCACGTTACCAACAGTAATCTCCTTAACCCCGAGTTGCATACCAGTCCAATCAAAACCCTCATCTTTCTGAATCACCAAAGCTGGGTTCTTGTTATCTGGTTGGGTTTGAATGTTTGGTGTAGAGATAGGAATTATAGTTCTGGTTGGATTGTGTGGTGTTGGATTTTGGTTCCGGTTTTGTGTATTGTTTTGTCTAACAGTATTGTTTTGTGAGTTGTTTTGGCGGTTTTGGTAGTTGTTTTGTTGTTGAAAATTGGAGCTGTTTTGACTTTGGTATGATACCTGATTTTGACGGTTCTGATAGTTGGTGTTGAAAGGATTCCTGTTCCCCTACTGCGCTGGCTGTGTGCATTCTCTTTTGAAGTGACCTTTCCCACCACAGTTAAAACATGTCACTTTGGCTTTGTTGAAGCCATATGTGGTGTTTGGAGAAGTAGAAAGATCAGTTCCGCCCGTTTTCTCGATGAACTCAGTTGCTCTCCTCATAACACTAGCAAACGCCCACTGGATGTCAATGAGCTCCATCTCTTCTTTGTCGATTTGCGCATAGTCCTCACTGGTTAGATTGTTGTTACCAATTTGACTAGAGACTAAACTGTTAAAAGAAGCGACTATAGCTGAAACCAATGCTACATGTTACTGTGCAACCTCAACAGTAACATTGTTCAAGTTCGAAGTCTCCAACACAATTGGGCTCTGATTAGGTTGACTTTGGTTCATTTGAGTTTGATTATGTAACACCCAAACCGATGGCGGAAACATCGAGGTGCCACGTATTGATGATTGTTCAGTAGCTCATGATAATACATATGTTTAAATAATCCTTTATTACATTACAATATTGAATTACATTAAAGTCTACATCAAATAATCAACAAAGCTTCAAATATCTCCTCATGCTAGCTCTAGACTTCAAGCATCAATATTTCCTGTTGAGTTTGGAAAAATGGGGGGGGGGGGGGTCAACTAGAAGTTGGTGAGAATACATAATCCATGTTAAGCATATAGTTTAAGTATAAAAGTTTAGCAATTCGTATGTATATCGTAAATTTAAGTCTACATGAATAGTATAATATGTTGACATAATCAAACCTCCGACTAGTTTAGGTCCATCCCGTCATCTACGGTTCACCTTAGTAATATGTTGAACGATAACAATCACCCACGTGACCTATGTAGGAGGTACACGTATCCGGGTGGGGTTGTCAATCCAATAGATCTATTATTGAGTATCGCCGGCTTGGCCATAGCTAATGATTATGTAAATGTTGAAACTCATTGAAACTCGTTGAAACTGTTGACTAATTCATGAGGCAATAAAGTTTACTACTAGACATGCATGTTGAATTGCTTAAATAATTGTTGCAAGTATAAAGAATCGCATAAACATGGTTACGTAAACTCACCTTAGCAAAGTATTAAGTCTCGAGAAATAGAATATGTGTAGCCCCAAAGTTGCCAATTACAAGAGCTTATAATCAAAGCTTCAATTGTAGAAGTAATAGACTATAGAAGAAAGGTATGAGGGAAAGTTTAATCGGATTGAAACAATCGATTTAGAGGTGCAAAGTATAATGGGTCATAGGTGGGTTTTTATACTAGTTTTGGATTCAATTAGCCATTAAAATTGGTCAACACCATAAAGTAAGGTTTTATGATGAATTGACTATTTGACTAAGACTTTGACTGTTTGACTAAGACTTTGACTATTTGACTCAAGGCTTTATTTAAGAATTAAAAAAAATCATTAGTTTGAATTAGAAAATAAAAAACACCGTCTTATAAAATGATGATTTTATAAATAGAATTAGGATAGGACATATGTCATGATTGAAGATTTTTTTTTTTTTTTTTAGTACAATGATAAAAAGGAACTTAGAAAAATAGAGTGCACGGATAAAGATAAGAATACTTAGAAATAAATTAGACTTTATATCATGGATCGGGAAATACTTTAATGCAAAATAAATGGGAAAATTCGTGAGGTTACAGTCTCCCCTACTTTTGGAAACTTCGTCCCGAAGTTATTTAAAAACACAGGTTTAAGGATGGTTGGGTAGAAATTAAGGCAGCCGTGGTTTTGAAAATTTTGGGTTAAGGCACGACATGAATTTATAGAATAATCTGCTCTCGAATAATTTGGATAAGAGGTTTGTTATCTATGAGTTTTAAGGGTAGGATTATGTGTGTCTTGGAATCGCAAGGCGAATAAAAATCTTAAGTTTTAGAAATCCTAAAAGAAATGCATGAGTTGATGGACTATAGAAAGGCTAAATGAACTACCAGGTAACTAGTGTTTATAATTAGTTTCTCTACCGAAAACCTTGATAGAATTTCACACCACCTTAACGTACCTGTAAATTCATGATTACGTTCCGGACCGCAATCACCAATTTACCTTACATTAGGGTTTTGTGTCCTTCTATGACTCTAAACACACATGTAAGTAATGCAAAATAACCTTGTGATTAATTGTATACAATGTATCAAAAAATAAGTCCAACTGTTGAGCAGGAAAAAGACTTCTACCAGTCAGTGAGTAAGAACCTCTACCGATTGTTGAGCAGGTACGATAGCCTCTACCAGTCGTTGAGCAGGTTGTAGGGCCTCTACCGACTGTTGAGCAGGCATGATGACCTCTACCAATCGTTGAGTAGGTTATTTGGTACTCTACTAATTGTTGAGCAAGTACTTCATCCTCTATCAGTTGCTTGATTAAGTGTATCAATTTACACACACACATAAATTGCAAATTGATAATATGTACATGTAAGCAATCAAGTATCAAGTATAGCATGTGAGTTGTAATAGAGTTACCCTAGACAAGGTTAATGACTCTAGGTGTGTCTATAGTAAATAGCTTATATTCCATGAATTCTAGTTTCAAATGTTCAAATAAGGCAAATAGTCGAATCCTCATGTATAACTAAGGATTATGTTTGATGCAACACACAATCAAGTTTCAATAGTTTGGTTATCATGGGTAACTAGCTCATGTGTGAGAAGGTGAAGGATATGAATTTAGTTCTTGAGAGGATGATGAAAAATTCTTGAAGCAGAATCAAAGTTGTGAGAGATAGTGAATGTGAAGATAGTTGATAAAGAGTTTATTTTATAGTATGGAGATTATATGATTTGGGTAGGGTGTTGAATATTTAAAAAGTGGCTAAGATGGTAAGGTGAAGTGTGATTGTGAAATCCATGGATGGTTATGAAATGAGATTGATTTAAGCTGTAAAATTTTGAGATTTTTGAGCTTAGTTTAAGGAAGGTGAGTGTAATCATTTATTCATTAATTAAAACGAATAAACGAAAACGTTGACTTATCAAAACTTCTAGTTTCTAATAACATAGTGAAGACATGCTTTAGCCTATAAGTGAACACTCATCCCGAGAATTCCCAGGTAGGCATCCGGGTCCCTCGTCTGATTGGGATATATGCGCAATGCCAGTCCTAGACAGAAGACTCAGAATACAGGCGTTCACCCTTCCAGATTGCACGTGTTCGTTATTAAAATCTAGAACTTCGACGAGATCTCAAGGTGGTTCAGGCTAAACCTGAGGATTGTCCTATTAGTCTAAGAGTAGATCTTGTGATGGAGAACAATCTTCTTGTAGGGACTAAAGTAGGGATAAAAAGTAGGAGGGAGATAGAGAATAGAAGCAAGTAAAAGGAGCAAATACTGGTTATATTCCTATGGTTATAGACTAGATTATTTTTTTTTTCTAATAACCTAATTCCCTATAACCAAGGCTCTGATACCAATCTGTAACACCCCAACCGATGGCGGAAACATCGAGGTGCCACGTATTGATGATTGTTCAGTAGCTCATGATAATACATATGTTTAAATAATCCTTTATTACATTACAATATTGAATTACATTAAAGTCTACATCAAATAATCAACAAAGCTTCAAATATCTCCTCATGCTTGCTCTAGACTTCAAGCATCAATATTTCCTGTTGAGTTTGGAAAAATGGGGGGGGGGGTCAACTAGAAGTTGGTGAGAATACATAATCCATGTTAAGCATATAGTTTAAGTATAAAAGTTTAGCAATTCGTATGTCTATCGTAAATTTAAGTCTACATGAATAGTATAATATGTTGACATAATCAAACCTCCGACTAGTTTAGGTCCATCCCGTCATCTACGGTTCACCTTAGTAATATGTTGAACGATAACAATCACCCACGTGACCTATGTAGGAGGTACACGTATCCGGGTGGGGTTGTCAATCCAATAGATCTATTATTGAGTATTGCCGGCTTGGCCATAGCTAATGATTATGTAAATGTTGAAACTCGTTGAAACTCGTTGAAACTGTTGACTAATTCATGAGGCAATAAAGTTTACTACTAGACATGCATGTTGAATTGCTTAAATAATTGTTGCAAGTATAAAGAATCGCATAAACATGGTTACGTAAACTCACCTTAGCAAAGTATTAAGTCTCGAGAAATAGAATATGTGTAGCCCCAAAGTTGCCAATTACAAGAGCTTATAATCAAAGCTTCAATTGTAGAAGTAATAGACTATAGAAGAAAGGTATGAGGGAAAGTTTAATCGGATTGAAACAATCGATTTAGAGGTGCAAAGTATAATGGGTCATAGGTGGGTTTTTATACTAGTTTTGGATTCAATTAGCCATTAAAATTGGTCAACACCATAAAGTAAGGTTTTATGATGAATTGACTATTTGACTAAGACTTTGACTGTTTGACTAAGACTTTGACTATTTGACTCAAGGCTTTATTTAAGAAATAAAAAAATCATTAGTTTGAATTAGAAAATAAAAAACACCGTCTTATAAAATGACGATTTTATAAATAGAATTAGGATAGGACATATGTCATGATTGAAGATTTTTTTTTTTTTTTTTTTTTTTTTTTTTTTTTTAGTACAATGATAAAAAGGAACTTAGAAAAATAGAGTGCACGGATAAAGATAAGAATACTTAGAAATAAATTAGACTTTATATCATGGATCGGGAAATACTTTAATGCAAAATAAATGGGAAAATTCGTGAGGTTACAGATTATTTGAGGAATAGAGGATTGTTGTTGAGGTTGGTTTAGATTTGCAGAATAACAAGCAGCTTGTTGCATTGGTGAAAATGGTGGAATGTAAGTAGTAGTAGGGTATGATGGGGGGGGGGGTATAAGATGAAGTTTGAGTAAGGTAATTTATGGGTGCTTTGGGTGGTTCAACAATACTTGATATGCAAGCAATGTGTGGAGCAATAGTAGAACTAGAACATGAACCAGCTAGAATGAAGATGTACCACCATGGTATAGCTCTGGATTCTGAGGAACTTGAGCTCTTTTCGCCTTCCTCTTTTCTTCCATCTCTTTGTTTTCTAGCTTCTGGATAAACTCATTAATGGTCCAGTATTGGTATGCATCCTTTTCCTTGAGTACCTCGATGTGTTGATTCTAGTATGGTGGCAATGCATCAACAAACTTGTCCACCAGCTCAGACATTGGTATGTTAATCTCATAACTTGAAAGTTCGTTCAATAAGTGACAGTATCTCGGAATCAACTCCTTCAGCGTCTCATTTCCCATATAGCTGAAGTTCTCAAACTCTTTTCTTAACTCTTCCATTCCCAGCTTCCTCGTCTTTTCATTCCCATCGTGACGATTCCTTAACATGTCCCACAATTATTTAGAAGTGGTGCACGACCCAAACTGATGTAAGAGATCTGTGTTAATGGCTTGGGACAGTTGGGAAAACACCTTCTTTTCCACCGCAAACTTCTTTTTCTCGTCTTCAGCAAGACTTTCTAACGGAATCGGTTCACCTGTGTTCCCCAAAACCGAAGCAACATAACCCTTAGCAATCATTTGCCACGCTTCTGTTCCTTCTAATCCCATTCCCTCTAGATGAATCTTGAACTTGGTCTTCCATGTGTTGTAGTCTACCATTTCCATCAACTTTGGTGAACGACTCCCACTACCCGAAGATAAGTCATGAATAAGTGTCGAAATCACATTGGTAGTCTGAGAGTGTACCGCCACTGCTGCTACTCCCCAGTAATCAGCCATAGGTTGTGGTTGTGGTTGAGCAACTTGTTGGGGCATAGAACTAGTCATCGCCATATAGTTAATCGGTTGGGATGGTTGACTAGTCTTCTGAGCAGCTACCGACCAAGGATCCATAGTTGTCTGCTGTTGTGGTGTTGTATTAGGTCGTGGTGTTGTAGGAAAATTCCACATATCGTTCTGAAAAAGATAAAACACGAAACGATTAGAAAAATTTCACAACACTTTCTACGTTCGACCCTTTTGATGAATCGCGTGGTCGAATGTAAAAACTAATCCAGGTTCGACCGTTTGATAAGGTTCGAATGTAGAAAATAACAGACTCAGTTCACTTTCGACCGATTTATCCCACGTTCGACCACCCGAATGGTCGAATGTACCAAATAAGGTCGAATGAACAACAACACACTAAAACTTTCTAGGTTCGACAAAATATCACTCCACGTTCGACCGAAAATACCCTGGTTCGACCTAAAAACTCCACTCTCGACCAAATATCCCTAGGTTCGACCCTTTCATTTTGAAAAACGGTTATACTTTGAAAATCAGTTATTTTGATCAAAAATTTTCAAATGTTGATGAAATTTGATGATCTTATGCAGGTTTTGCTTCAGATTAGATTTGGAACAAGTTTAACAAAGAGAATTTTGAATTTTATCCATGAAAACAAGTTCAAATCAATCAATTTAACACCAAATTCAAATGTTCAATGAAAAACAGAAAGTTTTGATCAAAATTGGGTCCAAATCAACTATAATATTATCAATTTGTGGTTGTTTGATCCTTGGGGCTCTGATACCACTTTGTATGCGTATAGGATCGGCTAATCAACAAAGATTATGATCAAACAAGTTCAATTCAGGTGCGGAATCCTGAATTGATCATAAAATGATAATAAAACTAGCAAAACACAGAAATCATCATAAACATATTCATTTCATTCAATAACATAATCAATTACACTTCAAAAGGTTGTTTATAAGGATATAACTTGTTTACAGACTCAATAAAACCCTAAGGAGAAACACACACTGGGAGGGAAAACAAATGACCAAAAGTTAAACATTCAAAATTGATTCAGCTTTATATAGACCTGCACATTCGCCCAAATAGCTTGGTCGAATGTGCAGGTTCGACCATATACAGTGGGCACATCTGGACATACATATACATAAATCTTCATTCGACCTCCCAGTGCTACCTACGACCAAACTGTTCTTCATTCGACCATTCGACAAAAAACAAAACATATTAGTATTCGCAATTCAATAGCACTAGTTGCACTTTCGTGTATCAACACCTATCTTGACGCGCATTGCGCGTCATAAAAGGGTGTTTATGACACACAGCAAAGTGTCAAGGAAGAACATGTCATTAAATTTTTATGACATGCAAGCGCATGTCATCTTTTATTGACACGCGTTCATGACACTCTTTAATGACACACATTTATGACACTCTTTTTTGACATGCGTTTATGACACTCTTTCTTAACATGCATTTACAACATACTTTTATGACACTTGTTTTGCTTGTCATGCTTTTTTTACCTAAAATATATATATTTTTTTTTTTGCAAAATAACTAAAAACCCTAGATTTATATTTGTATTTATAATAACAAAATCAATAACTTTTATAATAAAATGCATATATTACATATACCACCAAAATACTCATAATATAAGCATTTGCCGAATCCTACCACAAGTATTAAACGGTTACAAAAATATTGTGTCAATACATTACGTTCGTCTAGACCTAAACTTACGGATCACTTGAAAATGAAGATGCCAGCATAACTTGACCAATCTTCACGAATAACATCAATATCCACATCCGTGTAAGCATCTACCCATCTCCCAACCTGAGACAACAATTAAATTAATAAGATTAAAGGTTAAAGTTCGTGATGAATTTAGTTTTAAGAAAACAAGGGTGGCAATAATTTGACTCGATCAACTTACATTATCCAATATTTCAAGCTTGTTCGCTCACGGATAACTTCTGCTTGCTACACATGTGATTGGGATAACATAATCTTGAGAACATGAGTTGCAACATAGAAATTAAATTTAAGTTGTGACAACAATTAAATAAATAAGAATAAAGGTTAAGGTTCGTGATGGTTTTAGTTTCAAGAAAACAAGGGTGGCTTGAATTTGACTCAATCAACTTACATTATCCAATATTCCAAGTCCATCCGTAACGATCTCTTTCATAAATTTTGTCATATAATAACCACATTCCGTGATTCATGGCTACATTCCGTGATTCCTGGCTGACATGGACACTGCACATTAAAACAATTACAGCTGATTATTAACATTTGAACTACAAACTGTCTTTGCATCTGAATTTTAAACTCAAACAAATCCTCCTGTGATACCTATCCTAACTTTGTTGTATGCTGGACGTGCAATAGTACACTATGGTCTATGAAAATATGACTATGACATTATCCAGTAACCTAGAGTTCGAAGTGTTGCCATCAAATATTCAAATTTCCTAAATCAAATCATTCTGCTGAAATTTTTATATGACATAACAAGTTAAATGCAACTTAATGACCAAAACTTCATGAATTCAACTACAGAAGCATAAGTAAAAGACCAAAAACAGTTCACAAACAATTATCGTAACTGAACTACAGAACTTTAAGCCGTATTATGCCTAATGATGAACATTATGAATTGACAATTTTCGAATATTTTAACTAATGCTTCAAACATACTCCAATATCAACTATGCACCATCAGTTAGTTATCATACTGTCACACCCTCAAATTTCCACTCTGGGGTTTTACCGCGAGGCGCGTGACACACCAGGATCTCATAGCCATAAGTTATACGAACGACTCTAAATGCCCAACCATTTAGTTCGTTATTTGAAAAATCAAGTTTAAACTTTTAACCACATCAAGTTAAGTAATGCGGAAGCGAATTTGCAAAACAGTAAATAAACGTCTGCGCAAAACACCGTGCCCAAAAACCAAAAGTAACCAGTAAAATGATAAGAAAGTTTAAATGTTTGTAAGCCCATGATATGATATGATGCATGTCCTAGACGTGCTCCAAACCTAGTTACCTGCAAAAGCATGCTAACGTGTATCAACATAAAGCTGGTGAGTTCACATAGTAAAGTAAATGAGTATGTAAAAGTACTGGTTTCCAAAACCACGTAAGTAAGTAATTGAGTTAGTTCCAAGAACCATGTAAACACTAGTTCATCGTATGTCAAGGGTAGCTAACCCATTCATGATAACTAACACCGATATACTGAATTGCTAAAGAACGTGTAGCCACAAATGTGAGCCGCATGCCTTACATCATTGCCTATCAACAATGATAAAAATCCGTTAAGTTATAGTTCACTCACGCGCTCCCCGAGCCGGTGTGAGGTTTGTCAGACCTAATAGCACTATCAACTAGTAACCCGCTTGTCATAACCCGACAACTTATTCGGTACGTGAAGGACTTACAGAGATAGTGTTGGTTTAGTTCATCAAGGACAAAGTTTGTAAACTAGTAAAACCCGACCCACACAAGGAGTCATAGCATCCCAACCCGGGATGTGAAAGTAGTCCCAACTGGACTAGGAAAAGTTTAATAAGTTGTCTCAAACCCGAGACGCATGCTTTTGAGAAAAAGTAGTGAAACTCACCTTAGGTCGCAAGGTAAAAATCCAAACATCGCAAATAAGGAAGTGCTACCGACTCCCTATTACATGTGATATCATGTGAGTATGTTTGTACATACAATACACCGCATAGCCCGTTTGTCCAAAATGTTTAGTGTTGTGAAACCATTTAAGTGACAGAAAGTGTAACTAGATGCACAAGTAAACCCTACAAACCCGTTGGTAAACGTTATGATTAATGTTAGTTATACACTTCAAACACATCTCATACAAGTGTACACGCAAGTTCAAGTCCAAATTAAAGCATGTAAGACCTCAAATAAGCACATATGCATCTACGTTACAATCTGTGTTTTTAGGACAGATTGTACACCACCAAAACGATTTTTCTAAAAATACTTCCAAAAAGAATTTGACAACCAAAATTTTAAAGAATATTCCAATGAGTCCATTTGTCGTTCCACTATTTTTATTTCGTAAGAAAACCTTGTTGAAAAATTATGAAAAATCAATTACTGCAGCTTGGTTCTGAAAACATTCACATCAGGCTAGTTTACGAGAAAAATTCCCAAAAATTGTGTTTTCATCCAAACGAGATGAATCCACCTGGAGAAGCCGTGTTTTTCTTATATCAACCTACTGTCCAAATTTCGTGACCTAACTCCTTGTAAAACTCGAGTTATGGTCGTTTAAAGTTGACCCAAAATATTAATCCGAAAATCAGATTTCACCCATGTTTGTATAAAATTCCAAAAACATAGTAAACGACATCCAAAACACACAAACTTACACATTCCGTAAAACTAAGATCCTGAACAACATTCTAGAGCCAAGTAATGATCAAAACAAACACTTTAGAACCAAGCTATATCACATACAAGTCAACACTATGAATCTGTCCAGTTTTATTCAATCATATAACTCAATATTAACGAACCCTAGATCCATAATATCGCCTAATAAGATCATAAGCACGTAATACAACCAGTTCACATCATACCTTAGATCCAACATGCAAGATTTATCATGAATATTAGTCTTTATAAACCCTAGATCATCATTAATCATAAACATGCAAGTTACATGCAAAGTTCCATCATATTATCACATAAACATATTATTATCATGTTAATCCTCATTAAAACTCATGTTTATGTTCTTAAAGTTTCACATCAGATCTGGACAAACAAGTGTTGGTGTTTCTAAAACATAATTAAAGAGATTAAAACATAAAGAGATTGTTGTTATACCTTAGGCACTTCAAACAATTAATTAAATTACCTCCTAAGCCTCTAAGATCTTTAGATTAGGCTAATGGCAGAGGGTAGTTGTTAATATTTCGTATTAGGGCTGTAGGGGCGTTTTTAGGGTTGAGTTATAATGAAAATTACAGCTAAAAACGTTTTTATAAATAAAATTAACGAACTGGGCTCTAAAATACCTTGTGGGCCACGCTAATAAGAAACAACCAGCAGCCCAATTGCCTTGATGCTGTCCACGCGCCTTGCCTAACAAAAAATGTTGCTGCTCTTTGAATTCCACCCCTTTATTTTGTTTCATTAATAATTTATTAAAAATATATTGTTATTATCACTTTTTTTGTCGTTTCCGATTTTGGTCATAGCATTATTGTTTTTGACTTTCACCTTTCCTTTGTGTTGATGATTTAGCTATCGAGCTAAGTTGTCACAAATCAATTTTTTTTATTTTACATCTAAATATATATAATAATACCCTGTAAAATATTTAACTCAAATATTTTATAACTAGTTTACAACTCCCAGTCTAACTAGAGTCGATTACGAACCAAATATTTTATAACTTATATATGATCCTCAGTCTATCAAGTGTCGGTTACGAGCTTGGTAACGTGTTTTCGCTTATTAACATGTAACGCCACATAAGTTCACAAATAAATTCATATAAGCACATAATTGCAAATAATATCAAAAGAACTATTCCACAATTATTTGTTTTGTTATTTCACCAAAGTTTAGGGTTCAAGACTCGTGAATGCAGTTGTTCATCTATAACCGTGTATCGTGTGACTCACTTAATTAACTCTAGTCAAGTAAAATGCTACAAATATATGTATAATTTATCTAGAGTTTAGTTAAAGTGTTAACCTGAAATTGCGGGGTATCACATCATCCCCAAGTTGAAAGGAATTTCGTCTCGAAATTCAGTAAGTAAACAGTCCGAAAAAAATTTTTGGGTGTCACATGATCCCCAAGTTGAAAGGAATTTCGACCCGAAATTCTCTTCGAGTGAGTTGCTTTACGTTTAGCGTTTGGTCTATGTACAATTTCAGGTTCGGTAATGAGATGTGGGTATTTGAGTCACATTTGGTCCTTGCGTTCCCACGTATAGTCTGGTCCTAGACGAGAATTCCACCGTACCTTAACAATAGGTATAATGCTTTGTCGGAGTTTCTTAACGCCTTGCTCAAGGATTTCAACTGGTTCTTCCACGAACCTCAGCTGTTCATCCACTTGAATTTCTTCCAATGGAACCACCAGTGTTGTGTCAAACAAACATTTCTTAAGGTTTGATACATGAAATACGTTATGCACTCCATTGAGTTCGTCAGGTAAGTTCAACCTATAGGCCACCGGACCAATTCTTTCCACAATTTCGAATGGTCCAACATATCGCGGGTTTAACTTTCCTTGTTTCCCGAAACGAATCACGCCCTTCCAAGGCGACACCTTTAAGAGTACTTTGTCCCCAACTTGGAACTCTAAAGGTCTTCGGCGCTTATCAGCGTAGCTTTTCTGCCTATCTCGAGCAGCGGCCATACGGTTTCTAATTTGGATAATCTTTTCAGATGTTTCATGCACGAGCTCAGGGCCTGTGAGCTGGCTGTCCCCAACTTCAGCCCAACAAATTGGTGACCTACACTTGCGCCCACAAAGTGCCTCAAAAGGCGCACACTGTATAGAGGTGTGATAGCTGTTGTTGTACTAGAATTCAATCAGGGGTAAATGCTTATCCCAGTTGTTACCAAAATCCACCACGCATGCTCGTAGTAGATCTTCTAACATCTGGATGGTACGCTCACTCTGACCATCTGTCTAGGGGTGATAAGTCGTGCTGATATCTAAGTGAGTACCCAACGCTTTGTGAAGAGTAGTCCAGAACCGGGAAGTGAATCGAGGATCACGGTCAGATATGATTGAAGTAGGCACCCCATGCCTAGAAACAACTTCCTTGATGTATAGGGTAGCTAAACGTTCCAATGTATCTGTCTCCTTAATTGCCAAGAAATGAGCTGATTTCGTTAGGCGGTCTACAATGACCCAAATTTTGTCATAGCCACCAGACGCCTTAGGAAGTTTGGTGATAAAATCCATGGAAATTCCCTCCCACTTCCACATAGGGATTTCCGGTTGTTGTAGCAAGCCCGAAGGTTTCTGATATTCGATCTTGACCTTAGCACACGTTAAGCACTTACTCACATAAGTCGCTATTTCGGCTTTCATATTCGGCCACCAATAAAGGATTTTGAGGTCTTGGTACATTTTATCTGAGCCAGGATGTACCGAATAACGAGAGGTATGCGCTTCATCAAGCACAAGCTGTCTGACATCCCCAAAAAGTGGAATCCAAACCCGATTCATAAAATATTGAAGTCCATCCGACTTTAATTCCAAGTGTTTATCGGCACCATGTAACGTTTCCGATCCAATATTCTCCTCTTTCAAGGCCTCAACTTGAGCATCGCGGATTTTCCCCGGAAGGTTCGAGTGTATGGTAAGTTGCAAGGCTCGCACCCACTTGGGTTTTGTCTCCTTGCGGCTAAGGGCATCCGCTACTACATTAGCTTTCCCTGGATGATACTTAATAGCACAGTCATAATCATTCAAAAGTTCGACCCATCGACGTTGTCGTATGTTCAGCACCTTCTGATCGAATATATGCTGAAGGCTTTTATGATCAGTGAAAATTGTGCACTTTGTCCCATAGAGGTAGTGCCTCCAAATTTTGAGAGCGAAGACCACCGCTCCCAGCTCCAAGTCATGAGTGGGGTAATTCTTCTCATGAACTTTCAATTGACGTGATGCGTACGCGATCACCTTATCACGTTGCATCAGTACACACCCTAAGCCTTGGATGGAGGCGTCACAATACACCACAAAGTCATCCGTGCCCTCAGGTAACGAAAGAATTGGTGCACTACAGAGTTTCGTCTTTAACAACTGGAAAGCAAACTCTTGGGCATATCCCCATTTGTAAGTAATACTTTTCTATGTCAAGGCGGTGAGGGGTTGCGCGATCTTTGAAAATCCCTCAATGAACCTGCGATAATACCCCGCGAGACCAAGAAATTGACGCACTTCCGTAGGGTTCTTAGGAGCCTCCCAACGCTTAATAGCATCGATCTTGGCAGGGTCAACATGTATACCTGCCTCATTCACGACATGCCCTAAAAATTGAACCTCCCGAATCCAGAAATCACATTTGGAAAACTTTGCGTACAACTGCTCCCTCCTTAACAGTTCTAAGATCAAATGCAGGTGTTGCTCATGTTCTTCCCTGTTTTTGGAATAAATTAGAATGTCATTAATAAACACTATGACAAATTTATCCAAATAGGGCTTACACACGCGGTTCATAAGATCCATAAAAACCGCGGGTGCGTTAGTCAACCCAAATGGCATTACCAAAAATTCATAGTGTCCATAGCGAGTTCGGAAGGCGGTTTTGGCCACATCCTCCTCCCGGACTCTCAGTTGGTGATAACCCGATCTCAAGTCGATCTTCGAATAAAAACTTGACCCCTGGAGCTGATCAAACAAGTCATCAATTCGAGGTAATGGGTAACGGTTCTTAATAGTGACTTTATTCAGTTCTCGATAGTCGATACACATGCGGAAACTCCCGTCCTTCTTTTTGACGAACAGAACTAGAACTCCCCATGGCGACGAACTGGGTCTAATAAAACCTCTGTCCAGTAACTCCTGGAGTTGGGTAGACAGTTCTTGTAGTTCACCTAGTGCTAGGCGGTAAGGTGCACGCGCGATTGGAGCCGCCCCGGGTGCAAGGTCTATTTGAAACTCTACCTGTCGAATAGGTGGGAGTCCCGCTAGTTCTTCTGGAAAGACATCCGGGTAATCACGGACCACTGGAATGTCTTCGATATTTGACCCGTCATCAACTCGAGTGTTAGAGATATTTTCCAGTATAGCTGGATAGCCCTTCCGTACACACTTCTGGGCTTTCAGGAATGAAATGATGCCTAACATAGGACTTCCCTGTTCCCCCTGAATAGACAAGAGTTCTCCACTAGGAAGAGGAATACGAACAATTTTCTCCAAACAAAGAATTTCAGCATGCTGTTCAGACAACCAATCCATGCCGACTACAATATCAAAGCTTCCTAGTGTGATGGGAATAAGGTTGATGTCAAACAGGTGACCATTCAGGTCGAGCTTACAGTTGCGGTGAACATGAGTTGCCTCAACAGGCTTGCCGTCAGCCAACTCTACAGAGTGTGGAGTTTCTAGAAAAGTTGGGGTCCCTAGAAGTTTGCTAAGTTTCATTGACACAAAGCTAAAATCCGCACCAGTATCATATAAAACAGAAGCAAGAATATCATTTAAAGAGCACGTACCCGTCACAACGTTATTATCTTTCCTGGCCTCCCCATAGCCAATCACGAATGTTCTCCCACGAGCCCCATTGTTGTTGTTCCCGTTGTTGTTGTTGTTCCCAGCATTAGTGGTGTTGTGGTTTCCGGTCCTGTTACCACCACCATTGTTGTTATTATCCCTGTTGTTGCCGTTACCATTACCATTCAGCTGTGGACAGTCCTTCCTGAAATGATTCTTACTTCCATACTGATAACAACCTTTACCATTGCCCTGTTGTTTCCCTTGCTGAGCTGTTGGCTGATTTCCACGGACATTAACCCTACAATCCTTAGCCAAATGTCCCATCCGACCACAGCGACCACACTTGTTATTGTTACATGCCCCAGAGTGGTGCCTATAACACTTATTGCACTTAGGTAAGGTTCCCTGATAACCTCCCTGTGATTTATTGCGGTTGTTACTACCGCCTTGATTGTCATGCCTCTTATGTTGTTGTTGCTGCTGACTGCCATTCCCTGGGGGTTTTCCAGATGCATTCTCCCACTTCCTCTTGTTATCATTAGTACTGGAGGATGAAGCTCCACGGGGTGGTAACAATCCCTCTTCCACCTTTTGGTCGGTCAGCTGATGAGCCATACGTATGACTTGTTTGTTAGATCTTGGGGCACCAAGCCCTTGATGTATAACTCAATTCTCTTGTAGGGCGGATTGGAGTAAGTCGGGCACATCGCCGCTAGTTCATGCGATCTGGTGGTGTATTTCTCAATCTCCGATCCTATCATTTTCAGATTGAGATACTCAGTCTCTAACTTTTGGATCTCATCTCGAGGACAGTACTCCTCCTTCATCAGTTCCTTGAAATCCGCCCAAGGTGTTGCGTTAGCCACTTCCACACTCAGCATCTGTACTTGTGAGTTCCACCAGGTTAATGCTAAATTTTCGAGAGTAGCGGTCGCATATTTCACCCTGTCAGCCGGTGGACAATTGCACATGGCGAAGCAAGATTCTAGTTTTTCGAATCACCTCAGTAGCCCGACAGCCCCCTCAGATCCTCCAAAGTTATGCGGCTTGCAGTCCATGAAGGACTTATAGGTCCAAGCTGGAGGGTGATGCACAGGTGGTTGACCTGGGTACAAGGAGCGAAGAAACCATGAATGAGTATAAGAGTGCAATATTGGAGTCTATAGAGAAATATAGAGCGGAATAGAGTTAGTTACCAGCTTGGAAAGCTGCGAGGGCTTCCACCACCCTATCATTGATAAGAGCATTCAACTCTACCTGAGTCATGTTGATATTTCCTCTTCCGTGTCCTCTTCCCGCCATTGAATTTCTACATTTACACTATACCCATGAGAAAACGATGATATGCTAAACATATAATTGTTCACACAGTACAAGTAAACTAGAACCCAGCATAACAAACAAACGCGAGAATAGGATAAAGCAACCAGAATAAAAATAAAAAAAATATACTACCAATAGTGTCTCAAAAAAAATATCCAACATGGTTCCCCAAGTTCGCAATGTTATTAAAACGATAGTCAAATCATATTAATAATAATATTCGAGATAAAACAAAATTTAGTCGCTATCCATGGTGGTGCAGGAGTCATCGACATCGCTCTCCTTGACCTCCTCTGGATCCTCTTCAGGGTCCTCCTCCGGTTCCTCCTCAAGGGGATCCTCCTATGGTATTGCAGGAGGTTGTTGTTTGGCCTCCAGTAGCTGAATCCGTTGTTGCTGTTCTTCTACTATTAATCTAGTCTCAGCCAGACGGGCAGTCAGTATCTCGACACGCTCTTCCAAAGTGGAATATCGTGTGGTCATTGTGTTACGTAAATCCCAAACGAGCTCCAAACGACGGCCCGCCTCAATAACATCACTAAGCTTGTCCTGTACATAGCTCACGTAACCTGCAAATGTCCTTTCCCATGAATCCCTGACAGTGGGAACATTGTCAGGTACCCCATACTTCTCCACAGCATAATTCAGTAGAGCAGGATACCATCCCCACTCTTTTGCCATTTTGTCGTCCATAGTGGAAGAGTTAGGTTTAGAATTAGGGTTAGAGGAAGAAGACGACATGATTCACTGCAACAAGAAGTTTAGCATGTAAATCCAAAAGGAATAAGTAAGTGAGTACTTGTGCAGTGAGTGTAACTAATGCAGTGCTTATGCTATGATGGTTATAGACTAGACTCGACTCGATGTCCTAGTTCACTATAACCATTTTCTCTGATACCAATCTGTCAAACCCTCAAATTTCCACTGCGGGGTTTTACCGCGAGGCGCGTGACACACCAGGATCTCATAGCCATAAGTTATACGAACGACTCTAAATGCCCAACCATTTAGTTCGTTATTTGAAAAATCAAGTTTAAACTTTTAACCAAATCAAGTTAAGTAATGCGGAAGCGAATTTGCAAAACAGTAAATAAACGTCTGCGCAAAACACTGCGCCCAAAAACCAAAAGTAACCAGTTAAATGATAAGCAAGTTTAAATGTTTGTAAGCCCATGATATGATATGATATGATGCATGTCCTAGACGTGCTCCAAACCTAGTTACCTGCAAAAGCATGCTAACGTGTATCAACATAAAGCTGGTGAGTTCACATAGTAAAGTAAATGAGTATGTAAAAGTACTGTTTTCCAAAACCACGTAAGTAAGTAATTGAGTTAGTTCCAAGAACCATGTAAACACTAGTTCATCGTATGTCAAGGGTAGCTAACCCATTCATGATAACTAACACCGATATACCGAATTGCTAAAGAACGTGTAGCCACAAATGTGAGCCGCATGCCTTACATCATTGCCTATCAACAATGATAAAAATCCGTTAAGTTATAGTTCACTCCCGCGCTCCCCGAGCCGGTGTGAGGTTTGTCAGACCTAATAGCACTATCAACTAGTAACCCGCTTGCCATAACCCGGCAACTCATTCGGTACGTGAAGGACTTACAGAGATAGTGTTGGTTTAGTTCATCAAGGACAAAGTTTGTAAACTAGTAAAACCCGACCCACACAAGGAGTCATAGCATCCCAACCCGGGATGTGAATGTAGTCCCAACCGGACTAGGAAAAGTTTAATAAGTTGTCTCAAACCCGAGACGCATGCTTTTGAGAAAAAGTAGTGAAACTCACCTTAGGTCGCAAGCTAAAAATCCAAACTTCGCAAATATGGACGTGCTACCGACTCCCTATTACAAGTGATATCATGTGAGTATGTGTGTACATACAATACACCGCATAGCCCGTTTGTCCAAAATGTTTAATGTTGTGAAACCATTTAAGTGACAGAAAGTGTAACTAGATGCACAAGTAAACCCTACAAACCCGTTGGTGAACGTTATGATTAATGTTAGTTATACACTTCAAACACATCTCATACAAGTGTACACGCAAGTTCAAGTCCAAATTAAAGCATGTAAGACCTCAAATAAGCACATATGCATCTACGTTACAATCTGTGTTTTTAGGACAGATTGTACACCACCAAAAGATTTTTCTAAAAATACTTCCAAAAAGAATTAGACAACCAAAATTTTAAAGAATATTCCAATGAGTCCATTTGTCGTTCCACTATTTTTATTTCGTAAGAAAACCTTGTTGAAAAATTATGAAAAATGAATTACTGCAGCTAGGTTCTGAAAACATTCACATCAGGCTAGTTTACGAGAAAAATTCCCAAAAATCGTGTTTTCATCCAAACAAGATGAATCCACCTGGAGAAGCCGTGTTTTTCTTATATCAACCTACTGTCCAAATTTCGTGACCTAACTCCTTGTAAAACTCGAGTTATGGTCGTTTAAAGTTGACCCAAAATATTAATCCGAAAATCAGATTTGACCCATGTTTGTATAAAATTCCAAAAACATAGTAAACGACATCCAAAACACACAAACTTACACATTCCGTAAAACTATGATCATGAACAACATTCTAGAGCCAAGTAATGATCAAAACAAACACTTTAGAATCAAGCTATATCACATACAAGTCAACACTATGAATCTGTCCAGTTTTATTCATGCATATAACTCAATATTAATGAACCTTAGATCCATAATATCGCCTAATAAGATCATAAACAAGTAATACAACACGTTCACATCATACCTTATATCCAACATGCAAGATTTATCATGAATATTAGTCATTATAAACCCTAGATCATCATTAATCATAAACACGCAAGTTACATGCAAAGTTTCATCATATTATCACATAAACATATTATTATCATGTTAATCCTCGTTAAAACTCATGTTTATGTTCTTAAAGTTTCACATCAGATCTGAACAAACAAGTGTTGGTGTTTTTAAAACATAATTAAAGAGATTAAAACATAAAGAGATTGTTGTTATACCTTAGGCACTTCAAACAATTAATTAAAACACCTCCTAAGCCTCCAAGATCTTTAGATTAGGCTAATGGCAGAGGGTAGTGGTTAATATTTCGTATTAAGGCTGTAGGGTTGTTTTTAGGGTTGAGTTATAATGAAAATTATAACTAAAAACGTTTTTATAAATAAAATTAACGAACCGGGCTCTAAAATACCTTGTGGGCCACGCTAATAAGAAACAACCAGCATCCCAATTGCCTTGATGCTGTCCACGCGCCTTGCCTAACAAAAAATGTTGCTGCTCTTTGAATTCCACCCCTTTATTTTGTTTCATTAATAATTTACTAATAATATATTGTTATTATAACTTTTTTTGTCGTTTCTGATTTTGGTCATAGCATTATTGTTTTTGACTTTCACCTTTCCTTTGTGTTGATGATTTAGCTATCGAGCTAAGTTGTCACAAATCAATTTTTTTTTATTTTACGTCTAAATATATATAATAATACCCTGTAAAATATTTAACCCAAATATTTTATAACTAGTTTACAACTCCCAGTCTAACTAGAGTCGATTACGAACCCAACCGCGTATGCTCGCGTATAAAAATTAGTTTCACTTAATTCTAAATAATTTCACGTAATAGTTTATACATAAAATATAATAAATCTATAAAATATTTAACCAAATATTTTATAACTTATATATGATCCTCAGTCTATCAAGTGTCGGTTACGAGCTTGGTAACGTGTTTTCGCTTATTAACATGTAACGCCACATAAGTTCACAAATAAATTCATATAAGCACATAATTGCAAATAATATCAAAAGAACTATTCCACAATTATTTGTTTTGTTATTTCACCAACGCTCAGGGTTCAAGACTCGGAATGCAGTTGTTCACCTATAACCGTGTATCGTGTGACTCACTTAATTAACTCTAGTCATGTAAAATGCTACAAATATATGTATAAGTTATCTAGAGTTTAGTTAAAGTGTTAACCTGAAATTACGGGGTATCACACATACCAACCATGAACCACCATATCAAACCCCACCCCACCCCACCCCACCCCACCCTACCTTTCATTAATTTCTATAAATAACATGCATGAATATTATTAACATGGTAGCAAACTAAATAGAGTTCAAACATATAAAACATATAATCATACATTGGCCATCGTGTCTGCATTGTTAAGCTCACTATTCATTCTCTCATTATTTTTCTCAACAGGTATTACACTATGGTCAAACTATTATGAAAAACATGCCCAAATGCGGGTATGATCCGAACTTGCAAAATAAGGAAAACGCATTTAGTCTTCATTTCTTTTATTAGCTTTCAGTAAAGATAATGTGACATCTCATCGTCATTGACTCATACAGGTTGGGAAAGGATAAAAGAAGCCAAGTAAACAAACAAGAAAGGGTCAAACCTGTTGTAGGGTTGGTTTTCTTCAATCCAATGCACCACCTTCGACCTTTGATGGGCAACCAGATCGCCATATTCCTTCATCCCACTGTACTCTGCAGCATAATTGCGTAGATACACTTGCCTCCTCTCCCTTACCTTCAACATCTGGTAACTTTCTTCATGCTCCTCATCTTTCGTTCTTTAACAATTTCTAAACATCATAAAGTATACAGAAACCACAACTTGTGAACAAGTGTAAAGAGGACTCGACATCATAGTTACAAAGGGCGCAAACCTAATCATTCACATGTACATTTCTTCTCAGCAGTGATGTAGCCGTAGGAGTTATATCCATCTCGGACCTCCAAGAAAAAAATGTTACATTTTAATGACACCTAATGAACCCATTTAAATCTATATCACTCGTCATAACTTCTATGCTTCAACAACATCTGTTTTACCGCCTTGACTGAATACGGTGCTGCTCCACTGCCAAACCACGACCACACATCAAGATGGTTAGCAATCCTGATCTGCTGCAGCTTTGTCGACAGAAGGACCCATTCTGCAGACACCCCTGCTACTGCAGATTGTAGTTGATGCTGCTGCAAAATTTCCCAGCAATCATCTACAGAAACCAAGCAGACTTTTTGCGCGTCTAAGCTGAACAATATAGGAAACTTAATCAACAAACTCATCCAACATTTCCCCAACAAAGCACACAATAATTAAGTCAGACCTCAGAAACACTGATTATTAGAACGAGTGAGAATGTTAAAAGGAATCAACAACCTAAAGCACACTAAACTAATAAACTAACACTAGAATCTACCTTAATTACAAAACCAGAAACACTAAACTCCAATTCACAAACTCATCCAACATTTCCCCAACAAAGCACACAACAATCAGATTAAAGCTCAAAAACACTACTTACCAAAACATGAAATTAAAAATTAAAAATTAAAAATTGAAAAACATGAAATTAAAAATTAAAAATTGAAAAACATGAAATTAAAAATTAAAAATTGGAAAAAGGAAACAATACTTACGATCCGAAGGCATTGATCCCGTGTATCTCCTTCGCCGGAGATTTCTATTGCCGCACCGACATCGACCTTCACCAATAACACCCGAAACAACCCTTTATGACCTTCATCATCTGAAGTTGAAGATGGTTACAATACGCGATGATGGCTTCTGAGCTAGGGTTTGTTAGCAGAGGGTTACAATACGCGATCGATGGTAGAAGATGGTTTGTTAGCAGAGGGTTTGTTAGAAGAGGGTTTTGGTTTGATTTTCTGATCAAGTTTCGCTAAAGAAGAAGAAGTTTTGGTTGAAGGTTTGTTAGCAGAGGGTTTGTTAGCATAGGGTTTTGATTTGAAGATGATCTGTATTCACCATTTTGTTTACATCAATGTTTTGGTTGAAGGTTTTCTAGTAAGTTTGATTTTCTGATAAGGGTTTTTTTAGAACCGAAGAAGAAGTTTTGGGAATAATAATATAGGAGAAAGAGAGAGAGAGGCGCGAGATTGTGTGGGAGGGAAATGAAAAAATGTGAAATATTGACACCAAAGATGACACCCAATTCTTATACTCTCATGTTTTTTAAAATCTTGACATTAGATTGTTGACACACAAAAAAGAGTGTCATTGTTTGACCAATTTTTTTAAAAGACGACGATTTTTTAATGACACACGCTTTTGCGTGTCATCAGTTCTCGCGTGTCATTAAATGTGTGTCAAGATAGGGGTATTTTTCTAGTAGTGTATAGTAGTGTTTGATATGTAGGAATAAAACGTGGAATGGAATAAACCATTGTGAGAGAATGAAAGAAAAGTGTGTAATTGGTCAACGGAATCATCATCATCATCATCATCTTCATACTATGTTAATCCCACCAATAGCAAAAACTAAGGTAACGTCTGAAGAGGGTAAGATGTAGACAACCTTACCTCTATCCCGTGTGAATATACCATTATGAGAGAATGAAAGAAAAGTGTGTAATTGGTCAACGGAATAAAATCACATATTAAACAAGAAAGCACGCTCCCTCTAAACACCTAAATATCATTCTATTTGCCCCTTGTTTTTTCATTATATTCCCTCTTTCATCATTCACCAACACCTCCACCCACCACCATGACCATGACCACTGCCACCACTCACCACTATCGCTACCACCATCCACCATCATCGCTATTCACTACCAATTTTATTCATTTGTCTTTCTAGCCTACCAAACAACAAAAAGCAATGATTCATTAAATTCCAACGTGATAACCAAACAAGACATGTAATGGTAATGATCTATTTCATTGTTTTGTCCATTTCATTTTCTCCTTCTTTCGATTCTTTCATCAATTCCATTACTTTATACCAAACCAAAACCAGTTCTAATAGCTCTCTCTAAAGATAAACCCACATTTGTTAATTATGTGGACATGTAAAATCTAAATCCAAAAAAGATTTCAGATATTAATTAAAAAAATATTTCATTATCTATATCGAAGTCATACTTTGTAGCCAATAATTTATAAAATGGTTATTATTGTATTGATATGCCAAATGTTATAATCACATAACTAGTTTATTCTATGTAATTTATTCATTGACTGATTAAAAATTATACAAAATCTTATACCAAAGGTGATATAAGTCAATGAGTGTGCATGTGTTTATCAATGGTACACGAAGTAAGTTTTACTGCCATACACAAGCCATCTCAAATTTACGTAACCAGTGATGATTTCGTGGTCCTACTCTTGAAATTTTAGTTACTATTTTGGAAGTTTATGAAACTTATAAATATTTGGTCCACGTCCAATTGACGAATGATCAATCATTAAAATTATAGTGACATATATATATAATTACACCAGTTCCATAAACTTTTTTTATTACTATACGTACACTACTTTTTTTTTCTTTCCCACGGGACTTTGGCTGTTTTACCCTGTGCTTTGTAGGGTGACTTTAGTCATTATCAGCTTGACTTATCAGATACCATAAAGGATAAAATAGATACCGGCTTAATTCCATAATACGAATACCATAAATAAACCTAGTTAAACATGCGTACGTACTCATACCAAGAACTTACATCAAATATAAGCGTTAATCCATTGAGTTCAATTGCTTCACTTAACCCGCAAGTAGATGTTTTAATTTGCATACGGCTCGGTTTTAAATAAAATTATATCAAAATAACTAAAACGTTATTTTAAGTTTTTGAGAAGAGTGATATAATCTACGCATCCCCCTCCAAAACCCTACACGGGCCATGAAGATCTTAACGGCCCGTGAAAATGTAAAAGCAAAAATCAACGGGTCGTTGCGGTCTTCACGGCCCGTCAAAAATGTGGCAGTTGGGACCATTAAAACCCTAACCGGCCCACGGAGGCCTTCACGGGTCGTGGCTGGGTACGAGGTACGACATACAGTTTGAACTCCCTGCCAAGGGAGTTCATGATGCGTGGTTGAAAACCCCGCCTTTATCGAATCTAAAATGGTGCTTTTACATGATTATTTGAAACGGAATATAGCACTTTGATTTGATTTGATGTTTCAGGTTAAAACCGCTTATTGAGTGAAGTTTACACAATGCTAGAGCAAAAGATTGGAGTTGAGAAGCATTGGGAGAAAGAAGGCCATGAAAACTACAATTAAGGTTCTGGCCGTCTCTGACGGCAAACATACTGTCTCTGACGCCATCGCCGTACCTGACGGCAGTATCGTCGTCTCTGACGGTGCCATATGACAAGACTTGGTCAACACAGAATTTAATGCAATTTTTAATTTCTTTGATGAGAGTTTGACTAGAGATTTTTGGAGGGACTTGATATCCTTGAGATGGGGTTCATCATTTGATTATCATCATCTTCATCATTACTACATCCATTTTTTCCATTACCTTTTGAAGAAGAAATGTTGAAGATTCAAGAACACAAATTAATGAAGAACATCATGGCCATGTTTGGCTAAATCTTTTGTATCATGCTTAGGAAGTAAACAATTGAAGTTCTAGGGTTGAGCATTTGGGTATTTCTTTAAACTTTTAATTGTGTGATTATGTGTTTGAACTATCGTGTTAGATTGTGATTAATGTTATGTTGGAGTCATTTTAGTTAATTGATCGTGTGCCAATTTCTAATGTCATGAACATGTTTTCTTGCTCTAACACAAACATAGGGTTGTATGTTGTAGGTAATGAAGTGTAGTATAGTCCATTGTTAAATGTTGATGAAACTTGACACCTAAGCCTATTGAACAATCACCCTGTTAACACCAATTGCACTACATTTGTTTGACCCATTTGTGAAAACCTTAGACTTCAGTTGTTGAAACCTAAGTGTGATCCTTTTTAATTAAATTATTTCCAATCCACATTACTTTTCATTCTTATAATTTCAATTCAAGTTTTTAGTATAACAAACAAACCCCTTTAATCAAATTCTTAAATGAACCAAATACAATCTTCATAAGTTTTCTAGCAATCTTCATAAGTAACACCGTTTAATCAACTAAATAATATCCACTAACCACATGCTCCTTGGATTGATACCCTACTTATCCTATCTACCTAGGTTAATTAGGTTTTGTATGAACCGTGACAACCGACTCATCAAATGGCGTCATTGCAGGGGAGCTAGTGCGCTTAGTGTTTAGTGATTAGTTGATTTTGTGATATTCTGTTTAATTGTTTGTTTGATTTTATTCTCTATTTTTTTCCTTGTTACGTGGGGTGTGTTATTTGTGCAGTTAACAGGTAGTGCATGTGTACAAGACATTCGGGGGGGACATCTCCTTTAGTGTTCGAACCGGAATTTGAAAGAGTAGCAAGAAGAAACCGACAACAACGGTTAGAGGAGCCAATTCCTTCTAACTCACAACCACCACTTACAAATCAAAACTTGTCTTTTGGAACAGTCCAAATGGCAAACTCAAACCAAATCGCCGTTCAGGTGAGAACCGAAGACAACCCACCCCACCACATCCAAACCGAAATCAACACCCACAACAACATCCACCCCATCAACCAAACTATAACCAAAATCCCAACAACCGAAATATCAACCAAGGCTCTTCCATATCTAACCGTGGCAATCTCACATTTGACCCGATGAACCAATACAATGAAGCCGGATATGATGACCATATTGAGAATCTTGAAGAGTTGAGGGCGAACATTAATGATGATGACCCATTTAGTGTTCCATGTTATCAATCATCGGATAGAGTTAGTGTTCACACGTACCATTCGAGGGAAGATGAATACTCAGAAAGGGATTACACCGTGGAAGACGAGGATTGGAGTTATGGAAATGACAATGATGGTCATGAGGATGAGGAAGAGTACCAAAGTGATCATCATTCCAATCTGAGTGCAAATCGAAATGTGGGTAATGACGGTTACTATAATCATGTCTTCAATAATCATCACCCAAGGCAAAACCCAAGAGGGCATCGAAATCTCAACATTCACCAAAACCGGGGTGAAAATTTTGTGGGTCGAGCAGAGAGAAGACCTCATGGGAGAAGACAACCAAGAGATGAAGAGGTCGATGCTCCACGAAGAAGGCCTCCGGACCCAATGCAAGGAGTTAATGGTCGCTTTAGACCAAGTGTTTCTGAAAATGAGTCACCTATTGTTCCACCGCCTCAAGGAAGATCTTTTTATTGTAAGACGAACTACATCAACATTCTTCCTCACTTTCATGGGATGGCTACCGAGGACCCATATGATCACCTTTCCGAATTTACAGCAGTTTGTAGTACTATGGGAGGTCACAATTTCTCTCAAGATGAAGTTCTATTGTGTTTGTTTCGTTTTTCCCTCAAAGACAAGGCAAAGAATTGGTTTCTCACCTTGCCTTCACATAGCATCTATACTTGGGGAGAAACGCAACAAGTATTTTTGGATGAGTATTATCCGAGTTTCAAAACGGATAGGGCTCGGTTGGAAATTCTTTCCTTTCAACAATTACCGGGGGAACCACTTCATGAAGCTTTCACTCGTTTCAAGGAAATGCTTCGTAAATGCCCACATCACAAAATCGAGCAATGGGAATTGGTTAATAGTTTTGTAAACGGGTTGAATAAGGAGGAGAGAAAATATTTAAAGTCTACTAGCAATGGGACTTTATTATCCAACCTGGAACAAGAAGATTGGAATTTTTTGGAATTGATGAGTAAAATTTCTAATGCTGAAGAGTCCGCGGATAGAAGAACCAAGCATCCTATTTAAAAATCTCTTCCCGAATTGGATGCTAATGCAAAAGATCGAATTGCAACATTGGAGAGAGAGAGAGAGAGTTGGTTCGTATGAAGAAAAGAGAATTATCGGCGGTTCAATATGCGGTGTGTGGAATATGTGATGAGATGGGACATAAAACAAATGAATGCCCGGGAAATTCGAGTCAAGAAGCCGCGGATATGAATCAAGTATATGGAGGAGAAAAGAAATATGACATGAACTCCAACACCTATCATCTGGGTTTGAGAAACCATCCTAATTTTAGGTATGGTAGTGCTTCAAATCAAATGAACCCGAATTTTCAACCAAACACTCAAGGGGGTAATCAAGGTGGGTCATATCAAAACCGCCAAGGTAGTTACAATCAAGGCGATTATCAAAGAAATTCATATAATCAAGGTGGGTATTCAAAGAATTACAACAATCAAGGAAGCTCATCGGGAGGACAAGGTGGTGATGATTCTTTGGGTTCATAGTTGGATGCTTTAATGAATATGACATAGGAAACCAACAATGATGTCAAAGAAATGAAGAAGGCAAATGAGGTGAGGGATAAGTCTCACGAGGCCCTAGCTAAACAAGTAGGGCAATTGGCGGAAGAAATGGCTTAATGGCTCAATGGAGAGGAAGTGCGGGGAAGCTTCCAAGTGACACAACAGTAAACCCACAACATCAAGCATCGAGTTCAAAGAACACTCAAAGCGTGCACATAAACGCGGTAAGTTTTATTTCAAATGATAAGGTTGTGGGTAATGAAACAACTCCGCCACAACAATTTGTTGATGGTGTAGTGGAGGAGGTTGGTATTGATGATGAGCAGGAAGAGGAAAATTTTTCGCAAAACAATTTTAAAGTTAAAAAGTATAAAAAATCTTTTTGCGAAATTGCTTAAATGAGATGGCTACTAAGACAAGTGTGGGGATGGAGACTAATACCATCCCATACCCTCCAGCTTTAGTTGACCCAAACAATGTGTCAAGTATTTATAATTGGAGCCCACTAATGGACGAGAGGTGGGAAAATTTTAAACAAGTCAAAATAAATTTACCACATATTGATGCAATTGAAAAGGTTCCTGCTCATGTCGAATGTGTGAAGGAGTTGAGCAACCAAAACAAGCACAACAAGTTGCTCGAACACTTAGGGGCACATGTTTCTTGGAGCATGTGTGAGTATATTGCCTATGAGTTTGTTTGACCAATATAACTTTGGTCCACTACATGAATTTAACACCACGGTGGTGTTAGCCGATCATACTCCCACGCATCCAAGGGGGATGGCGAATGATGTGTTGGTGAAAGTAGAGGATTTCTACTACCCAGTTGACTTTTGGGTGGTAGACTATGTAAGTAGTGCTGAAAACACACAACCTACCGCTATACTGGGTAGGACGTTCCTAGCAACTGCGCATGCTATTATAAATTGTGCTAATGGAATGGTACGCATGAAGTTTGGTGACCGTGAGTTATGTTTAAATGTATATCCAAATTTGTCTAACTCGGTTGTTAATGAGAAATGTCCAAAAAATGACATTTTTGATAGTGGTGGCCCTCTTGTAAAAGAGGATCACCCAAAAGAGGATTTTTGTGTGGTTAACATGTTTAGACCAGTCAAGAATAGCACGGTAAAAGGAAGAAAGACGAATTGGAAGAAACCGCCTGATTTGGACAATGAAACAAGAACGGAAAAGATGGTTTACCCGGTTAGGAACACCTTAAAGGACCTACCAGAACGTAGGAGGGTTGCATCTTTAGAGGCGGAGGGAGGAAGACATCCAACTCAACCACCATAAGGGCAGTGTATTTGGTTTGGCTGAAGACCCTAAAACTTAGCGCTTTCGGGAGGCAACCCAAAAAAAATTGGTACAGTGGCCGCCGTTAGAGACAGTGGGCAGGCCGTCAGAGACGGCTTCAATCAGATCCTAGACGCCAATACTGACGGCAGAAGGCAGCCAAACGGCCCCCTTCAAACCAGCTGCCATCAGCGACGGCGGCCCAGCCATCAGAGACGACGACCCTCTCTTGGACGCCTAAACCTGCGGTAGATGGCCCCCGACGCCACTTTTCTAATCAGCCGCCGTCAGAGACGGCAACCCAGCCGTCAGAGACGGCGAACTACTTCTGGACGCCGAAAGTCGCGGCAGACGGCTCCTTGGACGACCTCATGCCTTATTCCTTGAACTCCATAACCAAACACCCTCTAATTCCATATGACCCTCACCCAAACACCCCTAAACCCAAACCTTACAAGACCCGATCCCAAACACTACCTAAACACAAAACCCTTTAACCCTTTTCAATTAACCTATCATCTATTATTTTCTTTTCTTCTTCATCCTCTAAATACAAAACCTCAAGAACCCTAACTTTCCCATATCCATAGATTGCTCAAAACTTGACCAAATCAAGCGATTTTGGAGTCTATCTTGGGTAATTTTTTGCAAGATTCTGTCGGAATTTCAAGAGTTTGGGACAATTTTGTCACGAAAATTTTGAATTTTTTTGGGGTTTTTCTTTCTTTGGTCGATTTTTATCACTTGTTCAATCATTTGGTTGTGTTCTCAACATCCATGATGTATCAAAGAAAGAAATCTAAGTTCAACTTGGTAGAAAGCTTATCAAACGCAGGAAAGAGGCGTTTAACACCGGAAGAATAAGCCGAGGAAGATGAAAAGGAGAGATGCATTATTAAGAAGATTGAGTATTTAAAGAACAAGAATGATTAGGTGCATCAGATTCCTTTGTCTAGTTGTAGTATGAAATTAGTAAACTTGTTTACTATTTCGATTACATTGGGGGGAACATATACGGGTATGGTGTCATCACATTCCCATAAAAAATAACGAATCCTTCTTCACATTGAGGACAATGTTGACCTTAAGTGTGGGGAGGGAAAATTTTGAAAATTAAAATCCCTCATTTAAATTCTACACATTGAGGACAATGTTAGCCTCAACGTGTGGGGATGGGGGAGAAAATGGCTAAAAATCTTCAAAATTTTTCGAAAATGTCCTCAAAATTGCATTTTAAAGAAAACGATTAACAGGAACTTACAAGGGATGTGTGAACCATTTTGGTCCTTTGTCATGGTTAAACTCAAGAAAGCCCACGTGATAGATGTTTGTTTATAATTTTATAAAAGGAAGTATGAGTGTTTACTTGGAAGTAGGTCTCTTGATGAAGTTGATGATCCACACATATGTCACATACCCCACTTAATTCCAATTGTGAGTAATTGAGCCACCATAACATGCTACATTTCACATACTATTACATTGTTATGTTCATTTGGATTTGAGTGCGCCTATGTGATCATATGTGGTAGAATTTGCATCTTTTGATACGCTTGAGACCATGGGCCAATTTTATCCACAAGAATGATTAAGGCACTAGGTTTGGCCTTTTTATATTTACACCACTTTTATATCCTTGACCTAAAAACAACCTCCCTTAGTTAAACAATCTTGAGCCTAAACCTTTCTTTTGAAACATCCGAATTAACCCATTTGACCCATTAAACCTTTTTGTTTTTAAAACCTGAGTAATGAAAGTTTGATTTTAGGAGGTTCTTGTATTGTAAATAGTTAGCAATGTTGCCGTTAAAAAAAAGATGCTCAAGTTAGTCGTTGAATAAAAAGGTGCATCATTGCCTTATAGTTGAGCTACTTTGTTTGTTATTGTAAAAATCTTATGTGCAAAAAAAATAAATAAATAAAAAAAAACTAAAAAAGTTATGAATAGAAGAGAAACATGAAAAGCATGTATTGTCTTTGAGAAAATAAAAGGCACAATATCGCCTTGTAGTTATTGGATTGTTTAGATTGTACATAGGTTGAGAGTAAAGTAATAAAAAATCGAACTTTTGTTACCTTAGTCACTTTCAAATTCCCATTCCATACCCTTTCACCAAGCCCCGTTACAACCCTTTGAAAAGACCTTTTGACTTGTGTAATGACTTTGTGCAATTTGGTAGAGGGTGATTGAGATGCAAACTTATGCTAACATGGGTCACATTTGGCTAAGAGTGTTCACATACATATATACTAGTACATTAATACTAGTCAATTTGGACCGAGTTGAGAGAAAATTGTGAGGATTGTGCGTGCTGGGACATTGACTACTAAAGGAGATCTAATTTTGGGGAAACACTTGTTTTGAGCATAAAAATCCTAAGTATGTCATGACATTCTAAAGCATGTGGATAGAATGAGTTAGGTATGACTTAGGACCTTAACTTCCAATGTTTATGGATGGAAAGCTACCTCATGTTTGACGAATGTGAAAGTGTGAATTGAATTTGCTTGAGGACAAGCAAAAGATAAGTGTGGGGATGTGATGCGTGGTTGAAAACCCCGTCTCTATCGAATCTAAAATGGTGCTTTTACATGATTATTTGAAACGGAATATAGCACTTTGATTTGATTTGATTTGATTTTTTAGGTTAAAAGCATTTATTGAGTGAAGTTTACACAATGCTAGAGCAAAATATTGGAGTTGAGAAACATTGGGAGAAAGAAGGCCATGAAAAGTACAATGAAGGTTCTAGCCGTCTCTGACGGCAAACATCCTGTCTCTGACGCCATCGCCGTACTTGACGGCAGTCTCGCCGTCTCTGACGGTGCCATATGACAAGAATTAGTCAACACAGAATTTAATGCAATTTTTAATTTTTTTATGAGTGTTTGCAAGAGATTTTTGGAGGGACTTGATATACCTGAGATGGGGTTCATCATTTGATTATCATCATCTTCATCATTACTACATCCATGTTTTCCATTACCTTTTGAAGAAGAAATGTTGAAGATTCAAAAACAAAAATTAATGAAGAACATCATGGCCATGTTAGGCTAAATCTTTTGTATCATGCTTAGGAAGTAAACAATTGAAGTTCTAGGGTTGAGCATTTGGGTATTTCTTTAAAATTTTAATTGTGTGATTGTGTGTTTGAACTATCGTGTTAGATTGTGATTAATCTTATGTTGGAGTCATTTTAGTTAATTGATCGTGTGCCAATTTCTAATGTCATGAACATGTTTTCTTGCTCTAACACAAACATAGGGTTGTATGTTCTAGGTAATAAAGTGTAGTTTAGTCCATTGTTGAATGTTGATGAAACTTGACACCTAAGCCTATTGAACAATCACCCCATTAACACCAATTGCACTACATTTGCTTGACCCATTTGTGAAAACCTTAGACTTCAGTTGTTGAAACCTAAGTGTGATCCTTTTTAATTAAATTGTTTCCAATCCACTTTACTTTTCATTCTTATAATTTCAATTCAAGTTTTTAGTATAACAAACAAACCCCTTCAATCATATTCTTAAATGAACCAAATACAATCTTCATAAGTTTTCTAGCAATCTTCATAAGTAACACCGTTTAATCAACTAAATAATATCCACTAACCACACGCTCCTTGGATTGATACCCTACTTATCCTATCTACCTAGGTTAATTAGGTTTTGTATGAACCGTGACGACCGGCTCATCAGTTTAGACTGAAAAAGCAGATTCCCATGGCCCATGGAGGCCTCCACAGGCCGTGGGCTTCTCTGGTTTAATGGAGACGAGAGCAATTTCCTTCTCATTTCAAACAAACATTCAAACACCACCACTGATTCTCTCTCGACAAACTGGTCTAACGATGTCGTATTCCTACAACTATTCCCTCAGTGGTCTGTCTCCAAATGAGTCTTGCGTCTCTGAAAGCATTTTCGGACACAGGGTTCAAGTTGGTGAGGAGGAGGTTAAATCCGTTGTTCATTCTAATGACGGGAAGGTGCTGTCCGATCCGAACAGGATTACATAGAAGAAGATGAGTCATTTATTGTGCCACCAAGCTATCCGCGGTACGCATGCGGGATATACCATTCGCGTATGAATGGTGCTAAGGACTCCCAGGAAGGTGATTACGGCTTCGAGTAAGCTGCTGACGACGAGAAAGTTGCTTATGAAGGTGTTGACATCAAAGCAGAACCTAACCCTGATGTTTCATATGAAACTGATAAGGTGTGTTTTAGGGGTGTTCAGAATTCGATTCGGATTCGAAAAATTCGAAATTCGACTTAGTTTGATTCGATTACCAAAAATTCAATTCGATTATTAAGAATTCGAATTCGATTCAGTTCGAATTTTAGTGCAGTATTCGAATACAAATTGAATACGAATTTATGATTTTTAATTTGATTCGATTCGAAATTTGAATAAAAACTGTAAATGTATATTTTTTAAATATATATTTTTTAAATATATATACACACGTACACATTATTATATACACATTAAATAAAAGAAGTTCTAAATTTTGTTCAAACTCTAAGAACCTATAGTCTCTACAACTTTTATCATAACCATATTTTACATACTTACCTTATACGTCACAAAAGTCTAACAAACTATACTCTCTACTATTTTTACTATTCCCGTATTTGACATATTTTTGTTTATAAATTTTGTAGATTTGTTTTTTATATGTTAAAAATAATGAGTTTGTATTAGTTTTAAAACTAAAAGTAAAACAATTTATTATTTATGGTGAATTTGAACTAAATCGAATTTATTTGAATTCGATTCGAATTCGAGTTTCTTATTCGAATTGAATACGAATCGAATAAATTGAATTTTAAGCGAATACGAATCGAATACGAATTCAGGTACAAATATTAAAAATTCGTTATTCGATTCGTTGAACACCCCTAACGTGTTTATTTATTTACACTTGTACATATTTAGACTCGTATATATATATATATATATATATATATATATATATATATATATATATATATATATATATATAGGATTTGGATCATTTGAGATCCACTATTTAGGGAGAGAACCAAAGAACCAAGTGTGAACACAAAAACCCCTCCACCAAAAAATAAAAAAAATAATAAAAAAATTATATAACCTAAAAAAATAAAAAAATAAAAAAAGTAAAAACACCAAAATGTTTTTTTAGTGTTAATCTTTCTGAAAAAAAATAAAAAAAAAATACAAAAAAAATAAAAAAAAACAAAAAAATGGCATTTTTTACGTCATAATTACGTTATATACCGTATGCACATGTGCATTTCACTATTAGAGCACACTTTTGAATAAATTATCAATTGCCATAATGAAATGATCATTTAAATGGACGTGATATGATATATAAGGTGGAAAAAAAATTATTCAATGATCTTTAAATAAACGCGAAGTGCATTTCACTATTATAGTTAGGTTTTTTTTCATGGGTTTAGCTTTAGGGTTTAGTTTTTAGGTATGATGGGAATGGGGTTAGGTTTTTTGGGGTTGTTGGTGAATAAACTTAAAAAAACCCCTATATAAAACTATAAAATAAGATAATTGTTCTACATGCACATGTGCATTTAACTATTATAGTTAAGTTTTTTAATGGGTTTAGCTTTAGGGTTTAGTTTTTTGGTATGGTGGAAGAGGGGGTATCTTTTTGGGGGGATGGGATGGAGCGTTTTGGTTTTTGGGGGGTGTGGGGTTAGCTGCACATGTGCATTTCACAATTGGGGGGGGGGGGGGGCGGTGTGGGGGATGGGGGGTTTAGGTTTTTAGGGAGTGAGGTGGGTGGGTTTAGGTTTTTAGGGGGTGAAGGTGGGGTTTTTAGGTTTTTTTTGTTTGTGTTGACAATGGTTCTCTGGTTCTCTCCCTAAAGTTGGTTCTCGTATGATCCTTACCCTATATATATATATATATATATATATATATATATATATATATATATATATAGGATAGGGATATTGTGGAAACCCATCCTTATATGGTAAACTCTGGAAACTCTGACTTCCCAATTTTTTTTTTTTTTTTTGAAAAAAATAGGGCAAGTAATATACATGATTTTAAGCATTTTGGGTCAAAAAAATTAAAAAAGCGCCGAGTACCTTTTTTTTAAAATAAAAATAAACTTTCTACTAACACATGTTAAGCGAAACAAACAAGTGTTAACCATGTGTTAAATACATGTTAACAGAAGACATTTAAAAAAAAAAAAAACGGTTCGGCGCTTTTTCGATTTTTTTGGCCCAAAATGTTTAGAAAATGTATATTACATACCCTAAAATTTTCATAAAAAAAAAGTCGGGAAGTTAGAGTTTTCAGAGTTTACCATATAACAAGGGTTTTCTATATAACCTTATACTATATATATATATATATATATATATATATATATATATATATATATATATATATATATATATATCCCTGTACATAATTTTGATTAAACATGTTTTAGGGTTTGTTGGATTTAGACTAGTATATATTTTAGACTCGTATATACTTTTGTCCCGTACATATTTTGCCTTGTATATATTTGCAACTTATATATTTAGACTTGTATAGATTTTAGATATTTTAAATAAAATTCTGATTTTTCAAATTATATATAATGTCAAAAATTTAATTGTTAATAATTTAGAATGGTATACATTTACACACTATAAATTTTGACTAGACTCGTATATAAATTTTAGGTATTCGGGTTTGTTGAAGAGTTGAAACAATGAGTTTACGATAGATCCCTTGATAGCAGTTACGTCATCGTGACCGGACGTACGATTTCAAACGGTAAGGGATCGTATGCAACAAAAATTAACATATGGCTACGATGCGACCACGATGGCAAACACCTCAGTACAGCCAAAGTACGGGTTTCGGGCAGCAAAAATGTTATTTGTCCCTTTGAACTGATAGGAGACTAGGTTACAGTGGTTGGAAGTTGGAGGTAAAAACCCCGAATCATAACCACGAACCTTTTCAACATGTTGAGGGTCACGCGTTTGCTAGGACGCTGACACCGATCGAAGAAAAGTTGGTGGAAAGGCTTTATTTTCAAACCATAGAGCCATCAAACATACATATAGCTATAAGGTAGCATTTGGTATGATGGAATGGAAGGGGAATTGAATGGACCATTCCGAGGTAATGAAAAATAGGGTGTTTGGTTAGTTAAAGGAATGGGATCACCCATTCCACAAGGCATTCCATTCTCTCAAAATCATTCCATCCACCCCATGTTTTTTTTTTCAGTTTATCCCTTATTCACCCTTTACTAACAACACTATAACCCACCACCACTACCACCAGCACTACCCACCATTGTTGTCGCCACCACCCACCACTGTCGTCACCACCAACCACCGCCGCCCAACACCTACCACCATCGCCAACCACTGTTGCTGCCACCGCCGTCACCACCCACCACCGTCGTCGCCGCCACCACCCACCGCCGCCCACCACCATCACCCACCCACCGCCACCTCCACTACTTGCACCATCACTCACCACAATTTAATTTTCCCAACACCACCGCCTCCACCCACCATCATCGCCATCCACCTCCACCCATCGCCACCGTTTCCGCCACCTACCACCGCTGTCGCCACCACCCACCACCGCTATCGCCACTCACGACCACGCTATCGACACACACCACCACCTACTATAACCACCACCCACCACCACCACTACTCACCATTGTTATCCACCATCACGGCCATCCACCTCCACCTTCTACCGTAGCCACCACCGTCGCCGCCGCCGCCGCTACCCACCACCGCCACTACCGCCACGTATCACCACGCACCATCACTGCCACTGAGCACCACCCACTACCGCTATCCAACAACACATAGTAATGTTTTGTTTCATTCCCACATGGAAACCAAACAAGACATGAAATGGTAATGATCCATTCCATTACTATGTCCATTCCATTCCATTACATCATCTATTCCATTACCTCATTCATTCCATTAACTCATACCAAACAGTCCCTAAGGTAGCGTTTGGTATGATGGAATGGAAGGGGGAATGGAATGGACGATTACGAAGTAATGAAAAATAGTGTGTTTGGTTGGTTAAAGGAATGGAATATTCACTCATTCCACAAGGCATTCCATTCCCTCAAAACCATTCCATCCACCCCCATGTTTTTTTTTTTTCATTTCATCCCCCAATCAGCCTTTACTAACAACACCATAACCCAGCACCACCGCTGCCACCCCCACGACCCACCACCGTCACCCACCACCGTCGCCCACAACCGCTGCCTCCACCTCCTACCACCGTCGTCACCACTCACCACCGTCATTGTCGTCGCCGCCGCCAACCACTGCCACCACCCGCTACCACCTACCACCGCTGCCACCGTCCAACACTACCCAACGCTGCCACCACCTGCCACCGTCACTCACCACAATTTTCTTTACCCACCACCACCCATCACCGCCGCTACTCACCATCGTCACCCACCCACCATCACCTCCATCCACCTCCATTGTTGCTACTACCCACCGCCATCGTTGCCACTACCTATGGCCATCGTCGCCACCACCCACCATCGTCGTCGCCACACACCACCTTGCTACCGCCACACACTGCCAGCAAACACCACCCACCATCGCCACTACTCACCTGTGTCACCCACCCACCATCACGACCATCCACCTCCACCTTCCACTGTCGCCACCACCACCGCCGCTACCGCCATATATCACCACCCACCATCATCGCCGCCAACCACCACCCACCACAACCACTCACCACCGATTTTATTCCTTCGTCTTTTCATGCCTATCCAACAACACAAAGTAATGCTTTGTTTCATTCTCAAATGGCAACCAAACAAGACATGGAATAGTAATGATCCATTCCATTACCTCATCCATTCCATTCCCTTTCCATTCCATTACCTCATACCAAACATACCCAAAGAGAATAAAACCCGAATAGTGTATGCATTCTACGAGACATACACAATACGATAAACAAAATTAAACACACAATGTATGACGACCAAACTCCAATGCAGGTATTATTATTATTATTATTATTATTATTATTATTATTATTATTATTATTATTGTTTGAAAAGAAATTTAAGTATCACACCCGGCAGAATCCAGAGACAAATGCAGTTGAGGATATTGTCTTTGTACATCGGGTTTCGTACAATCTATGGCGTGCCTTCCCACATGTGTTGTTGATCGACGCCACCTACAACACAAACGAGTATAAAATCCCGTTTGTTTAACTTGTGGGTGTGACATCAACAAACAAGTCATTTTGTATCGCCCATGCATACATGCATATTTTCTTTATTGATATCATTATTATATTTTACAGATGTTTTTTAATATATGCATGAAGTTTGGCTTAAAGATTATAAAGCATGGACACACACAAACTATACATTTGGTCAGGATACGACCAATAGAGTTGAGAGTCAACATTCAAGGTTTAAGAGGGCAATTATGTAACACCCCAACCGATGGCGGAAACATCGAGGTGTCACGTAAGAATGAGTATACAGTAGCACATGGTATTCAAGTTTTAATTGAAATTTATTTAAAGTAAAAATATCCAAAATTGAAAATACATAACAAGTCTTGAATGAAATTCTAATACATCAAAAAGCCAAACAAAGCATAAACTTCAAATTGTCTCCTCATGCTAGCTCTAGACTTCAAGCATCATTATTTCCTGTTGAGTTGTAAAAATGGGGGGGGGGTCAACTAGAAGTTGGTGAGAATACATAAGCCTTGTCACGCAATTAAGTTTAAGAATAAAAGTTTAGCAATTCATATGTCTATCGTAAGTTTAAGTCTACATGAATAAACATGAAGTATAGTATGCACATAATCAAACCTCCGACAAGTTTAGGTCCATCCCGTCATCCACGGTTCACCTTAATATCACGTTGGAACGATAACAATCACCCGCGCTCCCCATAAAAGATGGTCAACGAATCTAGGTGGGATTGTCAATCCAATAGATCTATTATTGAGTATCGCCGGCTTGGCCATAGCTAATGATTATGTATGTTGAAGTTTAAGTCTAACAGTAGTTGTCTAAGTCATGAGGCATTAAAGTTTACAACTAGACATGTATGTAGAATTGCTTAAGTATAATGTTGCAAGTATAAAGAATTGCATAAACACGGTTACGTAAACTCACCTTAGCAAAGTATTAAGTCTCGAGAAATAGAATATGTGTAGCCCAAAGTTGCCAAGTATTACCCTATGTATAAGGTAACAAATAAGTCTAAGTCTTTCAAGTCTACCAGTATTTTCTAGGGTTTCGAATTGGGGATAAGTATTCGTTTGATTAATAAATAAATTGTTTAATAAATAAGAGAAATTCGATAAATAAATAAACAAAAGTCTTTGTGTAAACTTTAGATTAAAGATGGTCACATTATAAGGTTTTAAGTATGAAAATAATTTTTATAAAATTATTTTCTTAAAAATAGAATATTTAATCTATTTATTTCAATTTGTCAAAATACAACTTTAGTATCTAAAAATATTAAAATTAGAGAATTTTTAAATTAAAATTTGTATTTCTGTTCTAAATAGACAGAAATAATTAATATAAAATTTTAAAAAATGAATTTATTATGATTTATTTATGATTAAAACTAACAAAAATTGATTAAAATATTAAATAAATGATTTTTCAGAAATAAAAATCATTTCAGAAATGTTTAATGTTTTATAAACTCAGAATAATTTTTGTGGAAATTTATATAATCGTTTTGATATTTTTATAACATTTTATAATTATAATGGAATAAACTTGTAATATTTATTTTATATAATAAATAAAAGATTTTTGAAAAACTAAAAATTGTATAATAAACTTCTCTATTAAAACATCATAAAATAATTTTTGTAGAATTTATAAAGCAAATTTAGTATTTTAAAACCAATTTTAAAAATAATAGTGAATATATATATAAATCTAGAAGGTAAAAAAAATGTTTTGTTCAAGCTGGGAATCGAACCCGGGTCTGATGACCGGTTCGTGTTTTATATCACAAGTCTAGACCATCTGGTCTAGACCCTGAGAACGATTAATCTCAGTTAGAAATAATTATATAGTTATGTTGAAAACTGATTTATAATCCTTATAAAAGAAAAGAATAAAAAGTCGTGTAAAGTGGGACTTGAACCCGCGTTCTCAGGTTTACAAACAGACAGACACAACCACTTGATCTAGATCAGTGGTTGTGTTTTTCTTGTCTCTGTTATAATTAAGTAATCATTTCTGCAGAAGGTTTCTTCCCCAAAACAAAAACGTTCGAACCCTAGATTAATCAATAATCAGATTTGAACAACAAAAACCCGATTGAACATAGGGTTATTGTTGTGAGATGGCCGATGAACAAAACCATGTAATAACATTAGAACTTACAAAGCTTAATCGTGGTTATTGAGCGGTCAACCAAAAAAGTCAAACACGAAACAATTGGGGCTTGTAAAGATGTTTTTATCAGAAATTGAAGGTGAGGAAGAAGAGATCGGCGAGTTTAGGTTGTAGAGGAGGTTCCAATTTATAGTGGAAGGCTTGTGGGTTTAAATTGGGTAATGGTTGACTCGTGCATAACCATTGACGCGTGATTGGACTCGATTAGGAAGGAATTACTGGTGAATTGAGCGTGCATTGGACGCGAATCATCCTTCTCAATCACCAATCATACCATAACAGGGATTAAACGCGTTTAGATGGATTAATTATGGTTGATTGTCTTTACAGTTGACTTTCCAAGTCAACTGTTAAGACTCTAAGACGTTATATAATTAAGACGCGTTGAAGAATAAACAAACATGTGGTGTAGATCAACTGGTTTGGTGTTGTGGGTGTATGTTGAACCGGCCATGGGCTCGGGTTCGAATCCCGGCCCAGGCAATATTTTTTGATAATTATATACCTAATATATATATATATAATATATACTTATAGCATAGTACTAGGGGTCCAAATGTGTCGCGAAACATTTTTAAAGGGCACGATAATGATAAAAAGTTCGATGTTTTATTAATAATCGTAACGTACATAAGATTTCAATGCGAAACGTTACAGTCTCCCCTACTTTTAGGAACTTCGTCCCGAAGTTGAAGTTGGAGAGTCTGGTGGGAAAAGATGTGGGTACTTAGACTTCATATGGTCCTTGCGTTCCCAAGTGAACTCTGGACCTCGTTTAGATTCCCAACGAACCTTAACGATCGGAATGCGACTGCGCTTGAGTTTCTTGACTCCAGTATCCACGATCTCAACAGGTTTCTCGACAATGTGCATAGTTTCATTGATCTGCACATCTTCAAGAGGGACATGGAGGTTCTCATCTGCTAAGCATTTCTTGAGATTCGAAACGTGAAAAGTTGGGTGAACATTGCTTAACTCAGGTGGAAGATCAAGTTTGTAAGCCACTTTTCCAATCCTATCAAGCACTTTGAATGGGCCTACATATCGAGGATCTAGTTTTCCCTTTCTACCGAAGCGAATCACTCCCTTCCAAGGGGATACCTTAAGAAGTACAAGGTCCCAGACTTGAAATTCAAGGGCTTACGACGTTTATCAGCATAGCTCTTCTGTCGACTTCTAGCCTTGAGAAGATTATCCTGAATGAGTTGGATTTTATCTGTGGTTTCCTGGATCAGTTCGGGTCGAGTGATCTGGGCTTCACCAACCTCAGTCCAACAGACAGGTGCACAACATTTATGACCATAGAGTGCCTCGAAAGGAGCCATGTTAATGCTGGCATGATAACTGTTGTTGTACGAAAACTCGACCAAAGGAAGATGAGAATCCCATGCGCCACCAAAATCGATGACATATTCCCTGAGCATATCCTCAAGTGTCTGGATGGTCCATTCAGTCTGACCATCTGTTTGAGGGTGATAAGCAGTACTCAGGTTTAACTTGGTACCCAAAGCGTCTTGTAAAGAATCCCAAAAGTGAGAGGTGAAACGACCATCACGATTAGAGATAATGTCCAAAGGAATACCATGACGACATACGATTTCACTTACGTACATCTTTGCTAACCTTTCCACAGAATATTTCTCACGAATAGGTAAGAAATGGGCTGACTTGGTCAAACGGTCAACGATTACCCAAATGCTGTCAAAACCTTTGGGTGTACGAGGGAGTTTAGTGATGAAGTCCATTGCTATGCTCTCCCATTTCCATACAGGAATTTTTGGTTGTTCAAGCATACCAGATGGTCGTTGATGTTCAGCCTTGACCTTTGAACAAGTAAGGCATTTTGCAATGAAAAGAGCGATATCTTTCTTCATACCAGGCCACCTATACGAACAACGAAGGTCTTGGTACATCTTGTTAGCTCCAGGGTGAATAGAATAACGAGACTTATGAGCCTCGTTCATAAGAAAGGTACGAAGGTCATCACGGTTAGGAATCCAAAGTCGACTGAGAAAATAGAGTAGACCATCGGGTTTGGTTTCAAGTTGAGTCTCAGCACCACAAGACATTTCCTCGTACATGTTACCTTGGGTGACTGAAGTATGTTGAGCCTGGAGGATACGATCCTGAAGATCAGTACGAACTCTCGCACACTGAAGTTTGATGCGCTCTTTACGACTGAGTGCGTCAGCCACAACATTCGCTTTGCCAGGATGGTAGCGAATCTCACAATCATAGTCGTTAAGTAACTCAACCCAACATCGTTTCCTCATGTTAAGATTTTTCTGGTCGAAGACATGTTGGAGACTCTTGTGGTCTGTGAAAACCACACATTTGGTTCCATAAAGGTAGTATCTCCAAATCTTAAGAGCAAAGACGACAGCGCCCAATTCAATATCATGGGTGGTATAATTCTTTTCGTGGGTCTTGAGTTGCCTAGACGCATAAGCAATAACCTTGCCTCGTTGCATGAGAACACAACCAAGACCTTGGTTTGATGCATCACAATAGACCACGAAGTCATCATTACCATCAGGTAGAGACAGGATAGGAGCTTCACAGAGTTTCAGCTTAAGAGTTTCAAATGCTACCTCTTGTTTTGGTCCCCACTCATAAGGTATACCCTTGTGAGTTAAGGCAGTGAGAGGAACAGCGATCTTAGAGAAGTTGGCAATGAATCGACGATAATAACCAGCCAAACCAAGGAAAGAACGAACTTCTGTTGGAGTTTTAGGAACACTCCAATCTTTAACAGCTTTGATCTTCGCTGGATCAACATGAATTCTGTTCTTATCAATGACGTGTCCCAAAAATTGAACTTCCTTAAGCCAAAATTCACATTTCGAGAACTTGGCATACAGTTCTTTCTTTAGGAGACCCAAAATTGAGTGAAGATGTTGTTCGTGATCGGATTTTGATTTTGAGTAAATCAAAATGTCGTCGATGAAGACGATCACGAATTTGTCAAGGTAGGGTCTATAAACCCGATTCATTAGATCCATAAACACTGCGGGAGCGTTGGTCAATCCAAACGGCATGACCATGAATTCATAATGACCATAACGTGTACGAAAGGCTGTCTTGGGAATATCTTCATCGTGGACTCTAAGCTGATGATAACCAAAACGAAGATCAATCTTCGAGAAGTGGGTTGCTCCTTGAATTTGATCGAAAAGATCGCCAATTCTAGGCAATTGATAACGATTCTTGATGGTGAGTTTGTTGAGTTCACGATAGTCGATACACATCCTGAGAGATCTATCTTTCTTCTTAACGAACAAAACAGGGGCTCCTCGTGGAGAAGAACTGGGGCGAATGAAACCTTTATCAGAAAGTTCCTGTAGTTGACTGGCAAGTTCTTGCATCTCAGAGGGTGCAAGACGATAAGGAGCTTTGGCGACAGGATTTGCACCAGGAACAAGATCGATCCTAAATTCCACTTGTCGAGCAGGAGACAGACCAGGTAAATCCTCTGGAAAGACTTCAGGATAGTCCCGAATGATTGGGATGTCATGGATACTTTTGCCCTTGTCTTTCTTTTCTATCACGTTAGCTAAGAAAGCCATATACCCCTTTCGTAAGTATTTTTGAGCTGTAGTACAAGACATGAGCTTAAGCTCGCCACAAGGCTTTTCACCACATATCTTCAAACTATCACCAAATTCGAGAGGAATGCGAATGACTTTCTCAAAGCATAGAATTTCAGCACGATGGGTTGACAACCAATCCATGCCTACTATGACATCAAAGCTTCCAAGATGCATAGGAATGAGATCGATAGAGAAGGCATGCTCATCAAGGTTCAACACACAGTTACGAATAATAGAATCGATCGAGATAGACTTCCCATTAGCTACCTCTACCACTAAAGGTTCCTCTAGGTTAGTTTGGGGTAAGTTAAGTAAGGGTTCAAACTTTAGTGATACAAATGACTTATCAGCACCCGAATCAAATAATATGGATGCATAGTGGTTATTAACGAGAAACGTACCATTAACCACCTCGTTGTTGTCACGGGCCTGATTAGCATTGAGGTTGTATGCGCGACCTCGAGCACCTTGGTTCTGGTTGCGGTTCTGGTTTTGGTTGCGGTTTTGGTTCTGGTTCTGGTTTCCAAGTCTATGGCAAGCATCCCTATAATGTTTCGTACTTCCACATTCATAGCACTGGCCACGAACAGGCCTACCATTTTGAGCATTAGGAGCTGGATTATTTCTGGCAGGGTTGTTTTGAGTGGCAGGGGCTTGGCAAGTATTGGTATAGTGTCCATACCGCTTGCAGTTATTACATTGGCAGCATGGTCTGTCAGCGAGATGGTGGTATTGACAAGTGTTACAAAGAGGGTGGTTCCCGACATACGGTTTCTTGGCTAGGTTTTGCACTACAGGTGGGGTGGTAGCAACCATGTAGTTCCTAGCCTTGCGCTTCCTGTTGGTTGAGGTCTCAGGCTTAACCTCAATAGCGGGCTGAGGAGTGTCTTTTGCAGCAGTTTTCTTGGTGTTCTTGCGAAAAAGAGTACCGTTCTTCACATGATTATCGGTGAGAGTAGCCGCCAGGTGTTTGGCTTCCTCCAAGGTGGCAGGATTCCTTCCCCATACCGTGTCTTGGATTTGCATAGGTAGGCCACCGATATACTTCTCGATGGCTACAGGTAGGGGAGTAACTTTATGGGGCAACAACAAACTGAGCTCGTGAAAGCGGGTATTATAAGCAAGGTTTTCCCCACTATCCTGAGCAAGGGTGTGGAACTCGTCTTCCAGTTTCTTAACCTCGTTACGGGGACAGAACTCATCTTTCATAATCTCCTTGACTTGATCCCAGGTCATAGCAAGTGCAACTTCAGCTCCGCGGGTGCGCTTTTCCTCATTCCACCAAGTGAGTGCTCGTTTGTGAAGAACACTCATGGCATAACAGACATTAAAGTTATCAGGACACTCACTGTTAATGAAGGTATTCTCAATACCCTCGAACCATTGTAGAAGACCCGTAGCTCCTTCATCTCCACTGAACTTAGGGGGATTACAGGTATTAATGTGTTTAAAAGTGCAAGCTGGGAGGCCATTCCCGTTTCCATTCCCGTTTCCATTGTGGTTTCCATTGCCATTTCCGTTGCCGTTTCCGTTTCCATTACCGTTTCCGTTCATCTGGATGACTTGAGACAGTAAGTTAGGAACCAGAGTTGCGATCTGTTGCGCCATTTGTTGAGAGATGATCGCAGCCAGTTGAGCATCGACGCCATTGTTGTTGTTGTTATTGTTGTTGTTGTGGTTAGCGTCGTGGTTATGGTTGTGGTTGTTGCTACTTTTCTCTTGGTTTTCACCACTGTTATTGCGAGTGCTGCGACGTGGAGGCATGATCTGTAAGAGACACAATGAAATGAATGAGGTAATATAAGGAATGTAATCATTTATTCATTAATTAAAACGAATAAACGAAAACGTTGACTTATCAAAGATTCTAGATTCTAATAACATAGTGAAGACATGCTTTAGCCTATAAGTGAACACTCATCCCGAGAATTCCCAGGTAGGCATCTGGGTCCCTCATCTGATTGGGATATATGCGCAATGCCAGCCTAGACAGAAGACTCAGAATACAGGCGTTCACCCTTCCAGATTGCACGTGTTCGTTATTAAAATCTAGAGCTTCGACGAGATCTCAAGGTGGTTTAGGCTAATCTTGAGGATTTTGTCCTATTAATCTAATGGTGGATTAGGATTGCAGCAGACGAATAAGAGCAGTCACTTGTAAGGCTTAGGGTTGTATAAGGTGTAGGATAGGGATAAGATTAAGGAAGCAAATAGGGTTACAAGTAGGAGAAGCAAGTACTATTTTAAATCCCTAAGGTTATAGTCTAGATTATTTTCTAATAACCTAATTCCCTATAACCAAGGCTCTGATACCAATCTGTAACACCCCAACCGATGGCGAAAACATCGAGGTGTCACGTAAGAATGAGTATACAGTAGCACATGGTATTCAAGTTTTAATTGAAATTTATTTAAAGTAAAAATATCCAAAATTGAAAATACATAACAAGTCTTGAATGAAATTCTAATACATCAAAAAGCCAAACAAAGCATAAACTTCAAATTGTCTCCTCATGCTAGCTCTAGACTTAAAGCATCATTATTTCCTGTTGAGTTGTAAAAATGGGGGGGGGGGGTCAACTAGAAGTTTGTGAGAATACATAAGCCATGTCACGCAATTAAGTTTAAGAATAAAAGTTTAGCAATTCATATGTCTATCGTAAGTTTAAGTCTACATGAATAAACATGAAGTATAGTATGCACATAATCAAACCTCTGACAAGTTTAGGTACATCCCGTCATCCACGGTTCACCTTAATATCACGTTGGAACGATAACAATCACCCGCGCTCCCCATAAAAGATGGTCAACGAATCTAGGTGGGATTGTCAATCCAATAGATCTATTATTGAGTATCACCGGCTTGGCCATAGCTAATGATTATGTATGTTGAAGTTTAAGTCTAACAGTGGTTGTCTAAGTCATGAGGCATTAAAGTTTACAACTAGACATGTTTGTAGAATTGCTTAAGTATAATGTTGCAAGTATAAAAAATTGCATAAACACGGTTACGTAAACTCACCTTAGCAAAGTATTAAGTCTCGAGAAATAGAATATGTGTAGCCCAAAGTTGCCAAGTATTACCCTATGTATAAGGTAACAAATAAGTCTAAGTCTTTCTAGTCTTCCAGTATTTTCTAGGGTTTCGAATTGGGGATAAGTATTCGTTTGATTAATAAATAAATTGTTTAATAAATAAGAGAAATTCGATAAATAAATAAACAAAAGTCTTTGTTTAAACTTTAGATTAAAGATGGTCACATTATAAGGTTTTAAGTATGAAAATAATTTTTATAAAATTATTTTCTTAAAAATAGAATATTTAATCTATTTATTTCAATTTGTCAAAATACAACTTTAATATCTAAAAATATTAAACTTAAAGAATTTTTAAATTAAAATTTGTATTTCTGTTCTAAATAGACAGAAATAATTTATATAAAATTTTGGTGCAAAAATTTTGAAAAATGATTTTATTATGATTTATTTATGATTAAAAATAACAAAAATTGATTAAAAATATTAAATAAATGATTTTTCAGAAATAAAAATCATTTCAGAAATGTTTAATGTTTTATAAACTCAGAATAATTTTTGTGGAAATTTATATAATCGTTTTGATATTTTTATAGAATTTTATAATTATAATGGAATAAACTTGTAATATTTATTTTATATAATAAATAAAAGATTTTTGAAAAACTAAAAATTGTATAATAAACTTTTCTATTAAATCAACATAAAATAATTTTTGTTAATTTATAAAGCAAATTTAGTATTTTAAAACCAATTTTAAAAATAATAGTGAATATATATATAAATCTAGAAGGTAAAAAAAATGTTTTGTTCAAGCTGGGAATCGAACCCGGGTCTGATGACCGGTTCGTGTTTTATATCACAAGTCTAGACCATCTGGTCTAGACCCTAAGAACGATTAATCTCAGTTAGAAATAATTATATAGTTATGTTGAAAACTGATTTATAATCCTTATAAAAGAAAAGAATAAAAAGTCTTGTAACGTGGGACTCGAACCCGCGTTCTCAGGTTTACAAACAGACAGACACAACCACTTGATCTAGATCAGTGGTTGTGTTTGTCTTGTCTCTGTTATAATTAAGTAATCATGTCTGCAGAAGGTTTCTTCCCCAAAACAAAAACGTTCGAACCCTAGATTAATCAATAATCAGATTTGAACAACAATAACCCGATTGAACATAGGTTTATTGTTGTGAGATGGCCGATGAACAAAACCATGTAATAACATTAGAACTTACAAAGCTTAATCGTGGTTATTGAGCGGTCAACCAAGAAAGTCAAACGCGAAACAATTGGGGCTTGTAAAGATGTTTTTATCAGAAATTGAAGGTGAGGAAGAAGAGATCGGCGAGTTTAGGTTGTAGAGGATGTTCCAATTTATAGTGGAAGGCTTGTGGGTTTAAATTGGGTTATGGTTGACTCGTGCATAACCATTGACGCGTGATTGGACTCGATTAAGAAGGAATTAATGGTGAATTGAGCGTGCATTGGACGTGAATCATCCTTCTCAATCACCAATCATACCATAACAGGGATTAAACGCGTTTAGATGGATTAATTATGGTTGATTGTCTTCACAGTTGACTTTCCAAGTCAACTGTTAAGACTCTAAGACGTTATATAATTAAGACGCGTTGAAGAATAAACAAACATGTGGTGTAGATCAACTGGTTTGGTGTTGTGGGAGTATGTTGAACCGGCCATGGGCTCGGGTTCGAATCCCGGCCCAGGCAATATTTTTTGACAATTATATACCTAATATATATATAATATATACTTATAGCATAGTACTAGGGGTCCAAATGTGTCGCGAAACATTTTTAAAGGGCACGATAATGATAAAAAGTTCGATGTTTTATTAATAATCGTAACGTACATAAGATTTCAATGCGAAATGTTAAAAATTAAGGGTTCAAACAGCTCGCTCCACCAACTTGTGATGCTTGTGGACCAAGTTATGGAGTCACATCGCATAGTGATAAACCACTCGTTCCAAGTCAGTAGGTCACAGAAAATGGGGCACCATGACTTACCGATGTTTCGGAACCTACTCGGTAATGTTTCCCATGCAGTGATCAAAATGTTGCTCCTCGAGCTTAAAAAGATACAATATTTGAGGAAAGCAAATAAGACTTGTGATTACCAACTTATAGGAGTTGAGGATTGTCATGTGCATGTCGACTAGATTCGTATGAAAGAAGAGGTAAATACCAAATTTTTTTTAACTTATTATTATTATTATTATTATTATTATTATTATTATTATTTCTATTATTATTATTATTACTACTATTATTATTATTACTACTACTATTATTTTTACTATTATTAACTGTGAATTTTTAATATAGGTATAAATATACCACTATCTGATATCGACGTATTATAGACACGGCTTGATTATGTGGCAGGAGAAGTTGAGGAAAACGAGTGTCACTTTCAGCGGGAAATGGATCAAGTCACAAAGCAACTAAAGTCGTAACCATCGCAAGTGAAAAAAAACATGTTGTCGAAAATATTGACGGTGGTGAATTCAAGAATGATTGACCATAAACCTCCTAATGTACCAAATGATACCCGTGGCCAGCCAACAACAAAAGAAAAAAACAAAAAAAGGAGGATAACGATGCGGTTTTTATTATTATTATTGTTGTTGTTGTTGTTGTTGTTTTTGTTATTATTATATAAATTTTCCAACGTAAGGGAAGTAGCCATTTGAAAGACGTACACAATCAAAAGACAATTTGATAGTTTACGATAAAGATTTTCCACTGTTAGTAGGGGAAAGGTACAAACTAATCATATATACATTCATACGTACAAACATATTTATACACATAAACAATCTCACTATTTGGCCGTAACAGAGACCGAAGGGATACAATTTTTAACAGTCAAGATAGGAGTTAGTACCAAGACCTCTATGCCACACTAAATTCGAGGGAAGTGGGTTCTACCTCGGACAGATGTTGGATGGATATGCCCTCCACAGGATTGCTGATTGCTTAGAAATTTAGGGTGGTTGTTCAATTTTTATGTCTTGGTAACAGTGAGACATTCTTCCCCATGTAAATTTGAATATCCAATTCAAGTCATATCATTTGCTTGGGTTAACCGCAACCATTTCATCGTCGTTAACTTACTTGTTTATGCGATTAGTTAAAAGTTAGCGATGCATTGGTGGGATATTGATTGTGTTTTGATAGGTAATAAACTGGCATAAACCCCCGTTCTGTAGGGGGAGTTTTTCATCCAGAAACAAGACAGTTGTATTAATTTGTTTGTTATTCTGTTTTTTTTTTCAGTTATGGCACACGCTCCCGCTGACCCGTCGGCTTAGGGAGATCCATTAGCAGGGGGAACCTGAGCGAATGGCCATACGTGCTAATCGAAGATGACTATGAGGTGGACATATGAAACAAGATTATTGGAAAGAGGGTTGCTAGGTCACACAGGATAGATTGGAATGTGATTAGGGCAGTCGGGAGAGAGGCGAGGATGAGGGTGTGGATCCCTACAAGTAGGCCTTGTTATATAAATAACCAAAAAAAAACATTTGATACAATAATATTTACTAAAAATCCACACTTTATAATTATATTTATATTTTAAAACAACATTTATAAAAACATCAACATTTTTATTAAAATAATAAAATTTCAAATAATATCCCTTTTCACATCTTCAACCCATCCAAAACACTCATATACATCCATTTTCACCTTTTCAACCAATCTCAAACACCCATACACATCAATTTCACCTCTCTAACTCATTTCAAACACCCACACATCTCTTCTTCACAACTCTCATACATCGCAATCATTTCCAATCATTTCTAGGGCTTATACACAGGCTGTGGAGAGCTCCACGGCCCGTTGGATTCCTTAAAATGGGTCGTGAACTCTCCACGGCCCGTGAAGGAATGTGCAAATAAAATGAAGGGATCTTTAAATAACTGAAGCTTTTGAGAAAAATTAGATTTAAAAAATGTGAAATCATTGTTTTGCGAATTCCAAGTATTTACTTTTTATCAAAATTCATATCAATCCTTCTATATTCCCCAGCTCAAATAAAGAATAACCCAATTCTGAAAAGAAAACTACACAATTTTCCAAAATCTTCGATCACACGCAACAATTTTATTTTTTATTTTATTTTTTTTGCAAAATACAATAGGGTTAGGGTACCACCCAATTTACTCACAGGTACCTTACTACTATAACGACAACACTATTTGTAAGTGCATGCATGTCTCTAGCCTAGTATAGATGTTATTTTGATGTTATTGTACGTGTTTGGATGTATTTTGGATGATTTTGGGTTGTTTGTATACAAACTAGCGACTAGGTCTTAAGAGGCGACTACCAAAGGAAATAAGATGATTGGGTTCCCAATCGCCCTACCTAGTCGCCCCTAGGGCCCTGGACGACTAGCAGGGGGTATAAATACTTCCAATGATTTCCCTAATCATTCTCAGCTTTCACATCATACATTCCAAGAACCTAGGTGATAGGTTTCAGGTCTGGTTATTGTCGTTGTACACCCCGAGCTCTTTGTTCAATGCAATAACAACCTTTTAATATTTATATTGTGTGTTTGATTGCTCGTTTATAATTATTTGTTGGAGTTTTTGTTGTCCGAACATCATCTAGAGGATTCCACACTCTAGGTGAACAAGCTCATGATTGACAGGTTGTCCGAAATTGATCCTACAAGTGGTATCAGAGCTTTGGCTCTTATCCTGAGTGTTTTGATAACAAAACAGATTCAAAACTGGGTGTTTCAGATTGAAAATCAGTGTTTTGGTTCAATAACCTGTTTTGAAAGTTTGAAACCTTATGTTTTGTGATAAACCAACATTTTTCAAAATCTAAGGTTGTTTTAATGGATGAAAACATGTGTTTTATATTTAGGTTTGCTCCAAAAGTGTTTTCACAACTTTTATAATCATTCAGGGAACAAACACAGTGTTTTTGATAGATTTTGAAGCAAAACTGTTGATTTTCATGCAAAACAAGTCAACAGACCCGCAGGTAGCGACTAGCATTGTTAGAGGTGATTAGGCTTCATAATCGTTACTTAAAAGACATGCCTAGGGTCCTAACCATACCTTAAAACACAAGACTAGGCTGCTAGTCGCCTGGTCAAACTTAGTCGCCTGAAATCTCATACTCTCTCTACTGTTCACACGAGTACACTCCTAATCGCCTATAAATCACACGAGTAGCCTTCCAATCGTGCCTTGTAGTTGTGTGTCTATCTTTAGTCGCCTGTTACTGTTCTGAACCTAAAAGTTGTCTAAGTATTGGACCAATTTTAGTCTGTAACACATGGCTAACCCATAGGGACACCTAAACCAATCGACATAACAGTACAACCAACAAATGAACATCCAAATGAACGTTGCTAATAATCCATGCTAGTTCTCGGCCGAGCGAAATGCGCAACGGATTCAACAACAGCAACAAAAAGCTAACTGTCAAAACGTTTTAGGATCAAAAATACGAACCGTGATCTCACGAATACCAACCGTAGGTTGCGGAATCCCCTCTGGTTGTGCAAACCGAGTAAGAATTAATCAGTAAATATCGTAATGAAAACAAATTACGAAACACTGAGCAATTTCCATAACTTTACTCGTGTATTAGATCAATTATATGATATTACAAATCATAACCTAGACCTAATACAGAGACTCTAACAAACTGGGGATAAGCTCAAATGATCAACTACTTTACAAATAACTAACTTATCCCATATATATAGGCAAACTCATTCGACCTCTGCAAGGTTTGAATGAGTCCCTTCGACCTAGCGTTGGTGCGAACCAAAACCTTCTGTTTTGGTTCGACCTCTCGATTATCCAAATCAATCTTTACAAACACATTTTCTCGACATACTGTACCGGATCACTAGCTGGGGACATACACGAATAGTGCACTTACAATCTCCCCCTTGGACCTAGCTAGTGATGTACTAAACTAGAAAGCTATCAATTCTTCAAATCTTGCATTCATCATCTTGGAAGACTTGAAAACCTTCCATTTTCTTGTAAGCTTGTGTCGAGGCTTTATCAGTTTTTGTCTATCTCTTTAGTAAGCTTCAAAATCTTAGACAGACTCAAGAAATCTTAGCTTTATCATTTGTTAGTCCAGAGATGAAGAATGAGAACAATCTTGGAATATCTTCTCTTATCACATCTTTTACAACTTCTGACTGGTTTCTGTTGTTATGGTGATCTTGATGTACAGGTTTGGGTCTTGATTAATCTACACACTTTGTCGATGAATCTTGAACATTGCACCTGTTGTGTCTGATTCTGCAGAAAAAATTTACTAAAAACTGCACAAACTACAATTGGCATTATACACGACAAAAATCTCGAAAGTAATCTTTACATCCAATTTGACTATAAATATATATCCCCCCTAAATTATTAAACATTTTCAATATGCATCAGAAACTTGAAAATTTACAATTTGATTTCGCTTTTACAATATTTGAGCATCTGAGTTTTCACATTATGTATCCCGACATCGGTTATCGAAAAGAACGCAGAAATGTAAAACATTTTGATTTTCTGAAATTTATGCTAAAACACAACAAAAATATTTATGATTTTTCAAATAGATTTGCATAAAAGTAAACTAAACATACTTTTGCGAATTTTCCGGTAAGAGGATCATAACAGTATTGGAACAGTCAGTCAAAACTCCATTTGACCAATTTTTTGCTTTTGTCATTGAGCATCCTACAACCATTACCAGTATGTTTGTCCATTTAAACCCAAAATCATCATTCATTGTTCAGCACTTCAGATACATTAAGGTAGTATTAGATACTGAAAAATCTATGGTCCCCGCACACGCGACACATTCCCGTATCAAGACTTGCACAAAGTTTCATCGTAACGTGTGATTATGTTGTAGTTATCTGTAAGCTACAAGGTATGAGGCACATCGGTGACAGGTTAGCAAATTAATGCTTCAAAGTGACTTATGCACTCAACCAGGGTGATGACTAATATCATACATGATTTTCATCATAGTATTGATACGATGCATTAGATAATCTTGGATTATCATCACACATATTAAGTTCCTCATTCGGTAACCAAAGAATTTGTCATTAAAGATCATTATAAAGATAACCTGACTGAATCTAGGTCTATAAATCAATACAGCAGAAGATCAGTTAGGCCATCCCCATATAACTATCAATATAACGACCCGAAACTTCCGATTTTGGCAATCTATCAAACAAAATTTTGGTACTAAGACCATATGCCAACGAGACGTTGATCCACATGATTATCAGTTATTTTTTTTAGGTTTATATCCCCATGCTAAACTTTAAACTTTGATTTCAAGCCTACCAATATATAATTGTAATGGCCACACAATGTTTATTAATTCATTTTGTTTTCAGAGTAATCTGACAGTCCACTGATGTACTATCATCTCCTCTTTTTCTCTAGGAAAACTCATTTTTGATTTTCTAATTTTTGATTTTGATTTTTCGGAAATTTTCTCGCCCTAAAAATCTAAAATTAAGCATATTTTTGGATTTTTAAACTTTATGAAAAAAAAAACAAAATAAAATGATATCCGATGAGGTTTACTCATTGTTCTTCAAAAATCATTTTCCACTCAGATTACTTGACTCACTATATTCTTTCAATTAGTAAAAACCATTGACAAAGATAAGAGAGTTTAGAATAAACCGTATTGTCACATCTGTTGTTAAACTCCAAATCCTGAGAGAAATTGCATGAGATTTCAACATTTTCCGGCTTCACAGGTAGGAAACAAACGAGAAACACTCTAATCTTTGTTGAATTCATTCTTTCCTTTTTCAATCTAACTTTCTCATCCTTTACCTCTCCAATAAATAGAAAAAACTTAATCTCCTCCAAATGTAGGAAAATAAAATGTATGAGGAAAATCAAGTCTGCCAGTGTATACCAATGCTCCACTATAAACTATCAAAGAATAGTTAATAGGTCTGTCTGGAAGAACCTACACACTTGTTAAAAAATTAGTAAGAGAGAGGAACCCATCCCTTCACAGTGATGGGTCGTCCAAGGTCATCAATCCTTGGAATATTAATCCATTCACCTTTTGAAACCTGCTTCTGAACATTGTTTGGAACCTTCTCAGACTTAACTGATAAAGGTCTAGGCTTAGAGTTATTCTTAGGCTTAGCCTTAGAACTCCCCCTTACCTTAGCAACCATTCACTATCTCCATTTTTGTTCAAGGAAATCTTGTTTCGACTGTCATACACAATAGACTGTGTCCCCTTTTGTTTGTTAACATGTTTTGGGGAAACATGCTTTTTGAGATTGCCTGAATGATTAGCAGCTTTAGCTTCTGTCCTTTTCCTTTTAACATACGGGCAGGAAGCGACTAAATGCCCATGCTCTCCGCAGTTAAAACAGGACCTCTGTTCTTCAATAAAAAAACATTACCTTCATCCCAATACCAATATGGACACTGGGCTGACAATTGTCCTACTTCCCCACAATCAAAACAACTTCTCTATTCAACATACTCATGAGAATATTGTGATGAATTGTTTCCACAATAACCATCATATCGAGAGGTACTTGGATAATCATAAAATTCATCTGGTCTCGATGAAAAATTTCTTGAATTCTTATGATAAGAATTTTTCATCTGATCATTACCTTTCGATTTGATTGGTTTTGGTCCTTTTGTCATGGGACCTTTCTTTTTGTTCCCAGGCTGATTCTTTTGATTCACATGTTGGTTAAGATTGAGTTTGAATTGCAGGTTACCAAATTGATTTCTAAATTGTACTAATAAATCATCATTATCAACAAAAACACATTGAAGTAAAGATTGTTCGATTAGATCAATTGGAAAATCTTTATTAGAAATCAATTTGTCACTTGCCACCAACATGTAGGATACTTCTATTCCTTCAGGAAACTTGAATATAGATTTCTCTTCAGCATTAGGTTCTGAAGTGGCAACCACATTTTCAGTTTTCACTTCAAGCTTTGATTTCACCTCAGAGTGTCACAGCCCGACTTTTCCCTCGTCGGTTGTGACATTTGGCAGCTTCGCCACGCAGCGGAAAGATACATCTAAGACTCTTATTTCCTGAACGCCATTGCTAACCCTCTAGGATCCCCGATCTCAATACGTCGACTACTCCAACCGTGCCGTTACCAAAGTTTAAACCTGAAAGACATACTTAAAAAGTCAGCATAAAGCTGGTGAGTTCATAAGTTTTACAAAAGAGTTTTCCATAAGTTTGAAAAGATCATTCCCGTTAATACTAGGTTATAAACACGTTAGCTAGACGTTAAGTGTTTTTACTACTACGGTTGGGAACCCATTACTAAACATGTACCAATGTTGAATCCAGCCCAGATTGACTGGGTTACCGATACCTCAGTAACCCCGAAGATAGAGACAATATGCACCCGCCCGGCTCCCAGCCGACGAGTGGGGTTTGTGAGACCCAATAGATCTATCCACATTTCCCTCGTTGTGCCCCGCACATTCATGGTTTCCCCCTGGGACTTTGCATAAAACGCCGTATAGTAATGTAAAGTAACCATAGTATAACATGACCTTTAGTAAGTAAGTATGTAGCATGTTTCTCCCCCAAAAACAAAACAGTAAAAGCGGGGCTGTGACACTCACGCACCCATTTCATTTCTCAAAAACTTGTTCGCTTTAAATTACTCAGGTTTCATAGAAGAAGCATGTCTTCCCCCCAAAAACATTTATAAAACAGTAAAAAGTGGGGTTATGAACTCACCTTAGTTTCCTCTCTTAGCTAGCAAACAAAGCCCGAAGCTTTGACCGACTTCCTCATGCCCTATTACCAACAAAGGACACCTTAAAAGTCTATCACATATAAACCTAGCCTATTATCCGACTAAAAGATAGTTTATCCAACTATCTAAACTCGTGTGTATTAACTCGAGTACTAACATGTTTTAACTTGACGAACCGACCGTGACTTATCTTACTTATGCGTTAACACACGACATAGTACCCAAGTTGCGCACTCGTCACTATTCGTGTGTACACCATGTTGGACCAATGTCTCAAAATGTATAACTTATCCTGAGCCGTAGCTCGTCTCGTTAGTCGGATAAATGCATTTGTCCTGTACGTTTATTTTTAGGAAACTACACTTTGCAAAATATAATTCTTATTGTTATAGATTTCCATGTAATAATAAATGCTACATTAATTCCCAAAATACGACATTTAAAGTATTCGAAACGTTTTTTTGCATAATGCTTTACCAAGTAAATCAGACGTTTATATATTTTTGAATACGAACAATAAACATAGTTTTGTTGTCGAAAACCTTTCAAAAGCCCGTCATACTTGATGTTTGGCAAAACTATACATATTTGTATCAAAATATTGTCCAAGATTCACTTATTATTGTTACAAATATCTTTGTCAAAGCGTCGCGATTTTATACAGATACCTTTATTAAGACGCTTGGAAATTCATATATAAAAACATACACATCGGTATTAACTTAGTCACGCTTTGGATTTTATAAAATTTCGGCAGAGTCTCCTCTGATTTTGTACGAACCAGAAAACACAAGTTGTCTAAAAATTCCCAAAATCAACTTCAAAACACAAGACTACAATTTTTTTATCCGCAAATTCCAAATCATACGAGACTTATACGTTTCGACGCTTTTATATAAACTACATTTATTTATATAAAGACACGAATATATATATATATATATATATATATATATATATATATATAGTCCAACTAACTTAGTCCGAGGTCCAATAATACCAAGTCGCGCTTTATATACTTATCAATAATTATATTGTCGGTTCGTTCGCGAGGTAACACTATTTATATATATTAGTATTTATACATAAATATATCTATTTATAACTACAATCACACTGTATGCACGTAGGATCGTCAAATCTACAAAGATAGTGATCAAACAAGTTTGATTTAGGTGCGGAATCCCTGAATCAATCACAAAATGATAATAATACTAACAAAACACAGAAATCATCTTTAAAAGCTTCATTTCATTCATAAAAAAACTCAATTACACGTTATAATAAGCTTTACAATCAAAATAGGACGTGAATTAAGTTTACACAAAACCCTAGGGAGAGACTCAAACAGGAGGGAAACAAAAATGACCAAAACTTTACATTCAAAATGAACTTGACCTATTTATAGGCCTGCACATTCGCCAACTTTGCTTGGTCGAATGTGCAGGTTCGCCCATTCATCATGGTCGAACCAAGCTATACATTAACAACTAATCTACCTTCGACCTCCTCTCTCTCCTTCGCACCTTTTGCTCTCCTTCGCACCTTCTGAAATTCTTATTCGCCCATATATTCTTCCTTCGCCCAATCGTCAAAACACAAAAACATATGTTAATAGTAATCCAAAGCATTAGTCGCACAAAATGCATCTACAACTCCCCCTCGACTATTGCTTGGATTGTTTACGCTCTTGGTCCATCCTTTTGTTCATAAGCTTTATGTGCAATAACGTCTTTTGTTCTTTGGTCATCACCGGTTCAAACACTTGTTTCGTCTTTTCCTTCTTGACATCAGGAACATCTTGAATCTTCACGAACTTCCCAAGCTTCTTATCAAAATCACATCCAGCGTTTATATCATAAGCAAAGCACAGAAATACCACACGCTGGTATTTACTTGCTTGTTCAGCATCCTTCACCTCACTGTATATCGGATTGTAATACAACATAATGATATCCTCATGTGAACAATTAACCAACCACATAGGATCAAATATGTGTATCTTCTTGAAATTCTTTTCTCCATCCTTCAACACAATCACAGCCTCTGTAATCTTCCAATCATAATACCACCAGATAAAATCTTTCGCAAAGTGTTGTGGAATCTGCAATAGCGAAATATATTTCAACACTTTCTGTGGTTTGTACTTTAGAGTAACCTTGGGCAAACCAGTAATAGTATCAATATATTTCTTGTGAACAATTCGCTTCGGATACTGAGGTTCAAATAAGTTCCATCTCGTCCTGCTTTCCCTCGCCATTCGATCAGCAAAATAAGCAATGTGATCGTTAGAAGATCCAGTCAATCGATGTCTACAAACATCACGAATAGCCCAGTACGGGAGAGTCTTCAGATCATGAAATCTGTCAAAATAAAGTATCCCCTTCTCCCACTTAACGGCAACACACTTCAACTGTTTTATAAACTTCCAACTAGGCCTGTAAACGAACCGAACAAACACGAACACATAATCGAACACATTTTCGTGTTCGTGTTCGTTCATTAAGAAATTTGTGGGGTTCGTGTTCGTTTATGTTCGTTCATTTAAACCTAAATGAACAGTTCATGAACATAAACGAACACAAATGATCAATATAAACGAACACAAATGAACATAAACGAACACAAACAAAAACAAGTTAATAATGATTCATGAACATAAATGAACGTTAGGTTGAGGGTGGAGAGCAACTGTGAAGTGTGGGGCTGTGAAGTGTGAAGAGCGGCTAATAAGTGATATCTTTAGAATGTTAGGGTTAGGGTTAAGTTTTTAGAACATATGAATTAAGGTTACCTAACAAAAGGAAATAAATAATAAAAATAAAGCAAGTTTAATTAAACGAACATAAACAAACAAAATAAACGAACATAAATGAACGTTCATGAACATAAATGAACGAACACAACGTGTGTTCATGTTCGTTCGTTTAATTAAACGAACAAAAAATTGTGTTCGTGTTCGTTCATTTATTTAAATAAACGAACATAAACGAACTTCCCGCCGAACAGTGCATGAACGTTCGGTTCGTTTACAGGCCTACTTCTAACCCAACACTCTTCCTTTAAACATCTCGTTGTGTAGTTTATAAAAACTACCCTGGATCTCTGCTTACGGACGATTGGCTTCTTTCTCTTTCAGTTTCCTTAGTTCCTCTTTCAAACTGTCTGATTGTTCAATATTCGTTTTATCATGCCCCTTGAACACTTCTTCAACAAACTTTTCACTCTTTTCTCGAGTAAGTTTCTCGGCTTCTTTTAGTAACTCTTCAGTGAAAGCAGCAAATCCAGAATCTTTATCCTTCTTGAAATATTCTGGATACTCTTCACTGGTTATATCTTCAATTTCAATCTCCTCAAATGCAGGTACATCACGATCATCAGAATGATTGCCATCTTCCTTTTCAGGTAGATTAGGAATTTGATTATCAGCCAATAGTCCTTCCAACGTTTTCCCAACCTGCTTCGCCAAACCTTCAAAAATCTCCTTCGACAAAGCCGCCGAAACTTCACCATCTTCTAAATCTGGATCATTATAATCCAATTCAAGCATCCTGTCACTAGATTCAAAGATCTCAGAAAATCTACTGGTCATGTCTATCGTCCAGACTCGATCAGTTAGCATCTGGCGATACATCTGTTTATCATTTTCAGATAATAACTTCAGCTATTCATTCCAAAAGATCGTGTCATCATCAACAGATCCTCCAGGAGCTTTAGAACTGGATTCACCTCCTTTTCCAGATCCTCGTTTCTCACATTTATACTTATCAGTATTATAATCATCATCGTCATCACTATCAAATGCAGAGCTGTCTCCATCACCAGATTAACCATTCGAACAGTCATCATCTCCATCATCCTTCTTCTTCTTCTTCTTTTGAGGAGCATTTCCTGCACCTTCATCAAGATCCTCATCATCCTCCTCCTCATTGTCTGACGGTTCAAAATAAACCTGCTCCTCATCTTGTTCTTTGTCCTCTTCACCTTCTTTTAGTTGAGGAGCTCGAGAGTACAAATCTTTTATCAGGTTGTCCATGTGCTTGTTACTCTCTTTTAGCTTCTTGTTGTCTTCTTTCAAAGCTATGTATCGTCTGGTGTTCCTCTGTTCGTGTTTCAACAGCTTCTTGTTTTCTTTGCGAAGTCGTTTAATTTCAGCTTCAAGTGCTTCTTGATTGTCATGAGATGTCTCTACAACGTCTAGCATCTTCTGATCGTTGTTTTTCAATTTCTCAATCTCTGCTTGCTGCTGATTGATTATCTTCATCATGTCAGCTAGCTTCCGGTTCACAGCGTTCATCACATCGCTATCAACTGTGACCTTTGGAGTAGAAGCTTCAGCAACAGCAGGCAACTTTCCTCTCTTAATCTTCTTTAGCACTCTATCCAGTGCATCATTGAATTTATCAACAGCTAGATCAGTCTCTTTCTCAGTACCTGATGATGTTTTCTGCTTCTTAGCAACTGGACTTGTAACCGATGATTTCGAGCTAGATGCTGGTGGAAGTTTCTTTCCAGCAATCAATGATTCAATCTCTCTAGCTCTCTTTTCCATGGGCTTCAATACCTTTTCCTTCTTCTTAAACTGGGGCTTTTTCTATTACTCCCCCTGTTCTGGTGATCCATGAAAATCTTCAGCTCCCAAACTAAGACCCTCATCAGCTTCATCTAAACGAATAGGGCTCTTGTTTCTCTGTTCTTCCAAAGATCTATTCAGACTAGCAGACTCACAAGCCACAGTGGCCTTGGGCGTGGTGCTCTTAACAGTCTCTTCATCAGAATCCCATCGCTCATCTTCTTGCGTCTCCTCATAATCAACCGACGCTTCATCCACAAGATGTAATCCTTTCTTCGCCATACTTTTATGCCTTCTTGACACACTTTTCTTCTTCGCTGGTTCAGCTTCACTCCGAACTTCAATCCTAATCACTTTATCTTTATCTTTACCACTCTTTGCTCCTACATTCACCACCTGACGCTTTCGTTTAGCCTCAGGGTCAACTGGATGTAACGGATTGTCTTCGTCTGATGCACTGTCAGCATGCCTCACCTTATCTTGACCAGGATCCACATAATCAATCTTGACTAAGTGACCAAATAAACGTCTCACTGGTGGTCTTTCATTCACAAACAACCCCTTATAAGCCTTCATTCTGGCAAGAGTATTAATGTTCATATGCTCCTGAACAATAATTTGCTTTGGATCTCTTTTCAAATTCTTATACTTTAAATCGAAGATTATCTGAAGGAATCTAGGATATAACAAAAACTCCCTAGTCCTCGTACCTCTCACCGGTTCCAATAAGTGTTCCATAAGCATTCCTGATACAATGAACAGTTTGTTCAATATAAGTGCTACCATCAAAGAGCTTATGCTTTTCCTCATCAGATCATAACCACCAGCCACTGACCCGAAGACATGTATCATCACATGTGCTAAGTACTTGAACTGAGGACAGAGCTTTCCTTGGTGTAATGAACCATCAGTAATCGGTCCGTTATACTTCATTCTGAGAAAGCACTTCCTTTGTTCAGTCCAGCTGAGTTCTCTGGGATCTGTCTTGACATCTTCAAGTTTCAACGCTTCTCTAATATCATTCTCTGACACAATAACCAGCTCTCCTTGAATCTTGCTGACCAGAGAAGATTCAACATCCCAGAAGTCCATTTTAGCGTTTGTCTAGAACTCCTGTAACAAATCTATGTAAATGATAGCGGGTGTAGCAATTGCATTGATCAACCGGCTCCTCTTCAGAAACTCTATAATCCCAGTAAACTCTGTGTGCTTCTTCACATCTCCAAGATATGCACAACAGTTGTGTGCATTCTCAAACGGTAAAATATCAGTATTTGCTGTCTCGGCAGCCTGTGAGGATGATCCAGCAGGAACACTCGTATCTTCCTGTTCAGACATGGTTAAAACTGCAAAACAAATCAAGTAAACGCGTTAGAAACAAACAAAATAAACAAAAATTGAAAATTTGGATTTTCATTTCTACATTCGCCCAAATAAAAGTTCGAATGAGAAATTTTTGAGTGCGAATGTGAAGTTTCAAGGGTTCGAATGTGAAAATTTTTGAAAAAATGTTTCATTCGCCCGTTTGACTTCATTCGCCCAAATAAACTTTCTCCTTCGCCCATTTTTGCACGTTCGACCGTTCGAAAAAAAAGCGAAGGTGTCAATTCATCATTTCAAATTTCAATTTTGAAATCCAGGATGTTTTAACTTGTTATTTTGATTCATCTAGCATCTAAAACCTCCGATAAAGCTTTCCTAATCATCAATTTTATCAGTTGTTCATTGATTTAGTGTTTTTAATCAAAAACTAGGGTTCATTGGTTTTAAACAATCGATTATGCTAACTGTTGATGTTTAACCCTATGTTTTTGGATAATCTCCCCCTAAAACACTTAAACAATGATTCCCTATCAACATCAAGTCCAATTATCATGTCTAAATCCCTGTTCAGTATCAGTTAGGGCTTAAACTGAAAATTCGTGATAAATTACTCAAAACATGATGAAAACCTGTAAGGATTATGGCAAAATGATCAGGACAACCAGACGAACACAATGGAATGATTTGAAACCGACGAGCAACAAGTGGTCTTAGCAACAGAATTTTTGAAAAAATTTTCGAATGGGTCGAAGGAAGAGATAAGGGTATATATAGACTGCTCCTTCGCCCAATGTGAAGGTTTTGTCTCCTTCGACCCTAATTAAAGGTTCGAAAGAGACATAAGGGTTCGAAAGTGAAATTGTCTCAAGAACTCTCACATTCGCCCAAATCTAAACTTACGAATGAACAAAAAATTCCTCCTTCGACCCAACGAAGGGGCGAAAGTGAACTGGAATTTTTGAAAATTTTACCAAATCTCAAAATCGAATCCCGTTCAAAATATTTTCCAACTTTTAAGCATCCGACAATCATATTTTCTCATTTAAAGATTACAAAGCTCAAATGGTTCATCAAGGTTTAGAAAATCGTCATCAACCACCATCAGCTATAAAAAATAAGATAGAAATGTAAAATCTTTTTGGATTTGCTAAAGTTTATGTTAAAACACACCTAACATCTTTTTGAGTTTTGCAATTTTTGACGAGAAATATATAATGCAGAAATGTAAAGATAAAGCATTAAATGTTTTGGGATTCCGGTAAAGGGATCATATCAGTTATTGAGAAATCTGATCACGCCGTTGATCTTTTTGATTTATTATCATTAAAGACAATGTGTGATCTGGCAACTGCTAATATTGTGATCCACATAAACTCACATGCAGACTTTTGTGCAGTGCTTTAAACTGATACTGTTATTTATAGTATAAACTCAATTGTCTGTGGTTCCCACACACACGACATACTCCCGTATCAAGAAGTAAATGCACAAAGACTCATTGTAAAGCGTGATTATGCTTTCGTCATCTATAATTTACAAGGTATGAGGCACAGAGGTATACAGGTCAGCAAATTAATGCAGCAAAGTAACATGTGCCCTCTACCAGGTTAAGGACTGATATCAATCATGATTTGCATCAGTGATTAATACGATGTAATAGATAATCTTTGATTATCATAAAACATGGAAAGTTCCTCAATTCGGTAACTTTAGGATTTGGCTTAAAGCTCTTTTATAAAGACACCCTATCTAATCTAGGTCCGTAATGACTTACAGCAGAAGATCAGAGAGGCTATCCCCAGACAACTAATAACATAACGACCAAAAATTCGTTTGATATTTATGTATCAGGCACGCAGTAATAGGTCTACGAAGCCTATCAGCACATCACACAGACTCAAACACACGCCCTATATAGCATTACATTTCTTTAGAATGTGTCAGATCCCCACTGATGTACTATCATTTCCCCTTTTTCTCCGGGAAATCATTTTTGGTTTTTCTGATTTTTATAAATTTTTGAGTTTACTGTTCCCAAGGATAAGCTAGAGCATTTCAAATATGAGACTGCCCAGATATCGTTTGTTCACAGAAATCTGACGGCATTAATCTAAGGGAAGAAGATATAGCAGTCAGCAAAGAAGTTTTCTAATTTTTATGGATTTTAAAATTTTTCAATGTTTTTGGATTTTCAGATTTTTCTGAAAAACAGTAAAACTAAACTAAAAACGATAAATTGAGGTGGTGATCAGTCTTGTTTTTCTTTAATACCGTTAGCTTTCAAAAGATATTCAAATCTCGATTTATCAAAAGCTTTGGTAAAAAGGTCTGCACGTTGGTAATCAGTGTGGATTTTGACCATATCGATCAACTCTTTAGCATAACAATCACGGATAAAATGGTAATTAATCCGGATATGTTTAGCCTTTGAGTGATTTACTAAGTCTTTTGTTAATGCGATTGCGGATTCATTATCACAGTAAATAAGGGTTTTAAGAAATTGCAAACCGTAGTCCACCATCTGTTGTTGTATCCAAAGAACCTGTAAGCAGCAGCTCGATGCTGAAACGTATTCTGCTTCACATGTGGATAATGCAACTGCGGTCTGTTTCTTGCACTGCCAGGTCACGAGCCTGCTCCCCATAAACTGGCATCCAGCCGTTGTGGATTTGCTGTCTTTGTCACAGCCGCCCCAATCTGCATCACTAAAAGCGATTAGGTCAAAATTATCATCATTAGGGTACCATAGTCCTCTCGACAGACAACCCTTCAGATATCTAAGGATACGTTTGACAGCTGCAAGATGACTCTGTTTTGGCTTTGACTGATAACGTGCACAGAGACATGTGGCAAACATTATATCTGGTCTGGAGGCGGTGAGATACATCAGAGATCCGACGATTGCTCTGTATGTAAATCGATCAGTTAGCTCCCCCTTAGCGTCAACTCCAATCCCGTGATTAGGTTGTATTGGGGTATCTATCGGCTTCGAATCATCCATCTGGAATCGGCTCAAAACTTCAGAAACGTATTTCGTCTGGTGAATAAAGATCCCAGTTGGTCTTTGTTCCACCTGCAAGCCTAGGAAAAACTGCATCTCTCCCATTGCGCTCATCTCGAACTTTTCCTACATAACACGTTCAAATTCTCTGCAAAGAAGTTCGTTAGTAGACCCAAATATAATATCGTCAACATAAATCTGGACTAGAAGCAAGTCATCGCCTGTTCGTTTAGTGAACAGTGTGCAATCTACCAAACCTCGCTTGAATCCTTTTGAAAGATGATACGTGCTCAGCTCCTCATACCATTGCCTTGGAGCCTGGTGCAACCCGTAGACAGCTTTGTTCAAAACGTAGACCTTATCCCGGTGAATAGGATATTCAAAGCCTGGTGGTTGACCTACGTATACTTCCTCCTTGACCACACTGTAGAGAAACGCGCTCTTGACATCCATTTGATACACCTTAAATTTCTTGTAAGATGCAAACGCCAGAAACATTCGTATTGCCTCTAAGCGTGCAACTGGTGCATAGATCTCGTTGTAATCGATTCCCTCTACTTGATGAAATCCTTGTACAACCAAACGAGCTTTGTTCTTTACGATCACTCCTCTATCATCCTTTTTGCATTTGAATACCCATTTTGTTCTAATCTTATTTCTTCCCGGGGGCAAATCTGTCAGTGTCCAAACGCCAAGTTTCTGAAACTGCAACAACTCCTCTTGCATTGCTTCCACCCAAGCGTCGTCCAAAAGAGCATCCTTGTAAGTTCGTGGTTCAACCTGCAAAACATAACAAGCAAAAGACCAGTTATTCTGAAAACCTAATTTTTGTATTTTGGCATATAAAGCAAGATTGCCAAGGTTTTCTGGTGAGTTAGCATTCCTCAATTGACCTCTCGTCATCACACTGCTACCAAGATCACCAATAACCTGCTTGATCGGGGGAATTCGATGTATCCGAGATTCCGGATAATCTGGTACTTGGACTCCCGTCTGAGTAGTTAAATTCTCTGCAGAAACCAGATCATTACCCACATTCGATGATGAAGCACCATTTGTAGTTGGGTTCACTGGTGGTGTCACTCTAGCATGATCTAAGATAGCTTCACTTGTAACCTCATCGTCGTCATCTTCTGATTCTGATGAATTCAACGTTGTGGAAGCTTCTTGAAATACCTCTTCTTCAACGATAGGAACATTGGTATCATTAGAAGCTGCTTGGGGGTCACGGTGATCGGACGCACCAACGGTGATGTCACTGCGTTTTCGACCTCGTATTATAAACGTAATACAGCCTCTTCAACCAAGCTATCTAGGTTGAATGATTCAAAGAAATCTTTGTAATCAAACATCCAGTCTGGACTACTTCCCTGTAAATTCTGAGTATACCGTTGCACTTCAACGTTAGCCCACTCCTCGACCTGACAAGTCCTTTTGTTGAATACCCGTTTAAGCGGGGTAGCATATCCAACAAAGTATCCTTCCTCAGCCTTCGGTGCAAACTTCTCAGATGGATTAAGCATAGTACAAGGAGCTCCAAACGGTTCTAGATACTCTAAATTCGGCTTTCGACGATTCAACAGCTCATAAGAAGTTTTACCAAACTTCTTCACCGTTAAAACACGATTAAGAGTATAACAAGCTGCGTAAATTGCTTCGTTCCAGAACATTACTGGAAGATTTGAGTCCGCAAGCATTGTTCTCGCCGTTTCAATTAGAGTCCTGTTTTTGCGTTCCGCGACACCGTTCTGTTGTGGGGTATACGGAGCACTGTATTCATGATGAATACCTTTGTTTTCACAAAGATCGTCCATTTGTGCATTTTTAAACTCCGTCCCATTATCACTCCTAATCCTCTTGATCTTGAGACCATAGATATTTTCCAGAAGAGTGAACAGAACTTTCAAATTATCAAACGTGTCGCTCTTTCGGTGTAAGCACATAACCCATGAAAATCTTGAAAAATCATCAGTCACCACAAGACAGTATAATTCCCCAGCATGACTCTTACGCTTGACCGGTCCAAACAGATCCATGTGCAAACGTTCAAGTGGCAATTCAACGGAATTAACTTTCTTTGGCCTATGGGATTGTTTGTGCTGCTTACCCATTTTGTAATTCACACACTTGTCATTTAAGTGAAAATGTTTAACGTTCACGCTTGTGACAAGTTCATTCTTCACCAATTGATTCATCTTTCTTAGGTGAATGTGTCCCATTCTCCTGTGCCACATGATAGATTCTTTTTCTGTTGCCTTGGAGAGAAAACACGTGACTTGGCCTTGGGTGGTCATTGCTTTCGACATATCGAGAATGTACAAGTTGTTCACTCTCGGCGCCTTTAACATCACCCACTCTTTCGGTAACTCGAAACCCGGCTTGAGTATGTAGCAAGATTTGTCGTCAAAGTACACAGAAAATTGTTTGTCGCATATCTGACTGACACTGAGCAGATTGTAATCTATTTGCTTCACATAAGAAATTCTCTCAAAACTCACAATTCCATTTCTCACACTACCCTCCATGGTAATATAACCTCCCTTGTTTCCTGCAAACGCTACATAACCTCCAATGATGTTTCTGATATCGAATAGTAGCGAAAGATCCCCTGTCATGTGACCAGAAGCTCCACTGTCAACAATCCAAAGGCTGCTCACAGGGCCAGCTGAAGCTCCCTGCACATATCAAGTAAAGAAGTTAGATTTTTCGGGGGACCCAAGCCTGTTTGGTCTTAGGTCTTTGAACAGTTTGTTTCAAAGATTCAGATTTTTCATAAACATCTTGATTTTTATCAACCTTTTTCTTATCACACAAATCTTTCTCATTCTCAGATTTCACATTTTGTTGTGAAGTTGAAGCACCTTCAGAACCCTTTGGCGAACAAGATTGTTCAGATCTTTTCAAGATCCCGATCTGAGATTTTGAGGTCTCAGTCGGTTTCTTTACTTCATCCTTGAACGAGACTTTCTTGGTTACCTTCTCTGATTTAACAGAGACAGGTCCAACTGTTGGTTTGACATTAGGTTTAACAGGAACCTTTTTGTTGTCAACAGTTGCGTTCACCATTGGTTTCTTTAAAGGTTTCTCAGTGGCTATCCGGTTGCGGCGATCATATGTCATCGGACGATTTTCCCTTCTTTTGAAATAGTTGCTTTGGTTATAAAAAGGTGCTGGTTGAGGGACAAATCGTCTCTGTGGATAACAATGATTATCGACCAGACATTCATACTTTTGCTTTATCTCCACCTCGTGCCTCTTGTGTCTTACATACGGGCAGTCGGCAAGTAAATGCCCCCTCTCGCCGCACTTAAAACACGCACGGTACTCTTCAAAATGATTCTTGGCATTCGACTTTGGATAACTAGTGATGGGATATTGATCATCCACACACCTTCTTCTCAAACTCTCAGGAGCGGGGTCCTTTGAGTAAGTCGTCTCAAGAAAACCATTTATTTGACTTCTCTATTGGTTTAATAAATTGTGTGACATGGACCTTTGGTTCCTTAGGAATATCCGAATGAATTTTCTTTAAGATTGCTGGAGGAATATCATTTGTTCACTCATGTTTCGAGAACCAAATGGTATTTCCCTGCAAGATCTTTTCAATTTTTGAATAATTTGCAAATTGAATTGGATATTCTTCATCAGAAATGATTTTATCGGATCCTTGCATCCGATAGAAAACTTTAAAAGGTTTATCACATGATTCATTTTTCTCTTCATTTAGATTTTCAATTTTTCTTTCATTTTTCTTTTCAATTGTCTTTTCAACTTTCTTTTCAACAGGCTTCACTGATTGATTCTTTCTATGAGCGTTAGCCATGGGATGGACAATCTAAGATGGTGAAACAGGTTTAGTAGTGATGATGTGATTTTCATCAGGAATATCACTCACCTTTTCAGAAACCGTCTCAGACTGTTCATCCTCTTCATCAGAATCATCAGCAGCAACCACACCCTCATTATTTCCCAGAACAGGTCTAACATCAGAATACGGGTCTCCCACACTAGATGTGTTTGACTCGTTATCCGATGTAGAGTCAGATTTAACTGAGCTCTCCGGTGCTATTGAGTGCAAATTATGGTTTTCAAACAACACCAGAGCTGGGACAGCTTTGTAGTTTGCACTACTAGACTGTGAAGGCTCATCTATTATGTGGTCAACAACATAAGCAATATTCTTATAACTCTCAAGCTTTTTGTTTACTTTTTCTGCAAAGCACTTGATGGTGGCCATTTCCAATTTTGTGTTTTCTAAATCATTGATATAGTTATTTATGGCCATTTGTTTTAAAGACAAAGTCTTTTTCAATTCTGAAACGTCTTTATTATAGCTATCAAGTACTCTGTTAAATTCTTTTGATTCTTTTTGATATGATTGACAATTGATTTTTGCACTCTCAAGTTGAACCTTGAGTTGCTTATTCTCATCTGTCAATTTATCACAAACTTTGCAATGTTTAACACAAGTTGAATTTGATTTAACAGCAGATTCGGTACTTACCTGTTTTGGAGGTTCTGTCATGGCCATCAGTGCAAAGTGTGCTTCCTTCTCAGCGAAAAACTGGGAATAATCAATTCTAGTGCAAGCGTCACCCACAATGCATGATTTCCGGGTCATCAAGAAGTCAGCTTCAGCAAGCAACTGGTCAATGTCCTCATCCAGTGAGTTAACACTAGATTCAGAATCAGACTCACTCTCCTAATCAGAATAAGTAGAATCAAACTGCTCTGGAATATCAGCAACTGAATCAAGAATCATTCCAGACTTCTTCTCTTCACAATCAGCATTCATCTCTTCATTCAACTCCTCAATCTTCAACTCAGTCATCTTCTCAGTCACAATCTCTTCTTCAACCTCCACCGGCATCCAAATTCATTTTCTATGCCACACAAGCCACATTACCAGTTGTGATTTCTTCAACACCTAACTACATACTGGTCCAATCAAAACCCTCATCCTTTTGTATCACCAAAGCTTGATTTGGATTTTTGGTTTGGGTTTGTGTGTTTGGTGTAGAAATGGGAATGATTGTTCGGTTTGAATTCTGTTGTGTTTGGTTTTGTGTTGTGGATTGTCTAGCATTGTTATTTTGTTGGGTATTTTGACGGTTTTGATAATTGTTTTGAGGTTGAAAACTTGAAATGTTGGGACTTTGGTATGACACTTGATTTTGGGTTTGACGGTTTTGGTAGTTAGAGTTGAATGGATTTCTATTACCTTGTTGTGTTGGCTGTATGCACTCTCTCTTAAATTGACATTTCTCACCACAGTTGAAACAAGTGACTTTGGCTTTGTTGAAGCCATAAGTGGTGTTAGGAGAAGTAGAAAGATCAGTTCTCCCGGTCTTTTGAATAAAATCAGTGGCTCTTCTCATGATACTTGCAAAGGCCCACTGAATGTCCATGAGTTCCATTTCTTCCTTGTCAATCTGTGCATAGTCCTCATTGGTCAAGTTGTGGTTCCCAATTTGACTAGCAATCAATCCATTGTACGATGCTACCATTGCTGAAACTAATGCTACATGTTGTTGGGCAATCTCAACAGTAACATTGTTTAGATTTGATGTCTCCAACATCGGGCTTTGGTTAGTTTGATTTTGGTTTATTTGCATCTGGTTCTTTTAGGATTGTATGGTTGTTGTTGAGGTTGGCTAGCAGAGTAACATGCTGCTTGTTGCATGGGTGAAAATGGTGGAATGTAAGTAGTAGTTGGATATGATAGTGAGGTATATGAAGATGTTTGAGCAAGGTAATTGATTGGTGTTTTGGGTGGTTCAACAATGTTAGATACGCACGCGATGTGTGGAGCAACATTGGAAGTAGAATGGGAAGAAGATGTACCACCAAGATACAATTCCGGATTCTGAGGAATTTGAGCCCTTTTTGCTTTCCTTTTTTCCTCCATCTCCTTGTTTTCCAGTTTCTGAATGAACTCATTAGTAGTCCAATATTGATACGCATCCTTTTCTTTTAACACCTCAATATGTTGGTTCCAATACGGTGGCAATGCATCAGCAAACTTGTCCACCAATTCAGACATAGGTATGCTTATCTCATAGGTTGAAAGTTCTGTGAGTAAGTGGCAATACCTTGGGACCAACTCTTTCAATGTCTCGTTACCCATGTAACTAAAATTCTCAAACTCTTTCCGAAGCTCTTCCATCCTTAGCTTCCTAGTCTTCTCATTTCCATCATGCCTGTTCCTTAACATATCCCATAACTGTTTAGAAGTTGTACTAGACCCAAACTGATGAAGCAAGTCAGTATTGATGGCCTCGGATAGTTGAGAAAACGCCTTCTTCTCAATTGCAAATTTCTTCTTTTCATCATCTGCAAGATTTTCCAATGGAATAGGCTCTCCCGTGTTCTCCAAGATCGGAGCAACATAGCCTTTCGCAATCATCTGCCACGCCTCAGTTCCCTCTAAACCCATACCCTCCAAATGGATCTTGAATTTGGTCTTCCACGTGTTGTAATCGACCATCTCCATAAGCTTAGGTGGACGGTTTCCCTCCCCGAGGACAAGTCTTGGATAAGAGTTGATATGGCATTAGTCGTCTGTGAGTGAACCGCTGCTACTGCTACTCCCCAATAGTCACCAATCGGTTGCGGTTGTGATTGCGCAACATGTTGAGGAATAGTACTAGTCATCGCCATGTAATTGATAGGTTGTGATGGTTGACTAGACTTTTGGGCAGCAACCGACCAAGGATCCATGGTTGTCTGCTGTTGTGGTGTCGTGTTAGGTCGTGGTGTAGTAGGAAAGTTCCACATCTTGATCTGAAAATGATTAAACACGAAAAGATTAGAAAAGTATAAAACAGATTCCTCCTTCGTATTTAGCGAGTGGTCGAATGAGATAAAATGTTCTCCTTCGACCGTTTAAAAAGATACGAATGAGAAATATGACAAACACAAATCACTTTCGACCCTTTACACCCTCTTTCGACCGTTTGATTTCACCTTCGACCGTCCGAATGGTCAAATGAGACAAGTATGGTCGAATGTACAACAATACACTAACAAACTCTAGATTTGGCTAGTTAAAACACCACCTTCGACCAAAAATCCCTTGGTTCGACCAAATTAACACACACGTTCGCCCATTCTCCCTAGGTTCGACCCTGCTCTTTCAAAAACGGTTATTCTTTGAAAATCAGGTAATTTTGATCAAATTTTTCAAAAGTTGAAAGAATTTGATGATTCTAATCAGTTTTTGCTTCGGATTTGATTTGGAACTAGTTTATCAAAGAGAATTATGCATTTTATTCATGAAAACAAGCTCTAATCAATCAAATTATCACCAATTCAGTTTTATCAATGAAAACAGAAAGTTTTTGATCAAAATAGGGTCCAAATCAGCTGTAAAATTATCAATTTGTGGTTGTTTGATCTATATTAGCTCTGATACCACTTTGTATGCGCGTAGGATCGTCAAATCTACAAAGATAGTGATCAAATAAGTTTGATTCAGGTGCGGAATCCCTGAATCAATCACAAAATGATAATAATACTAACAAAACACAGAAATCATCTTTAAAAGCTTCATTTCATTCTTAAACAAACTCAATTACACGTTATAATAAGCTTTACAATCAAAATAGGACGTGAATTAAGTTTACACAAAACCCTAGGGAGAGACTCAAACAGGAGGGAAACAAAAATGACCAAAACTTTATATTCAAAATGAACTTGACCTATTTATAGGCCTGCACATTCGCCCACTTTGCTTGGTCGAATGTGCAGGTTCGCCCATTCATCATGGTCGAACCAAGCTATACATTAACAACTAATCTACCTTCGACCTCCTCTCTCTCCTTCGCATCTTTTGCTCTCCTTCGCACCTTCTGAAATTCTCATTCGCCCATATATTCTTCCTTCACCCATTCGTCAAAACACAAAAACATATGTTAATAGGAATCCAAAGCGTTAGTCGCACAAAATGCATCTAAACACACAAATAAATACGAAAGATTTAGTTATACCATATCATACGCGCAAAACACCAACTCGCACGACATGCTGACCCGATCCGACGGTTGACCAGATCTGACCCGTTTGACCTGAGTTGACCAAATCTGACGGGATGCAAAACAAAAGCCAGACCATCACGGACTTGTAGCAAATCTGACCTGAACAACTACACCCGACTAGAGGCAACTTTGACCGGACCAAAACTAGAACCCATAACCAAATCTGACCCGAGCCAAACCCAGTGACCCGAGGCTAAAACGAACACGTACCTGACTTGACCCGAGTGACCCAAACCACAGCCATAATCACGAGATAAACTCGAGCCAAGATCTGACCCGAGACAAACCCACGACCAGAAATCAACCAAGACCAGAAACCACCAACAATCCACCTGACTCGAGCCGGACCCAACCTGAACCCACCACCGGACCACCACGAACCACACCTCGTGACACCACCATCGGCCGCACCTACCACCGGAACCCACAAATCGAGCCACCATCACTTCACCTCATCACCATCTCCGTCTTCCACCCTGCAGCCAATGGGAACCACCATAACCCGGCTGTGACCACTTAAACCTGCAAATCCGTCACCTACACAACTCGTTTCTGGGGCTAGAAGCTTCACGCCGCCACTACCAAGGATGGTGGTGGTCGACCGGCGTTAAAACAGGTCGGGGAGAGAGAGAGCAGCTGCAAGGGTGAGGGACATGGCTGCACAAAACACCACACCGCCACCACCAAGCACGGTGGTGGTGGTCGGCCATCGCCCGTGAGGGAGGAGAGAGAGTCATAAGGTAGAGAGAGGGGTTTAGAGAGAGAGAGAGAGAGACAGAGTGTGTGTGTGTGGCTAGGGTTTGTGTGTTGGATGAAAATGAGAGGAAGAAGAAGAATATTATGCTTATATACCTAGGGTTTGTTGGTAGGTGACTTGTACCGCGTGTCGAACACGTATAAACATACAATGCCTCGGTATCTACTTAGGCTTGGTCATTGGTTATAAACATTAGTCGGTTTTGTTCGTAATTACAAAGTATAGTAAACCGAGCAAAAAAATAAATATTTCCGTCGCCTGGCACGTGCGTTCTATGCACGTGTTTACATCGCGTTAATTAAATCGGTCGCAGTTTCGATTGCTAAAACGATTAGTAAACTTCCGAAACTTTATAATTAACAATATTTATAATAAATATTTATTTTTAATCATAAAAAAAATCACGTCAGTGTAGATCGGAAGTTGCCGGGTGTCACACAAAGTCAAGATCAGCAACACAACGTGTTGTGACTTCCAACTCTAATGTGGAATTGTCCTTTGAAATAGTTTTATGAAGTTCTAAAATCTCTTTCTTAAAAGATTCAATTTGGCTTTTAAAATCTTTTTCATTCTTTTTAAACGTTTCATTTTCAGTTTGACATCTTTCTAATTCACTTGCTAAGTTCTGTTTGTCCTCAGGAAGTTTCAACACTTCTGTTTTTAATTTGACATACTCAGAACAATTAGCACATTCAAATTTTGAATTTACCTAACCATCATGCTTCTTTTCATCATCAGCTTTTACAAATGTTACGCTTACCTCAACCGCATATGTACTATTAGCATTTTCAAAATTTGAGTCATCATTTGTCAAATCACTTTCTCCTGGTTCAATCTATTCTGAAATCTTATCAGAACTCAAATCACTCTTTGACAATTCACTTGAATCATCATTCCCCATTTGTTTAGCGAGACACACAACATCACTTTTAAGATTTCCTTTGTTAACACGCTCAACATCATGTAACATTTTACTAATTGGTTGCACAGCTGGAGCTATCAAGTTACCCCACATATCAACTGTAGGTCGTGTAACAGATTATTGAATTGTAGATACAATGACTCGTCCCCATTGATCAACTTGAGGTTTTTGTCTTTGTGTTTGTTGTCGTGCAGCTTCTATTTGATCTCTTCCTATATAATATTCCCACGGATTTGTCATTTTACAACAATTATTATTTCAAAAAATTTCCAAAATAAGGCTTTCGAAATTTTTTTACACTTTAAAATTTGAAAAATATAGTCCAAATTAGAAAATATGATCGAGGGTTCAAACCAACAAAATACTTTCCTGTTCGACCTTTCAAATGGGTCGAATGAAAATTAGAAACTTTGTTCGACCTCTTGGATAGCACGAATGAATAACTCTCAATCTATGAAACTCGTTCCACCTCTAGTGTAACTGGTTCGACCTGTCGTGGGGTCGAATGAACTAAGATTGACTGGTTTGACCCTGCTAAACACCTTGAATGAATACGTAACTAGCTGATTCGACCTCTCGATAACTCGTTCGACCTAAACTTAGCACGAATCAACAAAAAATTTTACTCATTCGACCTCTCGACTGTTTCATTTGACCTATTCGAGCTGTTTATCATGTTCAACCGCAAGAACACACAAATTAGATCTGCTTTTGAAAAGTTTTCACCAAACGTAATGAAAATTGATAGGTTTTGTTCGGATTTGATTTTATACAAGTTTTTTCGTGAAAGAATATTTGAAAACATCAAAATCAACTCCAATTCAATCAAAAACCATGTTTTTTTAAAAAAAGCTTCAAAATTTCTAGGGTTTTGAACTTCAAACCAGAATTTTAATATGTTTTTATCAAATCGGATCAGTTTGCAATCGTGGAATCGATCCTATGCTCTGATACCACTTGTGAAAACGTTTTAGGATCGAATATACGAACCGTGATCTCACGGATACCAACCGTAGGGTGCGGAATCCCCTCCGGTTGTGCAAACCGAGAAAGAAATATTCGGTAAAGATCGTGATGAAAACAGTTTATGAAACTCCGAGTAATTTCCATAACTTTACTCGTGTATTAGATTAATTATATTATATTATATTACAAATCAAAACCTAGACCTAATACAGAGACTCTCTCAAACTGGGGATAAGCTCAAATGATCAACTACTATACAAATAACTAACTTATCCCATATATATAGGCAAATTCATTCGACCTCCGCAAGGTTCGAATGAGTGCCTTCGACTGGATTTGGTGCGAACCAAAACCTTCTGTTTTGGTTCGACCTATCGATTATCCAAATAAAACTTTACAAACACATCTCCTCGACATACAGTACCAGGTCACCAGCTTGGGACATACACGAATAGTGCACTTACACTAACGTTGCCGGACCCAATCCGTGGGTGCTCGCAACTCAACAACGTGCCCAGCAGCAACAAATGATGAATGGAAATCCTTGGGTACTCGTAGCCACTACAACTCAACAAATGCAACACTTGTCTTCAGTACTTCTCGGTGATTTGGAAACGGGTAGTTCAAATAGGGCTCCAAAATTGCAATTCATGGCTGACTACCATTCCTGGAAGGGGAGATTCAAGACGCATGTTGAGGGGATTGATGGATTAGTGTAGGAAGCGATCAAAAATGGGTATACAAGGCCGATGATAGTGAATTCTAACATTCATGTTGCCTTAGAAGAAATGACAGAGGATCAGAGAAGAAAGTAGAACTACGAGAAAAAGGCAATGGATGCATTAACTCAAGCACTCCCCAAAGACATCCTGCAGCAGTTTGCTCAATGTACAACATCGCATATGCTTTGGCTTGCGTTAGAAGAGAGGAATGAGGGAAATGAGAAGACCCAGAAGATAAAGATGGATCAACTCAAGAAGGAGTTCAAAAAATTCACTGCTATTGGTAAGGAACCACCGCGGGATCTGACTGCACGATTTTCATACCCCGCCTAGGAGGAAACACGGAATGCAACTTCAAATGATTTCCAAGCACAAAAGTCACGCAATCATCGAATAATTTAAAAATAGGGACATCCATTAGACAACATAGTTTTACAAAACATTAAGTTAAATTGTCTTAAATAAAACCATTGAATGAAATTGTCAGCGACCAAAAATAATATAACGGTTTGAAAGGTAGTATCCCATGATTCTCGCACGTGACCCCCCATGTTCCATGCCTTATGCTAGTAACCTGAAAAACATGCATGTAAAAATATAGGTCAACATAAAGTTGGTGCGTTCACGGGTTTTTAATGAAAGGACATGTAATCCAAAACCGACTAAACCAATGCCTGGCTAGGGCAATGATCAATATGTGATCTGACATAAGCCCATAACTAAACCTTGACATATTGTGTCTCGCCCAATGTACACTAAAGAAAATGAATAAATGTGAAATACAAGCACTCTTTTGAAATCTGTCATCCGGTCAGAGTGACTGACCAAGAGTGGGGGTGTCAACCTAATAGATCTATCCAAGTGTTTCATGGCTAAGTCCATAGCTAATGGTTACGGTGTGATGTATGACACAGGGGCTTAATGGATCCTGAACCTTTTTGTCTCATGTTCACATAATTGTCATAAATGTAACTGAAAGTTGTACACATGGTTTCCCCTGGAAAATGTAAAACAGTGAAAAGGGGTTGTGTAAACTCACCTTTTGTCTGTGTGCTCACTACTTAGTGGATCTGACATGGAGTGTCTAAAGAAAAGTGCTCTACATTCACACGAGGACAACTTAGGTCTATGTATTGTATTGTATTGTCTACCATGCAATTTCTCACCCGACTTGAGGTCTGGGAATTTATGTGTGTTTGTATGACTGTACACACTGTACGTGTTGAAAAGTTGGTTTTTGTCGTTAATAGAGTCTAAAATTAGCCAATAATGGCAAAATCGAGGTTTTGATCCTTCTATTCAATACCACATGTCATGTAGGCCAAGTATTCGTACAATTTATAGCATGCTGTTGTCACTTATATGTGTTTAACTTGTTTAACACAAGTTTCTTACAAAGACTCTTTGTGTGAGCCTTCTAACGTATGTTTGCTTATTTTTAGCATATGTTTGCCGTTTACACCAAATCATGTATATCACTAGTTTAAGTTCTAAAAACAGTTTTTATGGCTTAATTATCGATGGATACACATGGTTATACGACTGAGGACCTATACGTAGGCATATAGGCTTGTGTTCGAGTGCTAATAAGTGTGTATACACACTACATCTAGATGTACCATAATAACATGTTTCTTATAATTATTTCGACTTGTGAGTGTTATAATCGACTAATCTAGGCTTGGTTTAGACGTGTATGATGTATGCGATTGGGGGGAAGGATCGGGTGGGATACATAATAGCCAAAACATGATTATAAGAAAACAAGGGATAATGTGTTAACATACCACTACAATGTTTCTTGATACGACAATGAGATCGATTCTAAGCTTGTTCCTTTGATTCCACATCCTCTTGTCTCCAACAGAAAGCTGCGTGGGGCTGTTGAGAGGTTGCACGATGGTATAAAGGCTCCGGTAGGGGTATATGATTCGACCGAGGGTGTTTGATGGTGAAGGGCTAGTGTGTTCAAGTGTTAGTGTTTTGGAATGAAATGTGATTGTTCTTGGTCTCCACCCGATCAATTATTAAGGGGAGGGGGTGAGATGGGCTTTAATTAATTATGGTAAGTCAACTTTATGTGAATTAGTGATGTAAAAGGTGGAATCTACTTAGGTGAAATGTGTTATCCTAGTAGATTAAGATGCGTGTGTTGGGTCTTGTTCTTGGTCGATTATTATACACAAAAAATAAAGTTTTGGGAAGGTCAAACCTTATGGATCTAAGAGATGGTAAATTTAAGTGCCATATTAGTGTATGTTTATGAATAACTGTGATCATGGGGAAGGCTAATGCTTGTTAATGTGGGGTTACTTATGGTCGAAAATTTGGGAAAAGAAATGGATATTTTGGTAGCTCATCATGCATATTCTTCTTGTATAGTGACCTAGTTTCTATATTGGTGAATTGTCTAACAATGAAATGCATGTGTGGATGTATATACATCACATAGATGTGTGTGTATATAAAGATTGTGTGTTGTTCAAATCAACATGATTTACATGCACATGGGCCAATTTTTATATGATGTTTATGATGTTTTTGGAAGTTAAAGTGACCTAGATCAATGGGGTGAAAAGTTAAATTTCCAAATTGGTGATTCTCCTATGTTTTGGTGAGCATGTGATCTAGTAACTTGTGGAGTTGGGTCACATGCTAGATTTCAGCCTAGGGAGTAATAAAAGAAGCTTGTGGAATGTCCATGTGCTGTAAAACTTATCTTGGGGTGGTGTCTTTTCTATTTTGGTGAAATGTTGGTATTCAGAAAAAGCATAGAAGGTGTAGGAATCTGTGTATGTGTGTATGTGGTAGATATGTTTTGTCCGTAAAATGTTCATATGTGTGTGCATGTGGCCGTATATGTATATGTATATATATGTGGATAGGGATAGGTTTTCATAATACAAACATTCCATCATGCATACATACACATCGCATATACATATACATACATAGATAAGTAGTGTAGAAACTTGTTTAATATTTATTTATCTATGTGTGTTGATATGTTGATAAATAATCGAATAATTTCTGTACACACGTGTTGATTGGAATTTAATCACTCTTGTAACCAAAGTGGAGTACTTATTGTTTTCCAGACATTGTTTGTTTTTTTCTTATTTGATCCATGGTTTGGAATCTTATGTTCAGTTGTGTTGATTCCCGGGTCTAGGGTGTTGCATGGATTTTCCAATAGTTTATGAGGAACTATTCGACTAACTGTGAGACTGTATCAACTAGGGTGTCTAATGCTAGACTGTATGCAACGAAATTCACTTGTTGGAACCTTGTATGGCCCAATTATGATGAGATATGTGTAATGTAATGCCATGCACTATGTATACGTGTAATCAAGTGTACGGATATGACGTGTGATTTCGACGGGTGTCACAACGATATTATCATCTGATGTCGGAGATGTATCAGTATGGAGTTGTTCATACATCAGCTGAACATGTTGAACGTTTTTGCAGATGCGCTTCCTCCACACTTGCATCAGTGGCTCGATATCCAGAAGGCCAACAATGTTTATCAGACCATCTCCATCAACAACTTTGTGATCGAGTTAGAGAGCAAAGAGATTGATGAAATCAGAAAGGCGAACAAGGTGTCCATCTCTCATAACCCCAACATCTACTACGGGACAACTCCTCAAGACTTATGCGTTGCAGAATCTAAGCTACACAAAACTTTTGTTATTAACCAGGATCCTGTATTTGCTTTTGACAACTATGGTCCCCCTCCAGATGTAGCTCCTCCTGTGTATCCGCTTGGACAAGCAAATATGTATCCTTTATCTTATAATACTAACCAGTTTAGTGTTAAACCCGTATTCTCATCTGATGTCGGAGATGTATCAGTATGGAGTTGTTCATACATCAGCTGAACATGTTGAACGTTTTTGCAGATGCGCTTCCTCCACACTTGCATCAGTGGCTCGATATCCAGAAGGCCAACAATGTTTATCAGACCATCTCCATCAACAACTTTGTGATCGAGTTAGAGAGCAAAGAGATTGATGAAATCAGAAAGGCGAACAAGGTGTCCATCTCTCATAACCCCAACATCTACTACGGGACAACTCCTCAAGACTTATGCGTTGCAGAATCTAAGCTACACAAAACTTTTGTTATTAACCAGGATCCTGTATTTGCTTTTGACAACTATGGTCCCCCTCCAGATGTAGCTCCTCCTGTGTATCCGCTTGGACAAGCAAATATGTATCCTTTATCTTATAATACTAACCAGTTTAGTGTTAAACCCGTATTCTCATCTTGCAGCGTCAGCACAAGCAACATCACACTTTGGTGGACCTTCTCTGATAGGGTATGGTGGTGCTTCATCTTTTGGATATGGTGGTGCTTCGAATCCAGGTAATGGAGGTGCTTCCACTTCAGGTCAAGGTGGCAGTTATCGGTCAAATCCAATTGCTGAGCAACTAAACACAACAAGTTTTGAGAAGGTGGAAGTGGAGCTAACTGATGAAAAAGCTGGAAATAGTGAATCATCTTCTTTAGACGAGGAATTTGCAGAGTCACATTAAACACTAACTGATGAACAAGCTGGAAATGATGAATCTACCACTACAGCTCCAGTCATTCCTACTGGGAACAATCAAGCTTGTCCTTCGTCTTTTACAACTCTAGGGATTAATCTTCGGGTTGATCTCTCTAGGTTTAATGTGCAACCCGCTGCTCCTTCTAGTTTAAGTGCTGCAGAGACAAATCTTTATGAGAACATGGAAAATCTCAACTTGCATTCGGATGATCCAGTGCCGGCACATCCAGAATCTCGGATTCACGACACTCATCCATTGCAAAATGTGATTGGGAATCCAGCTAGCTGAGTTATGACACGTGGTCAACTCAGAAATGCTAGCTCAAGTGACAATGCAGGTACCCTGGCCCTTTATTCAGACATCAGGAAAGCAGGTCATCAGAACAATTGGTCCTTCGCTTTCTATATATCGCAACAAGAACCAAGAACTTCAACAATTCCAAAAGCTACGAGTGTGGGACTTAGTTGACATACCCCCTGATGCAAAGAAGATTGGAACACAGTGGGTCTACAAGAGCAAACGGGATGACCGCAGGGTGGTTATCAGAAACAAGGCTCGACTATTTGTGCTTGGCTTCAGACAAAATGAAGGAATAGATTACAATGAAGTATACGCTCCAGATGCACGCCTTGCAGCTATTCGGATGTTCCTAGTTTATGATTCGTACAAACGATTCAAGGTTTACCAAATGGACGTGAAAAGTGCTTTTTTGTATGGTATCGTGAAGGAAGAGGTGTATGTTGCACAACCGCCGGGTTTTGACAATCAGTTTCATCATGACAAAGTCTACAAATTGAATAAGGCGTTGTATAGACTCCATCAAGCTACGCAAGAATGGTATCAAATGATAAGCAACTATGTGATATCCAACGGGTTCAAACGTAGACTCGTGGATTGCACCTTATTCACCAAGGAAAAGGGTGGCGACCGTCTTCTGGTATAGGTTTACGTTGATGATATTATTTTTGGGTCTACTAATGATGAACTTTGCAAGAAATTTGAAAAGTTAATGCAGGCAAAGTTCGAGATGAGCTCGATGAAGGAGATGCAATTCTTTCTTAGACTACAAGTAGAACAACTAAAGTCGGGGATCTTCATCAACCAGACCAAATACGTTTCATACATCTTGAGCCGGTTCCAGATGGAAACACATACTCGTTCGGTATCATTTAATACGCGATTGCTATGAAATGAAACTGATCGATGTTGTTAAAATCCACATTGATTACCAACGTGCCAATTTATTCACCCAAACTTTTGACAGACCTCGATTTGAGTACCTATAAATTTTAAACGGCGTTAAAGAAAAGCAGGATTAAGTTCCTCATCGGTGATCATTTTTGAAAATATTTTTCTTCAAAAACTTGAAAAATCCAAAAATATTGTCTTTTCATAATTTTTTAGAATTTTAGGGGAGAAAAATCAGAATACTACAAAAACATCAGAAAATTTCAAAAATAAACAAAATGGAAAAATCCAAAAATAAAAAAAAAGAGAAAAAGCAAAAATCGAGTTTTCATTTGGTGAAAAAGGGAAAATAATATGTAATCATCCGTGGGCTATCTGAATCCTTTTAAAATTACAAAAGAATTAGAAACCATAAGCAGCCTCTACAATGATGTGTGAGCAGGCTCAAAATCATTTACATGTTCAGCACACTACAAGAAGTTGGGGTGTTTAGCCACACATAACTTACCTACACATGTAAATGTGTGGGTAAATATCTTCATATTTTTGTACATTTGTGGGTAATTGTTGACGATTTATTTTAAATAACAACTAACACTTAATATCTGTTGGTAATATGTTTTATCTACACATTGGAGTTGGTGGGAAAATTTCCGCCCAAAATGGATATCAATTAAATGTTAAACTACCTACACATATGGTAAGATTTTGTTATGTGTAAGTAAATTATCTACAAATATTTAAACAACTAATATTTGTGTAGGTAAATAATTATGTTTACCAACACATAATATATTTGTAGGAGGATCGATTTGTCAAAAACTATTAGTTTGATCAAACAAGTCTACCAATTCAGGTGCGGAATCCCTTAATCAGTTACAAAATGATAATAATATCAACAAAACACACAGATCATCATTAACATTGCTTTTCATTCATAAACATACTTGATAAACTTTACAAAACTTTTTTTATAATGATTTAATCACAATTCAGACTTAACAATAAAACCTAGGGAGAACACACACAGAGAGGGAAAACAAAATGTCAAAAGTTACATTGCAAAAATCAACTTGACCTTATATAGGCCTACACATTCGCCCATTTGTGTTGGTCGAATGTGCAGGTTCGACCAATCAACATGGTCGAACCAAGTTATACATTAAAACCTATTTCTACATTCGACCTCCCTGTGCTCCTTCGGCCATCTTCATCTACCTTCGACCGTTATAAACCACCTTCGACCATTAATTATCACCTTCGACCATTCGACTTAAGAACAAAACTTGTGTTATTCACAATCCAAAAGCATTATTCGCATAATATGCATCTACAAACTCCCCCTCGACTATTGCTTGGATTGCTTACGCTCTTGGTCCATCATCTTGTTCATGAGCTTGATGCGTAGTAAGTCTTCTGTTCCTTGGTCATTACTGGTTCAAAAGTTTTGTTTCGGCTTTTTCTTTTTAACTTCCGGAACTTCCTGAACCTTCACCAATTTTCCCAATTTCTTATCGAAATCACATCCAGCATTCACATCCCATGAAAAGCACAAGAATACCACACGTTGGTATTTGCTTGCTTGCTCACTATCCTTAGCTTCGCAATAAATCGGATTATAATAAAGCATTATAATATCCTCATACGAACAGTTGATCAACCACATAGGATCAAAGATGTGAATATTCTTGAAGTCTTTTACACCATCCTTCAACACGATAACAGCCTCTGCAGTCTTCCAGTCGTAATACCACCATATGAAGTCTTTAGAAAAGTGTTGAGGAATCTGCATCAATGGAATATGTTTCAACACTTTAGGTGGTTTGTACTTTAACGTCACCTTAGGCATCTCAGTTATATCATCAATCTCCTTCTTATGAACAATCCGTTTAGGATACTGAGGAGTAAACAAGTTCCACATCGTTCGGCTTTCTCTCGACATACAATCTGCAAAGTAAGCAACATGATCATTTACAGAACCTATCATCTCATGTCTACATATATCACGAATCGCCCAGTATGGAAGTGTCTTCAAATCATGGAATCTATCAAAGTACAGTATTCCTTTTCCCACTTAATAGCTACACACTTCAACTGTTTCACAAATTTCCATCCCAAAGCTTTCTCCTTAAACAACTCGTTATGGAACATGTAGAAGCTGCCCTGAATCTCTGTCTTTGGATGATTAGCTTCTTTCTCCTTCAGCTTTCTCAACAGATCGTTCAAAGTATCAGATTGTTCAGTGTTCGGCTTGTCTCAATCTGGAAACACTTCTTCAACAAATTTCTTACTCTTTTCATGAGCAAGTTTCTCAGCCCTTTCAACAACTCATCAGTGAATCCAGGAAATCCAGAATCTTTATTCTTCTTGAAGTATTCTGGATATTCCTCACTCGTGATATCCTCGATCTCTACTTCCTCAAACACTTGCACGTCTCTATCATCGGAGTGATTACCTGATTCTTTCTCAGGTAAGTTTGGAATCTGATTATCAATCATCAACTCCTCCAGAGTCTTTCCAACTTGTTTCGCCAGTCCTTCTAAAATCTCTTTAGACATGGCCGCAGAAACTTCTCCATCTTCTAAATCAGGATCATTGTATTCCAACTCAAATCTCATATCATTGGACTCAAATATCTCAGGGAATCTGCCAGTCATTTCTATCGTCCAGACTCTGTCTGTCAACATCTTGTGATACATATTCTTATCCTCATCGGATAAGGATCTTATCTTTTCATTCCAAAAGATACTATCATCGTCAACAGTACCTCCAGGAGCCTTTGAGCTAGATTCTCCTGCACCTTTTCCAGATCTTCTCTTCTCGCACTTATACCTGTCTGTGTCATCATCATCATCTTCACTATCAAAACTTGCAGAGCTGTTACCTTCTCCTGAATCATCATTTAAACCATTACCATCACCATCATCTTTCTTCTTCTTCTTAGGAGCTTTACCAGCATCATCATCCAACTCCTCATCTTCTTCCTCCTCATTGGATGGTTCAAAGTCTACCTGTTCTTCTTCACGCATCCTCTTCACCAGCTTGCAATTGAGGAGCTCTAGAGTACAAGTCTTTAATCAAATTATCCATACTCTTGTTACTCTCTTTCAGCTTCTTATTCTTCTCTTTGATAGCAATGTATCTCCGGGTGTTTCTCTGTTCGTGCTTCAACAACTTCTTGTTTTCTTTCTGAAGTTGTTTTATCTTGGCTTTAAGAGCTTCTTGATTCTCATGAGATGTTTCAACAACGTCTAACATTTTCTTATCATTGTTTCTCAACTGTTCTATCTCTGCTTGTTGTTGATTTATAATTTTCATCATGTCAGCAAGCTTCTGGTTCACAGCAGTCATAACATCGCTGTCTACTGTAACCTTTGTTGATGTTGAAGCTTCAGCAGCAAAAAACTTTCCTTTCTTCAATTTCTTTAACACCTTATCTAGTGCACTATTGAACTCATTAGTTGGTAACTCAGTCGGTTCAGCAACAGTTGTTGTCTTTTGCTTCTTAGCTGCTGGGGATGTGATCGGTGATTTAGAGCTAGATGCTGGTGGCAGTTTCTTTCTAGCAACCAATATCTAAATGTCTTTAGCCCTTTTCTCCATTGGCTTCGGTACCTTTTCTTTCTTCTTGTACTGTGGCTTCTTTTGTTTTTCACCTGACTTTGGCGATCCCACAAAGTATTCAGATCCCAATCCTAATCCTTCATCTGTTTCATCCAACGCAACAGGACTTTTTGTCCTTTGCTCCTCCAAAGACTTATTGAGACTTACAGACTCACCAACCACAGTGGCCTTGGGCGTGGTGCTCTTAACAGTCTCGTTATCCGAATCCCATCGTTCATCCTCTTGTGTCTCTTCTGAGTCAACTGACACTTCATCCACTAAGTGTAAACCTTTCTTCGCAACACTCTTTTTCCTTCTTGACACCTTCTTTTGAACAGTTTCAGCATCATCTTGTTTCTCTTTGCCCTTTCCAGTCTTTGCACCAACATTTATCACTTGACGCTTTCTCTTAGCATCAGGATCTACTGGAAATAATGGATTGTCTTCATCTGATTCACTGTTATCATGTCTAACCTTATCAGTACCTGGATCTTCATAATCTTCCTTGATCAGATGACCAAAAAGATTTTTCATAGGTGGTCTTTCATTCATCGCCACACCCTTATAACCTTTCATCCTAACAAGTGTGTTCAAACTCATGTGATCCCGAACTACAATCTGTTTAGGATCTCTCTTCAAGTTCTTATACTTCAAATCAAAGATCATCTGAAGAAATCTCGGGTACAATAGAAACTTCTTTCTCTTCAACCCTCTAAGTGGTTCTAACATGTGTTCTAATAACATACCTGATACATTGAACGGTTTGTTCAATATAAGAGCCACCATCAACGAACTGATACTCTTTCTCATCAAATCATACCCTCCACTTGCTGATCCGAACACGTGTATCATGACATGAGCAAGATACTTAAACTGAGGACACAACTTCCCTTTGTGTAAAGAACTGTCAGTGATTGGTCCATTATACTTCATCCGTAGGAAGCATTTCCTTTGCTTAGTCCAAGACAATTCTCTGGGATCTGTCTTTACATCTTCCAGCTTCAACGCCTCTCTGATATCATTTTCAGAGATAATCACCAACTCTCCCTGAATCTGACTAACAATCGAAGATTCACCTTCCCAAAAGTCCATCTTGGCATTTGTCCAAAACTCTCTTTAGTGATCTCTGTATATAATAGCTGGAGTAGCAATAGCGTCAATAACACGACTCCTCTTCAAAAATTCTATGATCCCAGCAAATTCATTATGCTTCTTTTAGTCACCTAGGTACGCACAGCAATTGTGTACCAGTTCGAATGGCAAATCATCAATCTGTTCCTTCCCGGTTGCTTGCCCTGAAGATCCGGCGGGAACACTAGCACTTCCCTGTTCAGACATAGTTAGACTGCAAAACAAATCAAACAAACATGTTAAAAACGAACAAAATAAACAAAACTTGAAAATTTTGGTTTTCAGATTCTACATTCGACCAGTCGTTGGTTCGAATGTGAAATCAAAGGTTCGAATGTGGAATTAAAATGGTTCAAATGTGAAAAACATTTTGAAAAATTATACATTCGACCGTTTGTTCCAGGTTCGACCGTTTGAACATTCACCTTCGCCCAAACTGTCACATTCGACCGTTTGAAATTGGGCGAAGGAGACTGTTCATCTCCTTAAACATCAGATTCTGATTGTGTTTGATCTAACATGCCATTTTGATTTGGAAACATTCTAACACAAACGATTAAGCATTATCAAACATCAATTTCAGTTATCAACCATTGATTATGTGTTTTCTACTAAAAACTAGGGTTTGAACTGTTTTATACATCAATTGATCAATCAAATTATGTTTAACCCTAAGTTTTTGTTCATTCTCCCCCTAAAACACATAAGCAATAAATCATGATCAAAAATTTTAACAATTAACATGTTTAAATCGAAGTTTTATGGCAGTTAGGGCACGATTAGAAAATTAATGATTATGAACTGAATACGAGGTGTTAACCTGCAAAAGATATGGGAAAATAATCAGTGAATCAAGACGAATACAATGATATGATTTAGAAAACACGGGCAACAAGATCACTTTATCTCAGACAGTTTGAAAAAATTTTAAATGAGGTCGAATGTGAAATGGTTTATATAGACTCCACATTCGACCGTTTGACTAGGTCGAATGTGAAACTTTTTCCACCTTCGACCCTACTGAAAAGTTCAAATGTAGGAAAAAGGGTTCGAATGTGAAAACATCACATGAACTCTCACATTCGACCGCTTAAAAGGTACGAATGAGCAGATCAAATTCCACCTTCGACCCAATGAAGGGGCGAATGAAAAATGGAATTTTTGAAAATTTTACCAAATCTCAAAAACGAGTCCCGTTCAAAATATTTTTCAACTTTTAAGCATCCGACATTCATTATTTCTCATTTAAAGTTGACAAAGCTCAATTGGTCTATCAAGTTTTAGAAAATCATCATTAACCACCATCAGCTATCAAAAATAAGATAGAAATGTAAAATCTTTTTGGATTTTCTAAACTTTTTGTTAAAACACACCTAAAATCTTTTTGAGTTTTGTATTTTTTACAAGAAATATAAAATGCATAAATGTAAAGATAAAGCAATAAATGTTTTGTGATTTTCGGTAAAGGGATCATATCAGTTATTGAGAAATGTGATCACACCGTTGATCTTTTTGATTTATTATCATTAAAGACAATGTGTGATCTGACAATTGCTGATATTGTGATCCACATAAACTCACATGCAGACTGTTGTGCAATGCTTTAGACTGATGCTATTATTTATAGTATAAACTCAATTGTCTGTAGTTCCCACGCACACAACATACTCCCGTATCAAGAAGTAGATGCACAAAGACTCATTGTAACGAGTGATTATGCTTTCGTCATCTATAATTTACAAGGTATGAGGCACAGAGGTATACAGGTCAGCAAATCAATGATACAAAGTAACATATGCACTCTACCAGGTTGAGGGCTAATATCAATCATGATTTGCATCAGTGATTGGATACGATGTAATAGATAATCTTTGATTATCGTCATACATAGAAAGTTCCTCAATTCGGTAACTTTAGGATTTGGCTTTAAAGCTCCTTTAGAAAGATACCCTGTCTGATCTAGGTCCGTAATGACTTACAGCAGAAGATCAGAGAGGCTATCCCTAGACAACTAATAACATAACGACCCGAAACCTCCGAGTTTTGTACAAATACCCTATCAAACGAAATTACGGTACTAAGACCATATGACCATGAGGAGTTCATCCACACAACAATTCGTTTGATATGTATATATCAGGCACGCAGTATTAGGTCTACGAAGCCTGTCAGCATACCACACAGATTCAAACACACGCCTTATATTGCATTACATGTCTTTAGAATGTGTTAGATCCCCACTGGTGTACTATCATTTCCCATTTTTCTCCAGCAAATCATTTCGGGTTTTTCTAATTTTTATATATTTTTGAATTTTTCATTGTTTTTGGGTTTTCTGAAAATAAATTCTAACTAAAAAATGTAAAACATATTTTTGGATTTTTGTAATTTTCTGAAAAGCAATAAAAACTTAAACTAAAAAGCGATAAACTGAGGTGGTGATCAGTCTTGTTCTTCTTTTATACCATTAGCTTTCAAAAGATAGTCAAATCTTGATTTATCAAAAGCTTTGGTAAAAAGATCTGCACGTTGATAGTCAGTGTGGATTTTGACCATATCGATCAACTCTTTAGCGTAACAATCACGGATAAAATGATATTTGATCCGGATATGTTTAGCTTTTGAGTGATTTACTAAGTCTTTTGCTAATGCAATTGCGGCTTCGTTATCATAGTAAATAGGGGTTTTAAGAAATTACAAACCGTAGTCCACCATCTGTTGTTGTATCCAGAGAACTTGTGAGCAGCAGCTTGATGCTGAGACGTATTTTGCTTCACATGTGGATAAGGCAACTGCGGTCTGTTTCTTGCATTGCCAGGTCATGAGCCTGCTCCCCATAAACTAGCATCCAACCGTTCTGGATTTGCTGTCTTTATCACAGCCACCCCAATCTGTATCACTAAAAGCGATTAGGTCAAAATTATCATCATTAGGGCACCATAGTCCTTTCGACAGACAACCCTTCAGATATCTAAGGATACGTTTGACAGCTGCAAGATGACTCTGTTTCGGCTCCGACTGATAACGTGCACAGAGACATGTGGCAAACATTATATCTGGTCTGGAGGCGGTGAGATACATCAGAGATCTGATGATTGCTTTGTATGTAAATGGGTCAGTTAGCTCCCCCTTAGCATCAACACCGATCCCTTGATTAGGTTGTATTGAGGTATCCATCGGCTTCGAATCATCCATCTGGAATCGGCTCAACACTTCAGAAACATATTTCGTCTGGTGAATAAAGATCCCCGTTGGTCTTTGTTCCACCTGCAAGCCTAGGAAAAACTGCATCTCTCCCATCGCGCTCATCTCAAACTTTTCCTGCATAACACGTTCAAATTCTCTGCATAGAAGTTCGTTAGTAGAACCAAAAATAATGTCGTCAACATAAATCTGGACTAGAAGCAAGTCATCGCCTGTTCGTTTAGTGAACAGTGTGCAATCTACCAAACCTCGCTTAAATCCTTTGGAAAGAAGATACGTGCTTAGCTCCTCATACCATTGCCTCGGAGCCTGGTGCAACCCGTAAAGAGCTTTGTTTAGAACGTAGACCTTATCCCGGTGAATAGGGTCTTCAAAGCCTGGTGGTTGACCTACGTAAACTTCCTCCTTGACCACATCGTAAAGAAATGCGCTTTTGACATCCATTTGATACACCTTAAATTTCTTATATGATGCAAACGCCAGAAACATTCGGATATCCTCTAAGCGTGTAACCGGTGCATAGATCTCGTTGTAATCAATTCCTTCAACTTGATGAAAGCCTTGTACAACCAAACGAGCTTTGTTCCTGACAATCACTCCTCTATCATCTTTCTTATACTTGAACACCCATTTTGTTCCTATCTTCTTTCGTCCTGGGGGTAAATCTGTCAGTGTCCACACGCCGAGTTTCTGAAACTGTAATAACTCCTCTTGCATAGCTTCTACCCAAGCATCATCCAAAAGAGCGTCCTTGTATGTCCGCGGCTCAACCTGCGAAACATAACAAGCAAAAGACCAGTCATTTTGAAAACCTGATTTTTGAATTTTGGCATATAAAGCAAGAGCGCCAAGGTTTTCCGGTGAGTTTGCATTCCTCAAATGAACTCTCGTCATCACACTGCTACCGGGATCACCAATAACCTGCTCGATCGGGTGAATCCGATGTATCTGAGATTCTGGATAATCAGGTACTTGAACTCCTGTCTGGGTAGTTAAGTTCTCTGCGGAATCCAGGTCATTACCCACATTTGATTATGAAGCACCATGCGGATTTGGATTCACTGGTGGTGTCTCTGTAGCAATCTCTGGAACAGCTTCGCTTGTAACATCATCGTCATCATCATCTGATTCCGATGAATTAAGAGTTCTGGAAGCTTCCTGAAATACCTCTTCTTCAACTACAGGAGCATTGGTATCATTAGAAGCTGTTTGGGGGTTTACAGTGATCGGACGCACCAACAGTGATGTCACTGCGTTTTCGACCTCGTAATATAATCGTAATACAGCTTCTTCAACCAAGCTATCTAGATTGAATGATTCAAAGAAATCCTTGTAATCAAACATCCAGTCTGGACCGCTTCCCTGTATATTCTGAGTATATCTTTGTACTTCAAAATTAGCCCACTCCTCGACCCGACGAGTTCGTTTGTTGAAAACCCGTTTGAGCGGGGTTGCATATCCAACAAAGAATCCTTCTTCAGCCTTTGGTGCGAACTTCTCAGATGGATTGAGCATTGTACATGGAGCTCCAAACGATTCTAGATACTCTAAATTCGGCTTTCGTCGATTCAACAGCTCATATGAAGTTTTGCCAAACTTCTTCACCATTAAAACACGATTAAGAGTATAACAAGTTGTGTAAATTGCTTCGTTCTAGAACATTATTAGAAGATTTGAGTCCGCGAGCATTGTTCTTGCCATTTCAATTAGAGTCCTGTTTTTGCGTTCAGCGACACCGTTCTGTTGTGGGGTATACGGAGCACTGTATTCATGATGAATACCCTTGTTTTCACAAAGAGCGTCCATTTGTGCATTTTTAAACTTCGTCCCATTATCACTCCTAATTCTCTTGATCTTGAGACCATAGATATTTTCCAATCGAGTGAACAGAACTTTCAAATTATCAAATGTGTTGCTCTTATGGTGCAAGCACATAACCCATGAAAATCTTGAAAAATCATCGGTAACCACAAGACAGTACAATTCACCAGCATGACTTTTACGTTTGACCGGTCCGAACAGATCCATGTGCAAACGCTCAAGTGGCAATTCAACGGAATTGAGTTTCTTTGGCTTATGGGATTGTTTGTGCTGCTTACCCTTCTTGCAACTCACACACTTGTCGTTTAAGTGAAAATGTTTAACATTCACGCCTGTGACAAGTTCATTCTTCACCAATTGATTCATCTTTCGAAGGTGAATGTGTCCCATCCTCCTATGCCACATAATTGATTCTTTTTCAGTAGGCTTGGATAGGAAACACGTAACTTGGCCTTGTGTAGTCATTGCTTTAGCATCACCCACTTTTTTGGTAATTCGAATCCCGTCTTGAGTATGTAGAAAGATTTGTCATCAAAGTACACTGAAAACTGCTTATCACAAATCTGACTGACACTGAGCAGATTGTAATCGATTTGGTTCACGTAAGATATCTTCTCAAAACTTACTATTCCATTACTAACACTACCCTCCATGGTAATGTATCCACCCTTGTTACCAGCAAACGCTACATAACCTCCATTGATATTTCTGATATCGAACAGTAGCGATAGATTCCCTGTCATGTGACCAGAAGCTCCACTGTCAACAATCCAAAGACTGCTCACAGGGCCAGCTGAAGCTCCCTGCACATATTAAGTAAAAAGATTAGTTCTTTCGAGGGACCCAAGCCTGCTTGGTCTTGGGTCTTTGAACATTTTGTTTCAAAGATTCTTTATCACAGACATTTGAATTTGAATTGATCTTTTTCTGATCAATTAAATCCTTTTCATTCTCAGATTTGACATTCTCATTTACCTGTGAACATGAAGCACCTTGTGAATCCTTTGGTGACCAATGTTGTTCCGAACGTTTCAAGATCCGGATTTGAGATTTTGGGGTCTCAACCTGTTTCTTTACTTCGTCTTTAAACAAAACTTTCTTGGTTACCTTCTCTGATTTAATAGAGACTGGTCCAACTGTTGGTTTGACAGTAGGTTTAACAGGAACCTTTTTCTTGTCAACATTTGTGTTCACTATTGGTTTCTTAAGAGGTTTCTCAATTGCTATCCGGTTACGACGGTCATATGTCATCGGACGATTTTCCCTCTTTTGAAAATATCTTCTTTGATTATAAAAAGGTGCAAGTTGAGGGACAAATCGTCTTTGTGGATAACAATGATTATCGACTGGACTCTAATATGTCTGCTTCACTTCAACCTCGTGCCTCTTGTGCCTAACGTACGGGCAGTGAGCAAGTAAATGCCCTCTCTCCCCGCACTTAAAACACGCACGGTACTCTTCAAAGTTATTCTTGGCGTTCGACTTTGCATAAGTAGTGATAGGATATTGATCATCCACACACCTTCTTCTTAAACTCTCAGGAGCTTGGTCCTTTGAGTAAATCGGCTCAAGAAAACTATTCGCCTTATTCTTTGGCTTGATGAATTCTGTGACATGAACTTTGGGTTCTTTAGGAACATCCAAGTAAATTCTTTGTAAAACTTCTAGAGGTACATCATTTGTTCGCTGATGCTTTGGGAACCAAATGGTACTCTCCTGCCAAATCTTTTCAATCTTTGAATAATTGGCGAATTTAATTGGATATTCCTCTTCAGACATTATCTTATCGGATCCACTCATCCGATAGAAAATCTTGATGGGTTTGTAACAAGATTCATTTTTCTTTTCATTTTTCTTTTCAACAGACTTAACTGATTGATTCTTTCTATGAGCATTAGCCATGGGATGCACAATCTGAGATGGAGAAACAAGTTCGTTAGTGATTATGTGATTTTCATCAGGAATATCACACACCTTTTCAGGGACCTTCTCAGATTGTTCATCCTCGGAATCAGAATCAGCAGTTCCAGCAACTACACCTTCATTGTTTAGTCCCAAAACCGGTCGAACATCAGAATTTGGGTCTCCCACACTGGAAGTGTTTGACTCATTATCCGATGTCGATTCAGATTTGACTGAGCTCTCCGGTGTTATTGAATGTAGAGTATGATTTTCAAATAACACTGGAGATGGGACTGCCTTGTAGTTTGCACTACTAGACTGTGAAGGCTCCTCTATTATATGATCAACAACATAAGCAATATGCTTATAACTCTCAAGTTTCTTATTAACTTTCTCTGCAAATCACTTGATGGTGGCCATTTCAAGTTTTGTGTTTTCTAAATCATTGATGTAATTATTTATGGCCAGTTGTTTTAAAGATAAAGTCTTTTTCAGTTCTAAAACATCTTTCTTATAACCATGAAGCACTCTGTTAAACTCTTTTGCTTCTTTTTGATAGGATTAACAGTTGATTTTAGCACTCTCAAGCTGAACCTTGAGTTGCTTATTCTCCTCTGTCAATTTATCACAAGCATCAGAATGTTTATCACAAATTGAATTTGAACTAGATTCAGTACTTACCTGTTTTGGATGTTCTGTCATGGCCATCAATGCAAAGTGTGCTTCCTTCCCAGCGAAAAACATCGAATAATCAATCCTGGTACAAGCATCATGCACCATGCATGATTTGCGAGTCATCAAGAAGTCAGCTTCACCAAGCAATTGGTCAATATCATCATCCAGTGAGTTAACACTAGATTCAAAATCAGACTCACTCTCCTCATCAGAATAAGCTGAATCATACTGCTCTGGCACATCAGTAACCGAATCAAGAATCAACCCAGACTTCTTTTCTCCACAATCATCACTTTCTTCACTCATTTCTTCTATTTTCACTTCAGACAACTTCTCAGTCACAATCTCTTCTTCAACACAAACTGGCTCATCCAGATCCATCTTCTGAGCAACACATGCCACATTCCCAATGGTAATCTCCTCAACACCCAACTGCATACCCGTCCAATCAAAACCCTTGTCTTTTTGTATCACTAGGGCTTGATTTTGATTATCTGATTGGGTTTGTGTGTTTGGTGTAGAAATAGGAATAATTGTTCGGTTTGGATTTCGTGGTGTTTGGTTTTGGTTCTGGTTTTGTGTTGTGGTTTGTCTCGAAATGTTGTTTTGTGAAGTATTTTGACGGTTCTGATAGGTATTTTGTGGTTGAAAGCTTGAGATATTAGGGCTTTGGTAAGATACCTGGTTTTGGGTTTGATGGTTTTGGTAGTTGGTGTTGAAAGGATTTCCGTTCCCCTGATGTGCTGGCTGTGTGCATTCCCGTTTAAAATGACCTTTCCCATCACAATTGAAACAAGTCACTTTGGCTTTGTTGAAGCCATATGTGGTGTTTGGGGAAGTAGAAAGATCAGTTCTTCCGGTCTTCTCAATGAATTCGGTAGCTCTTCTCATAACACTCGCAAATGCCCATTGGATATCAATGAGCTCCATCTCTTCCTTATCAATCTGTGCGTAGTCTTCACTGGTCAAGTTGTTGTTCCCAATTTGACTCGCAACCAGCCCGTTATAAGAAGCTACCATAGCTGACACCAATGCTATATGTTGTTGTGCAATCTCAACTGTAACATTGTTCCAATTCGAGGTTTCCAGCACGATTGAACTCTGATTAGGTTAGGTTTGATTCATCTGAGTTTGGTTCACATGAGGAATATAGGATTGTTGTTGAGGTTGGTTTAGATTAGCAGAATAACAAGCTGCTTGTTGCATAGGTGAGAAAGGCGGTATGAAAGTTGTAGTTGGATATGATGGTGGGGTATAAGATGAAGTTTGTGCAAGGTAATTGATAGGTGTTTTAGATGGTTCAACCTAGCTAGAAACGCACGCAATGTGTGGTGCAACATTTGAACTTTAACTTGAACCAGCAAGAGATGAAGAAGCATTACCATGATATAAATCCGGGTTCTGAGGAATTTGAGCTCTTTTCGCCTTCCTCTTCTTTTCCATCTCCTTAGTCTCTAGTTTCTGAATAAACTCGTTGATAGTCCAGTATTGGTACGCATCCTTTTCCTTCAATACCTCTAAATGCTAATTCCAGTATGGTGGCAACGCATCGGCAAACTTGTCCACCAACTCCGACATTGGTATGTTAATATCATAGCTAGAAAGCTCGGTCAGTAAATGACAATACCTCGGAATTAGCTCCTTCAGCGTCTCATTACCCATGTAGCTGAAGTTCTCAAACTCTTTCCTAAGTTCCTCCATCCTCAACTTCCTCGTCTTCTCATTCCCATCATGCCTATTTCGTAACATGTCCCACAATTGTTTGGATGTAGTGCAAGACCCAACTGATGTAACAAATCAGTATTAATGGCCTGGGACAGTTGAGAAAACGAGTTCTTCTCAATAGCAAATTTCTTTTTGTCATCCTCAGCAAGATTCTCCAACGGAATTGGCTCACCCGTGTTCTCCAAGATCCGAGCAACATAGCCCTTAGCAATCATTTGCTAAGCTTCCGTTCCCTCTAATCCCATTACCTCAAGATGTATTTTGAACTTGGTCTTCCATGTGTTGTAATCGACCATTTCCATAAGCTTTGGTGGACGGCTTCCACTACCCGACGATAAGTCTTGAATAAGAGTCGAAATAGCATTGGTAGTGTGAGAATGAACCGCCGCTGCTGCTACACCCCAATAGTCAGCCATCGGTTGTGGTTGTGTTTTGCAACTTGTTGAGACATAGAACTAGTCATCGCCATGTAGTTAATCGGTTGGGATGGTTGACTAGACTTTTGAGCAGCCACCGACCAAGGATCCATGGTTGTCTGCTGTTGTGGTGTTGTAATAGGTCGTGGTGTCGTAGGAAAGTTCCACATGTCGATCTGAAAATGATTAAACACGAAAAGATTAGAAAAGTTTTATAACAGATTCTACGTTCGACCCTTTGTATGAATCGTGTGGTCGAATGTGAAAATCAAGCCACGTTCGACCGTTTGAAAAAGCTTGAATGTAGAAAATAACAAACTCAGTTCACTTTCGACTGTTTACACCCACGTTCGACCACTCGATTGGTCGAATGTACCCAAAATGGTCGAATGAACAAAACCACACTGATAAACTCTAGATTCGACCAATTTACACTCCACGTTCGACCAAATAATCCTTGGTTCGACCAAAAAACTCACACCTTCGACCAGTCTCCCTAGGTTCGACCCTTCATGTTTCAAAAACGGTTATTCTTTGAAAATCAGTTAATTTTGATCAAAATTTTTAAAAGTTGATGAAATTTGATGATCTTAATCAGGTTTTGCCTCGGATTTGATTTGGAACAAGTTTAACAAAGAGAATTATGAGTTTTAGCCATGAAAACAAGCTCAAATCAATCAATTTAACACCAAATTCAGTTTATTAAAGAAAAACAGAAAGTTTTGATCAAAATTAGGTCCAAATCGGCTGTAATATTATCAATTTGTAGTTGTTCGATCCATATGGCTCTGATACCACTTTGTAGGATGATCGATTTGTCAAAAACTATTAGTTTGATCAAACAAGTCTACCAATTCAGGTGCAGAATCCCTGAATCAGTTACAAAATGATAATAATATCAATAAAACACACAGATCATCATTAACATTGCTTTTCATTCATAAACATACTTGATAAACATTATAAAACCTTGTTTATAATGATTTAATCACAATTCAGACTTAACAATAAAACCTAGGGAGAACACATACAGAGAGGGAAAACAAAATGTCAAAAGTTACATTGCAAAAATCAACTGGACCTTATATATGCCTGCACATTCGCCCATTTGTGTTGGTCGAATGTGCAGGTTCGACCAATCAACATGGTCGAACCAAGTTATACATTAAAACCTATTTCTACATTCGACCTCCCTGTGCTCCTTCGACCATCTTCATCTACCTTCGACCGTTATAAACCACCTTCGACCATTAATTATCACCTTCGACCATTCGACTTAAGTACAAAACTTGTGTTATTTGCAATCCAAAAGCATTAGTCGCATAATATGCATCTACAATATTTAAACAAATATATAGATAAATCAATTATGCAAATTCTTATTTTAGTTTTTGCTAATGCTGTGGCAAAACAAATACATATATATGCTTAAAATGTACATGTGTAGATAGTGGTTACATATAAAAAAAATAAATTTATTTTAAAAGACCACTACTAGAGTAGTGAACCGAATACAACTTTTGAGATGCAACATTTACCAATTATGTTGCATTTGACTCCAATGCAACTTAGTTCAAGATAAAGGTTGCACTAAAAGGTGTAATGCAATTTGTTTCATAAAAAAAATTGCAAAATTATATTAAAATTTCAACCCTTTTTTAAAAGGTTTCATATTCTATTGAAATTTGAAACTTTAATTACAAAAGTTCTATCTCACAAAGTGGTGGAGTGGTAGGCGGATAAGGCTTCTTCCCGAGAGACCCGGGTTCGATCTTCATAACACAAAGTTTAGAGGGGCATGGTAATGATGGGGAGAACTTGGCCTTCCCGGTGGAGGGAGTGCGAACCTGAGCTGACCTGGTTTTCGTCCGGCCGTTACTCCAGCGGGTGACAGTAAAACTGAGCTCATGTGAAGGCGGTACGGTTTCCGGCAGAAGCCGTTAACAGCCCACACTACCACCAACATGGACCTGATTCAGACAACATAAACTGAGAAGTGACTGATCAGTGCTTGCCTAAGCGGGTATGACAACTCCGTTAAAAAGAAACTCATTTTAAATTATTTTTTTAGAAAAGTTGCATTTTAAAACATAGATACAACTCTAGTGTTAAAAGGTTGCTTATTTTAGTGACAACAATATATATATATATATATATATATATATATATATATAAAATTGAATTTGTAAATAGTAAACTTCCACTATTGTTTTTGTAATACTTTATACAATATTTTCTTTATAATGGTATAATAAATTATATTATATTATACTAAATAACAAAACACATTATGTAAACAGTACAAAATCTTGATTGATTAATATAACTTCCATATAGTATTATTGTTTTCCTTTTATTTAATTAATTTACATTTTTACTCTAAATTTTAACACACTTCTTGTACGACCCTTGAACTTTAATACTTCACTTTTATATAAATGATTTATGTTCACAATTCTGAGCTTTTTGAGCTTTAATAGATGTATCATATTAAAGTTTTAACAATCATTTAAATCTTAAAAACCATAATGTTTTAAAACTTGACAAAACACACAAATACCTCCCAAAAAAAAGTTTTTTTTTTTTTTATAAGAGCATTCACATTCGGTCCACCAAATGTATGTGAGAGTGTCCCTCAAATTATATGGGGTGGTATAAGTGGTTACGAGTGGAGAAGAGAGAAAATATTTGGTGAAAGCACGATTCACCTCTATATTTGAGGGGACACTATTTACACCTTTAAATATTTTAATATTTTTGTAAGTGATTGTGAGTGAAGAGAGAGAAAATGTAATGATAAAAGTATGAAAAAAATATTATTTGTTTAAGAAGGAGAGAGAAAATTTTAGAGTGGAATAGTGATTTTTATGGGTGCGCATTTCGTGGATCAGAATCACGAACCTTGGACCTGACCCGCGAGAACCTTGGACACGAACCTTTTTAAATATATGGGTCCGTTTCCGGTTCTAGATTTATATGAATAATCAGTTTCGGGTCGGGTTGGTTCCAAACCCACGGTTCTAATATAAGAACCACAAGAACCGTTTGTATTTTAATTAAAAATAATCTTTTTTAGTCGTTTCACTATTCGTGTTTACATGTTTTTAATCGATTTCATGTAATGTTAATACAATATTAAAAATATTATTTATAAGAATAATAATGTATTTTTCTTGAAATATTTTTCGGCTTGATATATATGCATAGATGTGATATATTATATAATATATATATATATATATATATATATATATTATATAGAATGAATTGGAAAGCTTCAAGTTAGCACATATAGATGAGGATATGATGGAGAGGATGTTGTCTTTCAAGGGTCAGCCAAAAGAGCAATGGCCCAAGAACAAACGTCTATTCGGGCATCTCAGTAATCTTGGCTACAGTCCTCCCAAAGGCAACAACTGGGGGAATGAAACAAGTGATTCAAAAGACGACTTTTCCATACAGAGGAGAACATTTATGGAAGGTGATGATATTGGTCGGGAGACAGTTGAATTGGGCTAGAACATCCCTGGCAGCATTTCTACAGCTCCTACACACGATGATCTACTTCATACGGATGTTCTTGAAACCCAGGATCCTCTATCAGCAGCGAGAGATCAAGGATCGTCCCAAGGTGACAAAGGAAAATGAGCTACTATAGAAGATGAACCAGTTATGTTACAAGTGATTCAGATGCTACCAATTCAGACGACTCCCCAGATACTAAAGCTGCCAAGGTAGTAAAGAGAAAGGAGAAATGGGCGGAGAAGAAACGCCTAGCTGAAGATCCAACTTTCACAGTTGATCCAGATGAACAGATAGCAGATTTAGATGCTGAGCTAGATACTCCTCCATCTGGGAAGACAAAGGCTAAAGGTGGTAGGCTAAAGAGAAAATCCCTAAGAGCACCTGAGAAATCAGAGTAGAAAACACGCTTGGGGAGATAATCTGAAGTTGTTGAGATCACCTCGTTAGAAACTTCACTAGCAATAGCAACAACAACAACAACACATACCACATGTTCAGGTGAAGCCATATCTGCAGGCGTTACTAGGTCAATGCCTGCATCAGTAATCTTTACTAAGCCTGTCTTAGTTACTGGTGCAGCGACCTCTTCACAGATTATATCTAATCCAGTGGGTGATATGATTAAGAACTTATGTTAACAACTACACCTAACGGCCTCAGCTACTCAATCCTCATCAATATCAACTCCTTCCGGTTCGACTGATCAACTTCAGCTACAAGTCAATTAACTAACCGCTATGGTGACAGTTCAGGCGCGTGAAACTGCAGAGTTGAGAGGAAAAGAAGCAACAGTTGAAGAGAATGAGAAGTCTATCCTAGAACTATTGGCTGAAACCATTCGCATAAACAAGGAGCTGCAATCATCGAACATAATTCTTCAACTGTCTAATCAGCAACTTGTTGAATCGAATCAGCAGCTGGTGCGCTCAAATGAAGACACAGTAAGGAGACTAATAGGTTTAGAGTCTCAGTACAACCAGCTGCAGTTGGCGAATGTGAAAAATGAGAAGAGGATAGAAGAGTACAAATATGAGAACCAGAAACTAAAGGAAAGGGTAGACAAACTGTTTGAAGATTGCCCTAGATTGACAGGTGCCTCATGTTCAGGTTCAGGTAACGATGATGAGGAAGAAGAAGAGGATGTTGATGACGAAGAAGATGATGATGATGAAAAGGGAATTGTTAAGACAAAGAGGATTGGTGAAACCACTTTTGCAAACCTTAGTCTAATTCACTTCTGTCAAAATACTCTAAGTATAGAACTGCTGAAGAAGGAAGATCAAACTGCTGAAGAAGAGATTACACAAGTACTGAAGAAGAAAAGTCATCAGAAGTTCTGAAGTCCAAACCAGACATTTCTACTGAAAAACTACTGAAGACAAACTACTCATCAGTAGTTTGTCATTCATCAGTACTTATGAGAAGATCTTTTCCACCGCCTTTTTGTATCAGTAGTTTATTAGTTTAGTATTACTTTTACTTTATGTACAAGTTCCAAGATTGCAACTTGTTGCAACTTGTCTCTGAACTTGCTTTTTGGCAAGGTTCATGTATTTGTAAATTCTATAAATAGAAGGGTTCATCCCTCTGTTTTAGACATTGATTTTAATACAGAAATCCTTCAAAGCATATTATTGTTATTTCCATTTCATATTTATTGAGAATCTGTCTAAGTGTTTCATTCTCATTCAATACTTAGATTCTCAATAAATACATATCATTTATTAGTTTCTCAAACATCCAGGGGGAGTAATAACTCCTGTTGATAAGTGTAGCTTTAAACTCATAACATTCTGCTGTGCTATCACTGATTAAGAATTTGCTAAACACCTAAGTGTTCACTAGCAAGTTCATACAAAAGAGCAATATTGATCCAACAATTGGTATCAGAGCTTCTGGTTTATCTGATCACATATCAATCTAACACATTGAGAATCAGACACAGGCTCTTATTGATATTCAATAAAGGATTATAAGCTCACTTTTATCAACATCCATCACTTTTAGAGTTATTTGACAAATCAATACTCTTTAAAATGGATCCTCATAATACTTGTTCTGCCAATAAACCTGCTATGCTAGTAAGAAATGAATATAACATCTGGCAAAGGAGAATGGCACATACCTTATCACAGACCAACACATGTTGCTGGAAATCTGTGATATATGGTCCCCATAAACCAGTAAATATTAATCTTGAAACTAAAGAAGAGATTCCAAAAGACCCAAAAGACTATACAGATGATGATTTCCTAAAACTTGAGCTTGATGCTAAAGCTTTCTCTATGTTGGCAATGGCACTCCCAAATGAAATCTACTCTGGCCTATTACATTGTGATAGTGCCAAAGAGCTTTGGGACTGCCACAAAGAACAGTTTGGAGGAACTGATGAGGTGATTGCCAACACCAGAGAAATCCTGGCTCAACAATATGAAACTTTTGCTCACATTAATGGAGAAACTTTAACACAACAATTTGAAAGATTCTCCTCATTAATATCTGAGCTAAAATTAAATGGTCAGACCTACACAACTGTATCTATGCTTCATAGATTTTTAAGGTCTTTACTTGAAAAATGGGAAACATACTCTATAGTCTTAAGATCTTCACCAGACTTTAGCTCCCTCACTCTTACAAAACTTCATGGGAGATTACTTACTTTTGAAAGAGAAATTGATCAAAAGAAAAAGTTACAAAGTTCTGGCAAAACTGTTGATGACTATCTACCAGGTAGTACAGCACTATTGGGACAAGACTCACCAACTTGTTCAAATAGTTTTGGATCTTTTGACCATATTGACATAACTGCTGGGATCTCATCTGAAAGATCATTCCCAGGTTATGACAATAATGATTTTTGTCAAACTGCTGATAACATGTGTTTTATAATGGATGATTTAAAAAATTTCAGCAGTGATGACTTAGAAGAAATGGATATTTTGCACCAACTGGCCATGTTAAGTTTAAAAACAAATAAGGTTTACAAAAGGTCAGGAAGGAAGTTTCCAGGACTCAACAGTTCAACAAAAATTGGTTTTGACAAATCTAAACTTAGATGTCACAAGTTTCAAAAGTTGGGACACTTTGCTAGAGAGTGTAGAAGCTCTGGCTTTAACCAATCTCAGTCTGGAAATAATTTTAACCCCCATTATAACAGGAATAATGGAACACAGGGGAGTGCACATTTTGTACAGGCACAAGCTCCACAACACCAATATGTGCCACAAGTACAATATGTACAGATGCCTACTCAAAAAATGCAGAGCCAACAATCAATCCCTCCCTTTCCAGCTGCTCAACAACCTCCACAGCCTCAACAACCCTCTCAACAAAGTTTATTTACTTCAGGGTATGTTGACTGGAGCAGTCTTCCTTTTGACACCACAGAGTGTAATCCTGATGCAGACAAAAAGATGTTTGACATCAACTGGGGAGAGCCTGACAATGGCAGGAAGAACTTTGCCTTAATGGCATTTGAGGGATGCACCTCAAAATCTGCCTTGTCACAGGTATCTAAAGAATCTTTGACAAAACTTTGTTCAACTTCTTGCAAAGAATCTTTTGCTCTCATAAGAGAGACTAATGTGCACTTACAAGGGAAAGCAAATGACTCTGAGAGAAAATTCACTCAGATGAAATGCGATTTAGAAAGAAAACTTTCTGCAAAAACAAAAGAAGTTTCTAAATTAACTAACACTGCTATTGAAACCCAAGCACAAATTAAAATCATGATAAATGACCTAGGAAATGTCAGACAAGAGCTTGCTGACACCAAGGTCACATGTGAAAAATGGGTTGAATCTTGTAAGGGGTACCAATTATTGCTAAACAAACAAAGTTAGGTTTGGCATAGGGTACAATCACACTAAAACACCAGCAGATTTTCCCCCCAAAACTACTGAAGATGGGAGAAAAATTGTTTCAGGTGAAACTTCTGAAGAGAAAGAATGCACATCTTTCCATGAGAACTTTCTAAAAACTCACAAAGAAAGTTCTTCAGAAGTACTGATTAATTCTGACTTTAAGCCATCAGTAGTTTCAACTACATCAGGAGTTGAGAACCTGAAAACTACTGATGAAAATTACCGTAACCCTACGACCAGGCCGTAAGGGTACGGTAGACCTGGGCAACAAATTTTTTTTTTTTTTTTTTTTAATTAGTAATTTTTGCAAACATGAAAATTACCCTACCCCCCTCGAAAACTCCGTGTTGTCCTCAATACAATGCTAGAACCGTTTCGTGACCGGAACGTCCCCACACTTGTTTCAAACACGGATTTCGAACACACAAGAAAAAAAATAAAAAATAAAATACTAACTATTTACACTACCAAACCTGGCCTCTCATGGTTGCACCTCTTCCACCAGGCTCAAGAAATAGCCCGCTTTATCCATCTCCAAAGCATTGATGTCACTTCCATCCAAGTATGGCTTCAAGCGGTGTCCATTCACCGTTTGTTGCTTATTGGTGCTTTCATCTAATATTTCGACTTCACCGAATTTACCAATCCTGCAAACAATGTATGGACCCATCAATTTACTTTTCAGCTTACCTGCAAACATCTTCAATCTCGAGTTGTACAACCACACCTTTTGACCCACTTCAAAGGTCTTCCTTCTCAACTTTGCATCATGCACTTTCTTCAACTTATCTTTATACGCCGATGCACTTTCATAAGCCTCATCTCTTATTTCCTCCAATTCACTTAATTGCAATTTTCTCGTTCTACCCGCTTCATCATAATCTGCATTCGCAAGTGACAACCTTTCCCATACACCATTCGATACGGTGTCGTGCCAATCGGAGTTTTATAAGCCTTACGATATGCCCACAAAGCATCATCCAACTTTCCCGACCAATCTTTCCTATCAACTCGAACCGTCTTCATGAGAATTTCTTTAATTTGACGGTTAGAAACTTCCACTTGTCCACTTGTTTGTGGATGGTACGGGGTGGCAATCCGGTGATTTACTCCATATCTCTTCAACAATTTGCCAAAATTGAAATTCTTAAAATGGGATCCACCGTCACTAATGATCACTCTAGGAATACCAAAACGAGAGAAAATGTTGGATTGCACAAACTTGCAAACCACTGAATGATCATTAGTCCTTGTAGCAATTGCTTCGATCCACTTCGAAACATAATCAACCGCTACCAAGATATACAAAAACCCATTAGAATTTGGAAAGGGACCCATGAAGTCAATGCCCCAAACATCAAATATTTCTACAATCAAGATTGGTTGTAGAGGCATTTCATCCCTCTTGGAGATACTTCCCATCTTTTGACAATTAATACAATTTCGGGCAAATTCACAAGCATCTTTAAATATGGTGTCCCGGTAACCAGTCTTGTGCCCACTAAAATGCCCCCCACAAGCGGATGAATGAGCATGTGTAAGAATATCTTTCACTTCCGATTCAGGCACACATCTTCTGATCACTTGATCGGGTCCAACTTTGAAGAGATCCGGTTTATCCCAAATGTATTGCTTCACTTGGACCATAAATTGTTGTCTTCGCTTCTTGGTCCAATGATCCGGAATGACCCCCGTGGCTAAATAGTTCACATAATGAGCAAACCACGGTGCATGACTAGTAGATGTCGCTATCAATTGCTCATCGGGAAACCTCTCATTTATTTCTCCAAAATCATCATTTTTATCCACCGGAATCCGAGATAAATGATCCGCCACTACATTTTCGCTTCCTTTCTTGTCCCGAATTTCCACATCAAACTCTTGCAACAATAAAACCCACCGAATCAAGTGTGGCTTGGCATCTTTCTTTTCCATCAAATAACGGACCGCACTATGATCCGAGTATACCACCACCTTGCTCCCCCAAATATATGAACGAAACTTATCCAAAGCATACACCACCGCTAATAATTCTTTCTCGGTTGTGGTGTAATTCAGTTGCGCTTCGGATAAAGTTTTGCTCGCATAGTAAATCACCACCGGCTTTTTATCAACTCTTTGGCCCAAAACCGCTCCAATTGTAGTTTCACTAGCATCACACATAATCTCAAATGGCTTCGACCAATCCGGTGGTTGCAAAATAGGAACCTTGACCAAGTGTTCCTTCAAAATAGTGAAAGCTTGCAAACATTCATTAGTAAAATCAAATGGAACATCTTTCAAAAGCAAATTACATAAAGGTTTGGTAATGACACTAAAACCTTTAATAAACCGTCTATAAAAGCCCGCATGTCCCAAAAATGACCTTACCCCTTTCACATTCTTTGGTGGTGGCAATGATGAAATAACCCGGATTTTTGCCTTATCCACCTCCATACCTCTCTCCGAAATCACGTGACCTAACACAATTCCCTCTTGCACCATGAAATGGCTTTTCTTCCAACTAAGCACTAGATTTTTCTCAACACATCTTTTTAAAACTTTTTGTAACTCGTTGAGACAAGATTCAAAGCTAGTGCCAAATATTGAGAAATCATCCATAAACACTTCAAGCGACTCTCCAACCATGTCCGAGAAAATACTCATCATACATCGTTGAAAAGTAGCCGGTGCATTACACAAGCCAAATGGCATCCGCCTAAAGGCAAAAGTACCATAAGGACAAGTGAAGGTGGTCTTGTGTTGGTCATCCGGGTGAATTGCAATTTGGTTGTACCCCGAATACCCATCTAAAAAGCAATAGTATTTTTGACCCGATAATTTTTCAATAATTTGGTCAATAAAAGGAAGTGGGAAATGATCCTTAGAAGTGGCGGCATTTAATTTGCGGTAGTCAATACACACTCGCCACTCGGTTAAGGGTCGAGTGGCTATTTGTTCACCACTTTCATCTTTGACTACTTGAATGCCGGACTTCTTAGGTACCACTTGAGTAGGACTTACCCAAGAGCTATCCGAAATTGGATAAATAATTCCCGCATCTAACCACTTAATTACCTCCTTTTTAACTACCTCCCTTAAGTTAGGATTTAACCGTCTTTGCGCTTCTCTTGTGGGCTTTGCATCTTCATTGGTGATAATCTTGTGCATCACAATGGATGGACTAATTCCTTTGAGATCGGCAATCGTCCACCCAATAGCCCCTTTGTTCTCTTTCAACACTTCCAACAAAGCTTGGTCTTGAGCCATCTCCAAATTAGAAGCAATAATGACCAGTAATGTGTCATTATCCCCTAGAAAAGCATACTTCAAATGGCTTGGCAAGTCTTTCAGCTCCAACTTTGGTGGCACTTCTAATGAGGGTTTCGTGCCCGAATCAATCTCCACTGGCAAACTATCAAACTGGTGGGACCATGGTGGTCGACCCTCCTTCAACGCTAGCACATCTTGCTTTTCTTCTTCACTCTCCAAATCAAAAGCATGTACCTGTTCAGAAAAATTACAAGCACACAGTTCCATTCCATCTTTCTCATACTCACATGGATTGCATCCCTCAATGACATCTGCCAGAAAACATTCTTCAACACCGGAATCATTAGTATTGTTAGTAAAAACATTTAAACGCATTTTCCGGTTTCCAAATGTCATGTCGACCGTGCCAAATCTACAATCAATTACCGCATGTGCGGTGTTCAAAAATGGTCGACCCAATATGACATTTTGTTGTTGTTTTGAATCGGCGGATGAGTAATCCAATACCAAAAAGTCAACCGGGTAATAAAATTCATCAATTTTTACAATGACATTTTGAACCATCCCCCGGGGTAACTTATGGGACAAATCGGCTAAAACAACCGTTGTCTCCACCCTAGCTAATGGACCAAAGTCATATTGATCATACAACCCACCCGGTAAAATACTCACCCCGGCTCCAAGATCTAGCAACGCCTTTGCCATTTGAAAATTTCCAACTTGAATGTTTATTAATGGCGTGCCCGGATCTTGAAGCTTAGGAGGAAGCTCCCCATTTAAAACTGCACTCACTTAACCCGTAACATTTACCCGCTTAGGCATTTTTTTCTTTTGTTGCCTCTCTTGCGTACACAATTCTTTCAAAAATTTAGCGTATGCGGGTACTTGTTTTATTGCATCAAGTAAAGGAAGATTTATTTTTACTTGTTTAAACATGTCCCACTTTTCTTCTTTTTGGGGACCTCTTGATGCAATAAAATTTTTCTTACCCGGGTCAAGTAGAGCCGATGGAAATGGAACTTGATTCGGCTCATTTTCAGTTTTCTCAATCTCACTCACTTTCGGTTTTTTAACATTTATTTCTTTTTGTAAAACCGGTGAAACTTCATCATTTTCACTTTCCTCACCCGTGACATCTTCAACCACCCCCTCGACAAAACTTGGTGACAAGTCCGCTTTAAATTCTTTCCCACTTCTTAAAACACTTACATGATTAACATTAACATTGTTACCTCGTGACGAGCCATGTGACGGATTTACCTGCGTATCGCTAGGAAGTTTGCCTTTACCTTTCTTCAACTCCGCCACATCGGTTGCCAATTGACCCATTTGAGTTGTTAATGCTTGAATGCTTTTATCACGAACTTCATCCTTTTGTATTCGTGCTTCATCAAGTTGGTTTCGCCTTTGCATATCTTGTTGCATAGCTTTAAGCATCTCCATGACCTCATTTCCGCTTGACGAATCATGACCCGAATTTCGTTGTCCAGTTTGAGCTTGCCCTTGGTAGCCACTATTGTATCCGCCTCTATAATTCCCTTGGTTGTATTGTTGGGGAGGCACATAGTTACCTTGAGCAGCTTGAAAATTCGGGTTGGCTTGATTAGAAGCATTCCCATATCTAAAGTTGGGATGATTTCGTAACCCGGGGTGGTAAGTATTGGAGTTCATGTCATAATTTCTCCCACCCCCTTGAATAGCATTCACTTCTTCACTTGGTGTTTCTTGCACACCCACTCCACAAACCTCCGCCGTGTGACCTATCTCTTGACAAGTGCTGCAAACATTATACAATTGATTAGTATTCTGCACATTACCACCTTCGACCGCATGTACCTGTGGTCTTTGAATCACATGTCTTGCCCTTCTTGAAGATTGGGCCTTCCTTTTTGAAGTCACCGCCATTTGCTCTAAATATGCCCAATCATCTTGTTCAAAATTTGTACCAAAAGTACCATTTGTGATGGACATAAGATCCCGTGCATCCTCCGATGTCAAACCTTCATGAAAAGCATTTAGCAATTCCCATAGTTGGATACCATGGTGAGGGCAATTTCGTAGCATCATGTTAAACCTCTCAAATGCTTCATGGAACATCTCTCCCGACTGTTGTTGAAAGCTTCTCAACCCCCTCCTTGCATCATTGGTCTTTTACGAACTATAGAATTCATCCAAAAAGATTTGTTGCATATCGGCCCATGTGAAAATTGATGCGGATGGTAGAGTGTGAAACCATCTTTTTGCTTTATCTTCCAATGAAAATTGGAAAAGTACCAACTTGACATCATCCGGAGTAAATCCTTGGCCCCCAATAGTGTTGCAAATTGAATCATAAGTTTCCAAATGAAAGTAAGGCTCTTCCGTTGCTAGCCCCTTGAATTTTGGTAGACTTTGAAGTGTGGTTGTTCTAACTTCAAAAGTTCTTCCATTTGCATTTTGCGGAATCACTATGGATGATGGATTATTAGTGATGATAGGCCGAAAATGTGCTTCAATTCCCCGTACAACATCACGGTGGAGTCTTCTAGGTGCTCCCAATGGCGCTCTTGGTTGACCCATTTGCCCTTGCATTGCACCTTGTGGTGCAAATTGTTGTTGATGTTGATTCGGATGCATAGGTTGTTGTTGGTGATTTAGCCTTTGATGTTGAGCTTGCATATTTGGAGGCCACATTTGATTGAGTGGCGTGGGACGCTGAAACTGCAATCCTTGTGGTCTAACATGTTGCACACCAACCGGTAGTCTTGACGGGTCTTGAAATTGTAAAAGTGGTTGACTTACTTGACCCGTTTGAGCTTGAGAACCCACATATGCACCTTCTCCTCCATAGTAATAACCCTCTTCATTGTACCCACTAAACTCCTCATCATCATTCCCCTCGTCATACACATCTCTTTGAAATCTTGAATTTGGACCACCTTGGAAAGATGAATGGTAAAAACCCGATTGATTAGGTGGTTGATAAGAAGATGTGGTGTGGACAATTGTTGAACCTTGTCCTTGTGGGTGTGGAATGGTAGAAGATGATTGACTCGTAGTTGGAAAAAAATGGGAAAATGGTGGTATGGTACATGATGGATTAAAGTTAAGGTTTGGATCAAATTGGGTGGAACACGGTTGGGTGGTATGGCTTGGTGTTTCAGGACTAGTGGAAAAGTTAGGTAATGTGGTGTTGGGTGAAATGTGTGAAGAAGTAGGCATGAATGGTGAGGTCGTTTGACCCGTTGTTGTTATGTGAGGGTCTTGCATTATGTTTCTTGGGGTGAACGGTGAAGTAGGTGAATCAATGACTTTGTTTCTTCGAATCAAAACTCGGTTCTTTCTCAGTGTTCTTTCAATCTTCGGATCAAACAAAAGTGGTGATGACTCGTGAGAGCCCCTAGTATGCATACACTTGAAGTACCTGCACACTAAACACAACCCGTGTAAACCCGAAAATAACAAATAAAACTAAAAGCTTAACACACGTTGCGCATTACTCCCCGGCAACGGCGCCAAAATTTGACGTGCTTGTCGTGGTACACGTAAAATTTCCCAATTACAACTAATGTATAGTGGTAAAAAGGTATCGAACACAGGGAGTTTGTGGAATATGTGTAAGCTAATAACTTGTGAATTAACTAATAATTAACGACTACAAGATTAAAGATCAAAGATTTGTTGATTGCTTTGAGTTTAGACTTTAATAAAAAGAAAAGTAAATTAATGATTTAAAATGAGTTTTGTTCTTCCAATTAACAAACAATGACAATCCTTGGATCCATTTTCCTTAAACCTTTATGCAAAAGTTCCACTAGAAAGAGTTACATAGACATAACTCGTGTTTAAATAATGATTGTGATAAAAGGGAACAAAGTACTCGGATTATAGCAATGCGAGGTTGTTTCCCGATGACCGATTAATCAATTATCCAACCCAAATCCTTCCCGCAATATCCCGGTTGTTAACAACACCAAGAACGTACGATTAAGACTAGAAATGGAGAAATTAATTAACTACTACAAGCAATTGTTCAAACACCATAATAATCAAACAACATATACTAAATTATCATTCTAGAAATGCAAGGAACAAACATAAAAGAGTTCAAGAAAAACTTCACCAAAGATGATCATCTAAAGTTCTAGCCAAGCATGACTTGATTGATCATCATAACAACCATAGAAATGTTCATATGAATCAAAAGCTAAAACCAATGTTTTTGATAAGTTTCCAATGCTTCTCTTCAGCCAAAAATCGCCCAAGAGTGTGTTAGAAACGTTTCAAGTGGAAGTGGTAATGATAAGTCTCAAATAAGTGCTCTTTAAAGAAGGAGTTACACAAAAGTGCAGGGGCCACCGTACCCCTACGGTCCCACCGTAAGGGTACGATGGGTTTCAAAACTTGACGGCAGTTTGGCACTGCCCTACGGTGGAAATATGTGGCCTGAGGCCACCGTACCCTTACGGCCCGGCCGTAGGGGTACGGTGGGTCTGTGAAATTCTTCATTTTTTCTTCTTCTTTTCTATCTCGTTCCGATGCGGTCCGGTCCACTCCCAAGCCCGTTTTTCGCCATTTTTAACTCCTTCTTACACCTGCAACCACAATAACCGTAGTTACCCAATTCCAAGCAATAACATGAATAAATGTGGATAAAATAAACGTTTTAACACTATTAAAGGGTGTTCGTTGAACCACCCGTCAGACATCAACTGATGTCTTATATTACTAAGAACAAGATCAAAGCCCATACATCAAAGAGACTCTCCATGGAAGAGCTGACAAGAAGAGCTCAACTTATTGCAGACAAACTTGCAACAAGTAAAGATACAAAAGCCAAGAGAGCCCAAATGATAGAAGAACTAGTAGCTAATGGTTATGGTTCAAAAGCCTCTGTGTCCAAATGGAAAGAAGAAAGATTAATGGACACTTACAGAAAATACAAGGCTGCAAGGGCTGCAAATCCAGAGAAGTTTGAAACTGCTGAAGTATCAACTTCAGTAGTTAGAACTTCTGGTGTTCAAAGAACACCAGCTACTCAAAAGAAGAAATCAGAGGAGAATGTGAAGACTGATTTCAGAATGGTACTACTAGAAGGAAGTACAGTAGTCAATTCTGACTTTGACATTGAAGAAAAACCTCTGATCACACAATTCAGGGATCCTTCCACCTTTGCCCATCAAATCCAGAAAACCATCAAAGACAAACTGCACACTAAGGTAGTTACTGAGCATCATTTGCCAACTTTTCAAATACCTAATGTGATGCAACAAGAACAAGGAGGTGAATCCCACCTGAGAGTCACTGAAGTTGAAAACATCCAACACTCAGGAGAATCCCAAGGGACCACCATGGTTCCCTACACTTTAAACTTTGACAAGTCTAAAGTACTTATCATCAGATGGTCCTTTACTGATAACAACTCAGTACAAGTGACAAGAAGAGATCAGACAAGCAGAGCCTATAAGTCGATGAATGATCTGAAGAAGCTATCAATCAAGACCTGCTTACAATCCAGCATCTAGAACCACAAAAAGGATCTCTCACTGATGAACAGCTGAACCAGCTGAAGAATTCCATGTTCAAAGGAATATGGAAGATTGTGAATGACAGAAGAAAACAATAAGGAATTAGGAAGGTTTTGGCTTCATCAATCCAGGGGGAGATTGTTAGGACAAAGAGGATTGGTGAAACCACTTTTGCAAACCTTAGTCTAATTCACTTCTGTCAAAATATTCTAAGTATAGAACTGCTGAAGAAGGAAGATCAAACTGCTGAAGAAGAGATTACACAAGTACTGAAGAAGAAAAATCATCAAAAGTTCTGAAGTCCAAACCAGACATTTCTACTGAAGAACTACTGAAGACAAACTACTCATCAGTAGTTTGTCATTCATCAGTACTTATGAGAAGATCTTTTCCACCGCCTTTTTGTATCAGTAGTTTATTAGTTTAGTATTACTTTTACTTTATGTACAAGTTCCAAGATTGCAACTTGTTGCAACTTGTCTCTGAACTTGCTTTTTGGCAAGGTTCATGTATTTGTAAAGTCTATAAATAGAAGGGTTCATCCCTCTGTTTTAGACATTGATTTTAATACAGAAATCCTTCAAAGCATATTATTGTTATTTCCATTTCATATTTATTGAGAATCTGTCTAAGTGTTTCATTCTCATTCAATACTTAGATTCTCAATAAATACTTATCATTTATTAGTTTCTCAAACATCCAGGGGGAGTAATAACTCCTGTTGATAAGTGTAGCTTTAAACTCATAACATTCCGCTGTGCTATCACTGATTAAGAACTTGCTAACCACCTAAGTGTTCACTAGCAAGTTCATACAAAAGAGCAATATTGATCCAACAGGAAATGATGATGATGATGATGACGATAATGATGATTATGATGGTGATGGTAAAGATGGTTGTGATGCTACAGGTGATCCAGGTGCAGGTTCATCGTTTGGCGCAAAAGAACGCAGCGCCAAACAAGAACATGACACCTAGGGCAAGGATCCCAAAGGTGGTTCATCCCTTGAGGGGGAGTCCACTGCTGACGCTCTCAAACGACTGAAGGATTTCATACAGACCGGATCGGTTCCCTTGGATGTGGATGAACCGTTACAGAATCTGTTTCTTTATGATGATGAAGGAAATCCAAGGACCATTCCTCTGCCATTGGAAGATCTGGACGAGGGAAATCTTCCACCAGAGCTCTCCAGAGAATACATGAAGACTATATATGGCTTGACACTTGGAGAATCTTCCAGTTCAAGTCATACTCCTCTATAATTGGATCCCGGACACATTGAGTTGGAAATGGAAGACATCACATATGAAGTCTATCCAGTGTATTGCTTTGACAATGATTCCACCGGGATTCCAAATATAGAGGATGATATGATGAAGAAGGCTGAGAAAAAGCTTCGCTCTGAGCCAACTCCGATCCCTGATGAGGTAATCTCTAGAACTGGACGTATTATGAGACTATGCTCTCATGGGTATCCATCAGTGGCTGAACGTACTATCAAGAAAGGGCCAGAGCAAGCGATTGTGTTCAAGAAAAGGCCGTCGAAGATGCGTGGGAACATTATTGCATGGGCTTACATCGAACACGCCAAAGTTCTCAGCATCAAATTGCAGGAAGGGTTGTTGTATTTTGATTAGTACACAAAGATCAAGAGCCTTCCATTCTAGTATTTTCGAGACCTCGCACGTCTTCACCCTTTTTATTATGAGAAATGTCTAGTTTTCGAGGCATTTGTGAACATCTTGAAGAGAGAGGGCAATGGTAAATGGAAAACCTTCACGCCTCATTATCCATTATCCTACAAGACTAAAGAGCTGCATCCCGTCACCAAGAATCCCATATGGCAGCACAAGATCAGGCCCCTAAATTGCCTATCGAGGACTCCGATCGCTCCTTTGGAACAGAACTTCACTCCAAAGTTCTGGTTCTGGCACTACGACTCGATCACGACGGAAGCGGTGATCGTCCTCGACAATGCATCCAAGATGTGTAGAAAGATTAGAATCTGGGATCCAATTTGGCTGATCAACCTCTCAGAACAAGATATTTCCACTCTGTATCTGTATCCGATCCAGCACCTTCAGTTAGAAGCCTATCTAGCCATCAAGTTTGAGCGTGTGATTCGGTTCTGCCATGCTTACAACATACATGCTGGATGTGATTGGTCAAACCTCAGCAGGATCAGGACGTCGAAGGCTGAGAAGATCAAGATGTTACTGTTTTGTAGCTTTTGTAGTTTGTTTTGTTGTTTTGAAGTTTTATGTCTTTTGTAAACATACTAGCTAGGTCCAAGGGGGAGTCTGTAAGTACACGCATGTCCCTAGCCTAGTATATGTGTTATTTTGATGTTATTGTACGAGTTTGGATGTATTTCGAATGATATTGGGCTATTTGTATACAAACTAGCGACTAAGTCTTAGGGGGCGACTAGCTTTGCTAGTCGCGTGGGAAACAAGACGATTAGGTTCCCAATCGACCCACCTAGTTGTCTGTTTTTGGCTAGTCGCCCCTAGGGCCCTGGACAACTAGCAGGGGGTATAAATACTTCCAATGATTGCCCTAATCATTCTCAGCTGTTACATCACACATTCCAAGCACCCAGGTAATAGGTTACATGTCTGTTGATTGTTGTTATACACTCAAGCTTTGTTTTCAACGCAATAACAACCTTTTAACCTTTATTGTGTGTCTTTGATTGCTCGTTTAATATTATTTTTGGTGTTTTTGTTGTCCGAACGTCATCTATAGGATTTTACACTCTATGTGAATAAGCTCGTGATTGTCGGGTTGTCCGAAATCGATCCTACACTATCGCCGATGGCTGAGATAAGAGGACCAGATACCATTCATGGTTCTTGGCAACTGTAAAACAATGAAATTGTATTTGAAACTCCCCCCCCCCCCCCCTAAATAATTAAGAAAAAAACAATTAAACTAGAAAATAAACTATTTATTCTATCAAAATAAATTATTAAATTAGAAAATACGCTATTAAACTAGAAGACATACAATTAGACTAGAAAAATACACAACTTAACTAGAAAACACACAATAAAACTAGAAAACATAATTAATAGGCCTTAAAATCTACCATGCTAAAATGTGGTCAAAGCTCTGTCGTAGGTATCTATATACTCTACTTGGGTCATTTCGATTGCTATGATGTCGGCTAGATCACCATCTTCATCCAAGGTTATTTTGAATAGAACCAGAAATCATTCACATTTATTGTGGAGATCCGACCACTTTTGGCTAAGTAAATCTACAGTACGATTAAAATCACCGAGTAGCTGAAAAAATTATGCTAAAACTGTATTCCAGTTAGAGGACCTTCTTGGTTTCCTAGTTTCTTCGACATTTATCCAAGATGTTGTCAATAGTATTTCTTTTCTTCCGTCCAACGTGTCATCAATGATTAGTTAAATTAAGAAACAACTAAAATGGTAGAATTTTTTGAGAGACGAATTATGTTAAGAATTGGTAAAAATTGTAGTATTTGTTGTTAGTAGGTTTGGAATTTATAATGTGAAGGTTAGTTTTTTTTATTTAATGCTTTTAACGGTCATATGACCCTTTTTATTAAATGTTATTTTTTAAATTTAAATGAAAAAAAATTATATTAAACCTAAATAAAATTAAATGAAAAATCAGGGTAGTGGTTCCGTGCTGTGCTACTTCGAAATTGGACCTTCGGAGTAATAAATCAGTGATGTGAAATTACAGTGCAGGATGGACGGTAGTTCAGGTGGCATCACTCCCTTCCTTGTATTTCAAAAGATTGAGCTTAAAATTGAGAATTTCTGCTCTAGAAGTAGGGGTGTTCAAAGTCGGATTATCCGATTTTCGGATATCCGAATATCGGATAATCCGAAATTTCGGATAGTCAATACTGAGATCCGAATCCGGATCCTTGGATATCCGAAATTTCGGATTCGGATTCAAATAAATCAACGCATAATCCGAAACTTAAAAAAAATCACCTTCTCTTATGCTAAAAGTTTAAAACCGAATCTGCTTAAAACAAACATTCAATATATATTATATTTATTTTAATATTTTGGATTCGAGAAAGGCATATTACGTTAGTTTAAGGTAGCGTTAACTAGAAATTGATTAAATATATAGTTTATACGTAAATAATATTATTATATATAATATAGATATTTTTTAACATTTCGGATTCGGATAATCCGATTATCCAAAATTTTTTAAATATATGATCTGAATCTGAATCCGAATCCGAAATTTCGGATTATCCGATTTTTGGATATCCAAAAGTCGGATAATCCAAAATTTGGATAACACGGATACGGATTTTCAGATATTTCCTATTTGAATCCGGATTCGGATTTTTTTTTGAACACCCCTATCTAGAAGTACAATAAGTTGAAGTTATTAGTGCATTCACATCCATCCATAGTGGTGGAGTGGTGGTGTGGCCTTATGTTCACTTAGGTGATCATGGGTTCAATTCCCACTTCTAACATTATGGTTTGGTATCCGGGTGAAGATCGAATACGGGTGGCGCCGGTTCGAATCTGACGGGCGGCGAGGTTTTACCGAGTTCTATAACACTGTCGTGCCTTCGGGCAGGTGGGGCTCGGGTTTCCGCGCATCGGGAGAAGGCGGGGGCTGCTGGAGGTCGAGTAGTCGATTCTTGGGCACGGCGCCCCGCAAGGGTGGTTGCCACACAGTTATTCGCCGATAAAAAAAAATTAGAGCATTCAGATTTGGGGAACCAAATGCATGTGAGTGTGTCCACCAAATTATATGGTATGAGTGTAAGTGATTGTGAGTGGAGGAGAGAGAAAATATTTGGTGGAAGCACTGTTCACCCATATATCATGAAAAACCACTGTTCACCTCTTAAAATATTTTAATATTTTTGAAAGTGGTTGTAAGTAAGGAAAGAGAAAATATAATGATAAAAATATGAAAAAATATTATTATTTTAAAAATGAGAAAAAAATTTAGGGTAAAATAGTGATTTTGGTTTAATATGACGGAGGAAATTGGGTGAAGGAGATCTGAATGCTCTTATTTCTTATGATAATCGTCTAAGTCTAAATTGTCATTATTTCTTTTGAGGATAGTCTATTAATTTTTGTGTGGAAGCATGAGCATGCACGTAGCTGGTATATATGTGGAGGGTGAGGTGACACATGTGCTTCAAGCCTTCAATATTGACATTGTGTCTATAAAAGGAACATCTTATAAACACTTGATAAATGTACGTGCTTCATATCATTGTATACAAAGATTCACAAAGTACATATTTGCGTCACATGCATGGCGACCAAAAGAATGAGACAAAGTTATGATACTAGTTCTGTGGTGAGGAAAGGTGCATGGACGGCAGAAGAGGATACGCTTCTCAAGAACTGTATTGAGAAATTTGGCGAAGGGAAATGGCACCTTGTTCCTCTCAGAGCAGGTTAAACATACTTTTATTCAAACCGTTTTCCTTATTTTTTTTAACTTCTCTAAAACATATGTCATTTCACCCCACTGATTCATTACCCTTAAACGTGTTGAGGTGTTTAGTTGGGAAAGTTAAGGAGGTTATACATGTTTGATTTTCCTTTGTGGTCACTTTTCTAAAACTTAACATATGTAAAAATGGGCACCCACCATTGCTTAAGATTAAAAGTTCAATTTTGTTTTTAGTTTTCAATTCACTTATAAATTCAGTGGCGAAGGTTGACCCGAAGGTCCGGAGGGTCGGAAGTCACTGGGGGTCGGAAGTCACTAGTTTCGGGGGGTCGAAAACCAGTTTCGGGGGGTCGAAACCCTATATTTACAAAATTTTCTATACGAATATTATATAATCGGAACTTCGGCACGAAAATTCGGGGGGTCGGCCGCCCCCTCCTGCCCCAACTAAGCCTCGCCACTACTTATAATGTTTCAATATAAACTCTCGGAAATCGAGTTGTATTCAACATAAGGTATTCAAAATATAGTTTTTCCCTTTGATTTACAGGCTTAAACCGATGCAGGAAGAGTTGTAGGTTGCGATGGTTGAATTATTTGAGACCGAATATAAAAAGAGGAGATTTTGGCGAAGATGAAGTTGACCTCATGCTTAGGCTTCACAAGCTTCTAGGCAATAGGTGAGTTATTTTTTTTAACGTTAACTTTCATAAAAAAAAAGGCAGCCAAGTCCTCAAAGCAACGACCGTCAAAACCTAAACACCAAATACATCATGTATAGAAGATACTTACACCAATCCCTTCAGCGAAGGTATTTAAATCTAGACTTATGTTTAAACCAAAATAAAGCTATGGACTTAGCACACATCACTACATCGCTGACTTTAGTCTTTTTACCTTTAAATATCAGATCATTTCTTTCGTTTCATATTGTCCAACAAGTGACACGACGATACCATAAACAATCTTCTTACCTTCCTTTCCTTTATCGGCTCCTTTATAATATTAAAAAATGTCCCTAAAACCGAATGCAAAAATAGGCTCCATTTTAAACCATTGGCTAATAGGTAGCCAAATATCACATGTGAATTCACATGCTGTGAACATATGTAACGTGGATTCTTGGCCCTCATCACAAAATCTACAATACTCATTGTCTACCCAAATATTTCTACGAGATAAAGCGTCGTCCGTCGGTAATCGATCCATCTCTGCTCTCAAATCTATGATATTATATTTTAATGGAACCCACAATACCCATTTAAACTTGAAAAAAGTGCCGTATATGAAAGACATAGCAAGCTTGATTTGAGAATTCTGCCTTAATTTCTTATATATTTTTTCTAGTTAAAGAGTTTTAGTCTAATTCATTTGAATTTTAATTTTAGATGGGCATTGATTGCGGGAAGAATACCAGGAAGAACTGCTAATGATGTGAAAAACTATTGGAACACACATCTTAAATCACGTCTGAAAAAACCAAAGGAAAAACATAATGATAGTGAACCGTTAAAGCACACCATGGTCACAATTATTAAGCCCAAACCACGGACCATTTCCAAATCTTTAAATTTGTACTCAAACATACAATCACATGCTACCATTAACTTGACAACATCATCAAATATCGACAATAGTAAAAGGTTGTTTAACATTTCACCAGATGTAGTCCCGTCACCCACATTATCTGTTGACAAGATTAACAAGTATTTGGACGAGTTATTTGATGACCGGGAGAATGAGATTCATGATGAAGTTGGGTGGCCTTTCGATGGGTTCTTAGCGGAGGATGACGGTTTAGATATTGTCAAGCATGTAGATACTGACCAAAACAGTTTGTTCGCCTTCCCCATAGAAGACGTCGACATGTTGGACCTTCTTGCAATTGATGATTGAAAACATTTATTATTCTTATCGCAAGTGTTTTTACTAAATCATGTTTAATAAATAAAGGTTGCTATCTATCAAATGTGACAAATGTTTGTTGTCACTTAAATGCACTGCAATATCAACGTGCTTCATGTTTTTAGAAGCAAGCCCTACCAAATGTCTGTATCAATATTGTTTGCTGCAACTTATTAATTGTGTGACAATAAACAAGTCATGTGAGTCATTACTCATTAGCCGTACCAATATTTTTTGGAATTTAAACCTAAGACCGGGTGTAGTGGAGCGTTTTTTGGGCGTGAAATGCTAACATAGCGCCCCCCAGACCGTTACAGGGGGCTCTATGTGTTCCCAATTTGTGCAAACGTTATGTTAATAACGCCGGTTATCAAATGAACAACCAATTATGTTACGCCATGTGTCCCCATCATAGGTCAAAAAAAAATAAAAAATTGAAACGGTCAATTATTTTGAATGGCAAAGGGTCAAATTTTTTTTAAGGCAACGGTAAATTTTTTTAAGTATATATATACACACACACTCTACAAAACACACACTACAACATAAACCCATCAAATATATATTATTCAAACAAAAAAAACACTAGTTCAAAACACAAACACACTACAAACCAGTATGGGTGGTGGATATCTAAACGATCTTGCCGAACCGTCCAATCTCCGACGATACTCTCGCCGGAAATGTCGTGCACCAGTGTTCTCTCCTCCTAAACAAGTGTTTTTTTCTACTCCTCCTCCTTCTCAACCAGTGTTTTCTTCTCTTACACATACTCAACCAGTGTCCACTACAAATTCTCTGAACTTCTTCCCCATTCCTCCACTCCTAGGATACACTCCCCCACACCCAGATGCTAATTTCACTAATGAGGAGCTTGTATGGTTTTAAGAATATGTTATGGCTGTAAGGGGAATGGGCAACTGCGGTTGGTGGAGACCAACCGAACCCCAACCCCACCCCCGAAACTCTCCTTCTCAGGAGCCATATGAGGAGGAGTACGAAGCTGTAAGGGATGCTATGGAGGAAGAACGATACTATTTATCCCCTCCTTGTGAGTACTACCGCATCTGCTCGGATGCGAGGTCCGACGGTTGCGATAGCGATCGTTCCGTGTCCTCACCGGAATACACTTTAGAGGATTGGGATAATTATTCTTCGTAGGGGAGAAATATTTAGGATTAATTATCAATACTATCTTATAAAGTATTTCACAAGGACCTCTTAATTTTTAAGTAATACAATTATAAATGCTTAAAGTACAACACATAATGCATGTAATAACTACTTTTTAAGGGCATTTATGTCTTTTTAAACATAACTTGCACATATACTCCTTATTAGTTACAGTTTCCATCCCTTATCTATCTATACTATATTACAATTTTATACAATACTACTTTAATCAATTTCTGTTTACTTTTGCATATTTATTTTAACCGACTACCCCCACGATTTTTAAACATTCATAACTTTTTCAGACCATAATATTTTCCTAATATTATTATACCGTATAAAAGAGCATTTTATTCTCTTTAATTTGAGTATAGTATTGCTATAGTTTTTTATTTTTTTTAAAAAAAAAATATGTTATGGTTAATTAATAACCGATATAAAAACAAAAGAAAAAAACGAAAATGAACTGAAATCATCTAAACTTTATTAATACATTTCTCATTGATGTCTTAAAATTCAAGTTATACATGTATAATTGCTTAGAGTACAACACACAATGCACATGTTAACTACTTACATAATACTTACACATTTGTCCCCTCAACTACACTCAATTCCTTTTATTTAAATAATAATTACACTTTTCACCCTTATTTTAACCAACCTCCCCACGGTTTTTAAATGTCCATAACTTTTTTCACATGTTAATATTTTCTTAATATTATTACACTGTATAAACGAGCATTTTTTTCTTTTTAATTTGAGTATAGTATTGCTATAGTTTTTTTATTTAAAAAATAATATGTTGGGGTTAAGTAATAACCAATCTATACTATCTATATCTATACTATCTATATCTATACTATGTTATAATGCATGAGGGATGAGTATTTTAAGATACCCAAAAGTTAAGAACTAATTTTCATTAACAACCCTAAAACGAGGGTAAAATAGTCATTCATACATTATTTACACTTTAATACCCTATCTTATTTACACTTTAATTCCCTAATTTTTAGTTAGTAATTACATTTTCATCCCATCCCCTACAAAATTATAATTTCTTTTATTAAATTCTATCATAACTTTAAAACTATTATATTTTAAAAACATTCGAATATACCATGACGACCGGCTCATTTTTGTCGACGTGTCGGTGTTTGTCGTAGTCAATACCGATGTATGGATTGAAATGTACAAGAAAAAATGTCTTATGTATAAGTGATTATTGCATTTTATTTTTTAAATACTAACCAGATGGAATATAATATGGATTTGTTGTTAATATGGATGTTGAATCATAACACCATTTCATGATCAAGTAAAACTCAAAATTGTAAAATTGAATTTGGTGTTAAATACTGTTCCGCCCAATAATGAAAAATTCACATAAATCAAATGCAACGATTTAAAAAACCAAACAGGGCACTCGAAATCCACATATCAGCTTTGGTGATTCTTAAAATATGATAATGTTGTTAAACATTATGGTTCATCCTTGCTTTGACAGACAATTAATTTGTCACACGGTAATAACACTGCAACACAAGACTGGGCTCTAAGAATGCTTTATCACGTTTGTTACTGATAGCTTCAATTGTAGTACCCTATTTAAATAATCAACATTAGCAATATGTGCATATGTATATGGGTATGCATGCATATATTAATAGATATACACATAAATATAATTAACTAAAAGAAATCTCATTAAAATTTTAAATATACATAACTAGCTAAATGTATAAAACTTTAAAATAATTAAGTTTATAAAAAATATAAAAATGCATTGTAGATATTAATTGTAGGTAAATTTCTTTTAAAAACCTTAGCTGCATCAATTTGGTAGAAAACACATGATGCATATTATATATCCATGTAATATGAACATCTATGTTAGTAACAACAAAACTCCCTAATTTGAAGGGGTTCTTTTTAACAAAGTTTAAAAAAAAAAAAGATAAATGTACTGAATTCTGTATTCACTAAAAACACAATAATTTTTTACACTTTAGTCAAAGATAAACAAAATTTCCTAATTTAAAGGGTTAGGAAAATCATCAATTTCAAAATTTAAACCATGTGCTAACCTACTAAAGTTTAACAAAATTTCATAATTTAAAGGGATGGGAAAATCATGAATTTAAAAATTAAACCATGTGCTAACCTACTAAAGTTTATTCTATAAATACATACTAATGCACACCTATTTCACTTGCTAAAATACGTATGCATGGATACTGAATTCAAAAGTTGAAGCTTCTAATGTTGGTTATTTGTTAGTTTATGGTTTTCATTCTTCTCATTTTACTAATTATACCTTTTTATACATATCTTAATTGTTTAAGTGTTAACTTCTTGGTTTGCAGATTCATTTAGATGAAAAACATACGGAGATGAACAAACCAATAGCCATACAAGCGTCTAAAGTAGCGTCTAAGGTTGTATTTATTAATGTTTAATTTTTTAATATTAACATGGCTGTTATTTTATGTGGTATATTGTATGTGCTTGATTGTAGGATAATGGTGATAATAGTGTTGAGATTATTTGCTATGGTGCAATGTTTAGTCCCTACAAATCTGATATTCAACATGAAATTAGTGAATAGGTAATATCAACATTTATTTCATCTTCTATTAACTTGTGTATTAAATATTTTTAATTTATTTTAAGGATCAGATGCATGAAATTAATAGGAAGAGATCCAAGAGGCTCTCTTAATGGAAATGGAGTCAAGTTATTGATCTAGACAGTTCTGATGAAAATGACAAAGAAGACATATTTGATGACACTTTAGATAGGAGAAAATGAGGGAAACTCATCCTCGCCAAAAGATGTAATAATCAAACATGAAGGTATGCAAGAAATTTCAGTGATCGTTCTTGATGACAAATGGAGGGTAGACAATATAGATGAGATCATGCAGACTTGGAACGTGTATGACTAAATTGATCTCATGATTCAAGTAGTTCACTAGCTTTTATTTTTCTCAACTTTTATGTTTATTAATACTTATTTTCCTTTCGTATGTTACTTTATTTTATCAAATGTTTCTAAAAAGTACTTTACAATTTAAATGTTAAATCTTTTTAGTTACTAGACATGTGTAACGCTTATGACGTATATCCACTGCAATGATGCTACAACAAATACTATACGAATTTGAAATAAGTACGGAAATAAAAAGTGTCACTCCCGCAGCATCGCGCGGGTTTCCTACTAGTGTAATGTTAAGTAGCTTAAGATTATGTAGTGTTTAAATTAGTAATTTAGGATTATGTAAATTTTAAATTAATATTAGTGTTGTGTTTTAATATTATTTGTATTTTCATATGACAATTGTCTTTTTTTATACATTTTAGTTAAAAAGTGTAAAAAAATAATAAAATAAACAACCAATTAGAAACATTAGCCTTATCTTTTTCCCACTACCATTACACCCCTTTTTCACTTCAAGCTCTATGCTGACTCAGCTGCCACGTGAACCAATAAAAAACAGGGACCTTAAGTTTTTCCACTTACCACTACACATGGTCTAAGAAAAACCTATGTATGTTGCACCAAACTAACTTCTCCATGCTAGCTCGCTTCGAATATGTTTTCGTTAGATTGAATGATTTGTTTTAACTATTTATTTATTTCATTCAATTTCATTACTAAAATTCAATATATATATATATATATATATATATATATATATATATATATATATATATATATATATATATAGGATGTGGTTCAAATGAGAACCTTTTTCCAAATTGAAAACTGTGAGAACCGTTTTAGACCACAAATTTCTTTAAGGCAAAAAAAATCTTGTTTTGCTTTAATCGCTGCATTATATGTAGGAATTTTTTTTTGTATTTTTTTTCAATATACACATGTGTATAGCTGAAATATACACATATGTATAGCTGAAAATGCTATATACACATATGTATAGCTGAAAATGCTATATACATATATGTATAAATGAAAAAAAAATAAAAAAAAATTTCTTTCATAAAAATGTGCGATTAAAGAATTTTTTTTTTTTTTTTTTTTGCCTTTATATGAAATGTGTGGTCCAAAATGGTTCTCTCAGTTTTCAAATAGGGGTTAGTTCTCTTAGGATCCATACCCTATATATGGTAGGGATCATACGAGAACCAACTTTAGAAGGACAGTAACATTCAAGACACCCTCTTCATCAACAAATTACCTTCTTCTTCTTCTCCACTTCACAATCTCCACCTAATTTCCAGAACATTCTGTGCAAATCTCTTCATTATCAAGACCTATGTGATAACTCCATTAGAAAGAAACCCACTTAACATCCATTGGTTTACCACTTCGTCGTCTATGACGTACCTATTATCTGGTCGGTTATATTATCCTGGCTCACACCACCTTATCTATATGTCGTCGTTAATGGCATCATCAGCACCATCGTTGCTTCTTTACGCTGCCAGCATCACTACAATCATCACAACCGTCATGATAATAATCTCTATGAAGCAAACTCTTTTCCAACTGAAGATCTGTCAGCTAAATCCTCACAGATGTTGGTTCAACCGAGTTTTGATGGTTTCAAACGTCCAACAGTAGTCTACGGTATTGAAAATATGGAAGTTAGCCGGTCTGTGGTGGCGTACTGATCTCACTAAATCCCTTGAATGGATGAAGGGTAATTTAGGAAATTTATATCATGATTTTAAAGCAGAGGTTCTCGGTAGTGGTTTGTCAGAAATCTATGCTTTGATTTTGGATTCGTTAATGGTCAATTCTGGTAATAGTAGTCTTGTTGGAGTTTCTTTAAATGAGTTGATGACAGTTATTCGTCCATTTTGATTTCACAAAGGGATGGAGTTCACAAGTTTCTGTTGGAAATTTCTGGATGTAAACATGAAACGGTTTCTGCTCATTAGTTTTTTTCCTCTGATTTCATGGTGATTATCTTGTTGAACATCGATTGAGCTTTCTCTTCGTTACGAGCCATGGTGCGATTGGACTGGATACAAACCCTAGCTTGATTGTGTTGATATTGAAGGTACAGTATACTTATTTTATTTATTTTTTTATAAGATTAAGGTTGTTTATTAGTTAATGCACATGTGCATAATGTAGTTGGTAATGATGAAATTAATGTTAACGCACATGTGCATTAAGACTGTTATCATTAATGTCATTAGATATAACGCACAAGCGCATATGTTGTGGTAATTAACAAAGTAATGTTAATGCACATGTGCATTAAGATTGAATTTCAGGTTTTCTTATTTGTTGTTTAATATTTGTAGTTAAATAATGGGAAAAAATCCAAAAAAGTAACATTTGTATTAGAATAGAGGGAGAAATGGTCAAAAAAGTTGCCGGATGCGATTGAAGATAATTACATAACCGTTGATCAGGAAGTAAAATCAGGTTTGTATTAGTTATTTAGTCCATTTAGAAAGATATGCACATGTGCATATATGTATATTTTTCATGTCAAATGATAAATGTTGTTTGTTTAAATACACGAACTATCCCATATGCAGATATAGAAGTAAAAAGAATAATACGAACGAGGTTAAGTAAGCGAAAACATAATGTAATGGTGAATAATGATGGTATGTGTTGTGCACAATGTTTAACATACATAGTTGAATATACACATGTGCATAATTATGGATGAACATGATATATAGTTGAGTATACACATGTGCATGCAGATTCAGGTATCAGAAATAAAAAAAACTGTCAAGCGATGATAAAACGATGGCAAGAAAGTCAACCCAAAATGAGGTTATAAAAAAGGACAAGTTGCGTTTGATACGAACACGACCACACCACATCAATTTTGGTTGGGGATCAACAAATTCTCAAATAGACAAAAAAAGACGCGGTTATAAGAATGGGATTTGGAAGTATTTTGCATATAAAAATAGGTGGTTTATAGACAAAGTTGGCACAATACATTGTAGATAATTTCGTAGGTAGGTCATTGGTGGTATCATGGTTGGTAGATATTATAGATTTTGGTGTTATCGCTTTGTTTTGGTGTGTTGATGCGTTTGACAAAAAAAATGTGTAGTTGATTGATGAAAGCAATTGGGTACAAAAAAGTTTGTTAGTTGGATGCTATTGAATGCAACTATGAATATTTTTTTGTAGGTATTATATGGTAGTAGTTGAACTGATTATGTTGGTGATTTGTGTATTTTTTTAGCGTATGTAAATTGGTATGATAAGAAGATTGTCATATGCACATGTGCATAGTTATAATTAAACCCCCAACCCCAAAAAAACCTAAACCCCCCTCCCACCACACCTAAAAACTAAACTCTAAAGCTAAACCCATCAAAAAGCCTAACTAAAATAGTGAAATTCACATGTGTATTTAGTACACTTGACTTATTTATAGTTTTTTTTTTTATAGAGAGTTTTTTTTTTTTTTTTAATTTTATTGATGTTTGTTGTCATACACGTGTTTTATTTTCAATTTATGTTATAATATGCATGACTAAACATTTGACAAGTTCGAGTGTATTTTATATCTCACTTTGCGTCCATTTAATTATCATTGAATAGAATTTGTGACCTCTTATGTATCTGTATTGCGTCTATTTAATAATCATTTAAGTATGGTAATTGACAATTCATTCAAAAATGCGATTTAATAGTGAACTGCACATGTGCATACGGTGTATTTCTGTATATATAACATCGAAATGCACATGTGAATCAGGGATGACGTCATATCAGCCTTTTTTTCGAATTATTAATGCAAAATAAACATTTTGGTGTTTTTACTTTTTTTTATTTATTTAGGTTATATAGATTTTTTATTATTTTTTGATAGAGGGGTTTTTTTAGACACCCATGTCATATTTACAAAAATGTCACATGTTCACACTGGTTCCTTGGTTCTCTCTCTAAATGGTGGTTCTCTCTCTCTCTCTCTCTCTATATATATATATATATATATATATAAACGATTAGTTGATGGTATAAGTAGTATTTATTTATTCAATTAATCATTACCTATCTAGTATCCTATAATATATTAGCACAATGACGGAACTAGGAAAATTTAAGGAGAGGGTGGTAATATAATTCTATATGTACTATACAAGTCTTATGAAAATATAAATTAAAAAAAAATAATGAAACATGCCTAGCGCTACGGACTCATTTGTGAAGAAGGTGACATGTAGTAATTAATAGATAAGTCATAGGCGAAGATGCTGACATGAAGCAGCTAGAATATCCATTTGTATTAATACCGAGTCGAAATATATATTTGTAATATGGCTTTAAGATAGAAGACTTATTTCAAAAGTAAACTATATGGTCATCTTACCTTTTCTTTTTGGTTTTAAGTATCCAAATTATTTCTCCAATCTTTTAAAAATTCATAATCGTTAGATTTTTCAGCACGGTAACTTGTCTTAGTAGTGACATGTTTCGAGTGGAGCAGCCTTGGTGGCCCATTTTAGGTTAGTCGCACAGTAGGTTCAGGTGAGTCTACAACAAGCAGGAAGTTTTCATATTAACTATTCAAGTTTAACCAAAAATTTTATTACTGTGAGTTGAATTTTTTTTTTTTTGTTACTTTTGTTCTAACATGTATACTTCGTGTCTTTAAAAAAATGTATACATAGCATTTGTTTTAAAAATCTAGCTTGACTTGGTCTGTAAATTGCTATTTTGACTTTAAATTGTTAAAATATGGGTTTTCGAAAGCAATAATGTATTTTATCTTGGTGTGATATGTTTGGTGATTCAGGTGAATAACTTATGGATGTACAATCAAGGATTGCAATGATGTTTTCGAATTGAATATGCAAACATGTCTAGCAACATAAATTTGATGCTAAACGTGTTGTACTTGTATCTTATATCGTTTTTTGCTACCATGACATTATATTATACGAATAAAATTATCAACACAAGTACTATATAATATATCACAAGATGAATGACATAATCTAATCTTCAAGGAGATATTTGATTCTTCATTTAGAAATCAATTTCCTGGTAAACCAATAGGAACAACTACTGAGCTGCAAATTGTCGTCCCGCAGTAATGCGCGGGTTCCTTACTAGTTTTCTTTAAAACCAAGCATGTGTTTACAAAACAATAATTCTTTTTCTGAGGTGTCCACATTGGTTAAATAACTTTTTGACCAAAGATTGGTATTGGCTTCTGTATGGAAGTATTACGAGCACATGATCCTCATCACGTTCCATTAATGCAATTGAGAATATCATCATTACTCAGCTTGCCCTACAACAAAAGCATGCCCATAAATGTTTGTTCCGTAAGAAGTTGATATGTTTAACTCTTCATACACATATATAAAGAAGTAGATTATAAAAAAGAAAAAGAAATAAAATGAAAAACAACTTTAGTAACACATAAATAGAAAAAGTTTGTAAAATAGTTAATTAATTTGATCAACAATGGTTCTAACATGTTTAAAAATACTCATTCAAGAATTTGAGAACCATAGTTCTATAAGAAAATGGGTGAAATGTAGATTAATTGATTTGAATACATAGTTTATTATATTTTGTAAAATTATATAGTATATTAATGTGTTTGATTATAAGCATGGGTTGAGGGACGGGGCCGGGACGAAGTGCCCCTTGTATATTCATTGGCTATGACTCTAAGTATAAAGGTTATCGGTGCCTAGATCCCATCACAAATCGCGTCTATGTTACGCGTCATGCTCAAATTGATGAGGATGTTTTCCCGTTCAGTGGACATCTTCCACCGGTTGATGAGGCCACCCTTGTTTTGATGAATGTTTGCCCTCTCTTCCATTGCCGAACCCACCTCCTGTGGTATCTCCCAAGAATGTTTCGGTCCACACTACCACCCCATCCTGCTCCCTTTGCTCTACACCTTTACCTTCCCATGACACTGTACCCATTCACCCTCCCACTTTTGAACCAACCCCACCATCATCCCCACTTCCTCATCCTACTTCCACATCTACGGACCCATCCCAACCCAATCATACGCAACCAGCCCACTCTGAACCAGACCCATCTTCCTCTCAACATGGCCCATCTTCCTCGGTCTTGCAACAACCCTCTTCTACGGTTAATTCTCAACCGTCTCCGGCGTCCACACATCCCATGATGACCAGATCCCGAAATGGGATTCATAAACCAAAATACCGGGCTGATTTATCTTGCTTTACTAACACTTTACATCAAGCTTTGTTTGCAGGCAATGGAAGAGGAAATCAATGCTTTACAAAACAATCAAACATGAGTTTTGGTCCCGCATCCAAATAATACTAATATTGTTGGTTCTAAATGGATTTTCAGGACAAAGTACAAAGCGGATGGCACGATGACCGGAACAAAGCTCGGTTGGTAGCTCAAGGATTTACTCAAGTTCCCGGTCTTGACTTTTCTCATACCTTCAGTCCAGTTGTAAAAGCCTCAACTGTTCGTGTTGTCCTTGCTCTTTCTACCACTTATGGTTGGCCATTACGCCAACTAGATGTGCGAAATGCATTTCTTAATGGAAATCTTACGGAAACGGTTTATATGGAACAACCAACCGGTTTTGTCAACACTCGCTTCCCAAATCATGTGTGTCGCCTACAAAAAGCTCTCTATGGTCTAAAACAAGCACCGCATGCGTGGTTTCAACGGCTTAGCAGCTTCCTCACTTTTCATGGCTTTACTTGTAGAAAGGCCGATACATCCTTGTTTATTTTCACGAAAGGTCAACAGTTAGTATATCTCCTTGTGTACGTTGATGATATTATCGTTACCCGGCAACGACACAAATTTTATCAACACTTTTATTGCCCGACTTCACAAGGAATTTTCCGTTAAAGATCTGGGGTCCTTGAGTTACTTGTTAGGCCTTGAAGTTAGTCACAACAATGACGGTCTTTTTCTCAGTCATGCTAAATATGCGTATGATATTCTGACTCGTGCGGGTTTATTGGATGCCAAACCAGTGGCAACACCGTTATCTACATCTGATTCATTTCTTACCGAGGGAAGTCCGTTTCATGATCCTACTCTCTACAGGTCATTAGTTGGTGCTCTTCAATATCTAACTATAACATGCCCAAATCTTTCCAATGCAGTGAATCATGCAAGTCAATATCTGCAGTCACGAACCACATCGCATTTTCAGTCAGTTAAGCGCATTCTGAGATATGTAAAGGGAACACTTTCCTTTGGTTTGTCCTTTTCTAAACCTACCGTCACAAACTTGGTAGGGTACTCTGATGCGGATTGGGCCCGTTGCATTGAAACACGCTACTCCACTTATGGCTATTCCATCTACTTAGGTGGTAATCTTGTTTATTGGAGTGCAAAGAAACAACCTACCGTTTCTAGATCTAGCTGCGAATCTGAATATCATGCCATGGCCAACACTGCTGCTGAAATCATTTGGATAACACATCTTCTACGGGAACTTTAGGCCTTACCAACAGATTGTCCAACTCTTCTGTGTGGCAACAAAAGTGCAATTTTTCTCAGCCAAAATCCAGTTTCTCACAAGCGAGCTAAGCACATTGGCATTGATTACCATTTTGTCCGAGAATTAGTGTCCTCCGGCCGCCTTTACACAAAGTTTGTTCCATCCAATCTCCAGGTGGCTGACATTTTTACAAAGAGTTTCCCAAAACCGCTCTTTGAAAGATTTCGTACCATGCTTCGAGTTGGTCCCCCACATGTTCGATTGAAGGGGGGTAACAGCACCTTTATAGCTCATCAATCACATTAATTTAGATTGATTTGTAGTATATTTGTTTATATTCTTTCCTAGTTTACAGATTGTATTTTCTTATTTATTGTAAAGTTTATTGTGGAATGAGATCAACCTTTTACACAATCACAGGTGTCCCGTGTGACACCCGGCAAACTCAGGTTACTTTCCTAACAACACTTAATTAAGTCTACCTTAGCAAAACAATTGTAAAACAAACATAGCTACACTACAAAAAATATGTGTTTTTAGTATGCACAAAAGCGTCCTAAAATATTATTTTATAGGATCCTTTATTTAATAGGACCAACAGTAAAAGCGTTTCATGTAAGGGGTCGTAATAAGTCACGAAACTTAAAGAGCATTCTAATATCTCAAATAAGATTATGAAACAAATTTTATGGTCGCATAATATGTCCCAAAAAAAACTCCTAATAAAACATATTAGGACACTTTTTCAATGTTTTAACATATGCTTACTTACTTTTAATCTTTTAATACACATACAAGAGTCCTAAAAAATTAATTTATAGGACCCTTATGATGTAACATTATAGGAGCTTTAGTACCAAAAAACGGGTCCTAATATCCCAAATAAAATTATGAAACCAATTTTTTGGTCGCATAATATGTCAATGAACAAACAATATAGCGTCCTAAGAAAAGCATATTCGGACACTTTTACAATGCTCTAACAAGTTTAATAGGACAAAATTTCAAAGTTCTAATAATTTATATGATACAACGTTTTTTTGAAGATACACACACAATTTTATGATATACTGTATATAACATCAACTAATTAATGAAAGAAAAAAAACTTTATTATATTTCAAATAAGCATATTCATAACAAAAACACTAAACATAAATAGATTATAGCATTATCCAAAATAAAGTCTTGTAATATTTAACAAAGAAATTAAAAGCAATGAAAGAAACAAGCAGCATAGAATCATGAGTCATCATAGGTCCTCAATCATCATGGACTACCTACAAATAAACCATCCACGTATAAGCATTAAGTTCCAAATTATTAAAATTATCGGTATCACAAGATTAATAAATACATACCGAGATGAAAGGACAAGGCCATGTGTAGATACACGAAGTGCGACTAGTGCTATTGAATTGCAAATCTTATTATGTTTTGATGATATCGGACGGTCGAAGGTGGAAGCTAATTGGTCGAATGTAGATAAGTTTGGTCGAAGGGAGCTCAGAGAGGTCGAATGAAGTTTTGATTGTATATATGTTTTGGTTCGCCCACATTGAATGGTCGAACCTGCACATTCGCCCAATCGAATGGTCGAATGTGCATGCCTATATAAGGCTGAATCATTTTTTTAATGTAAACTTTTGGTCATTTTGTTTCCCTCTCAGAGTGTTTGTCTCCATAGGGTTTTTGTAAAGTCTGTATTGAGTCTTAATCATAATAAACAAGCTTTGTAAAGATTATAAATGATGTTTATGAATGAAATGAAAATGTTGAGATGATTTGTGTGTTTTGCTAGTTTTATTATGATTTCGTAATCAATTCAGGGATTCCGCACCGGAATTGAACTTGTTTGATCAATAGTCTTTGTTTGATAAGTCCGATCCTTCACATACAAAGTGGTATCAGAGCCATAAGGATCAAACAACTACGAATTGATAATATTTCAGCTGATTTGGACCCAATTTTGATCAAAATTTTTCTATTTTCATTGAACAATTGAAATTGATGTAAATTGTTTGATTTGAACTAGTTTTCGTGGATAAAATTAAAAATTCTCTTTGTTAAACTTGTTCCAAATCCAATCCGAAGCAAAACCTGCATAAGATCATCTAATTTCATCAACATTTGAAAATTTTGGATCAAAATAACTGATTTTCAAAGTATAACCATTTTTCAAAATGAAAGGGTCGAACCTAGGGAGAAAAGGTCGAGAGTGTGGTTTTTAGGTCGAACCAGTGAGTTTTTGGTCGAACGTGGAGTGTATTTTGGTTGAACTTAGAAATTTTTAGTATGTTGTTGTTCATTCGACCATTTGTTTTACATTCGACCAATCAGGAGGTCGAAAGTGCATTGATTTGGTCGAAAGTGAAAAGTCTTTGTTATTTTCCACATTCGAGTCTTTAGAAACGGTCGAACCTGGACTAATTTCTACATTCGACCTCACGACACTTGAAAAGGGTCGAACGTAGAATCTGTTTGAAAACTTTTCTAATCGTTTCATGTTTTGTACTTTGCAGACGATATGTGGAACCTTAGAACAACACCCCGACCTAATACAACACCACAACAACAAGTTACAATGGATCCATGGTCAGTAGCTGCTCAGAAGACGACTGGTCAATCATCACAACCAATCAAGTATTTGGTGATGACTAGTTCGATGCCCCCAACAAGTTGCACAACCACAACCACAACCCATGGCTGATTACTGGGGAGTTGCAGCCGCAGCGGTACACTCTCAGACTACCAACGCGATTTCGACGCTTATTCAGGACTTATCTTCGGGTAGTGGGAGCCGTCCACCAAAGTTGATGGAAATGGTGGATTACAACCAATGGAAGACAAAGTTCAAGATTCATCTAGAGGGAATGGGATTGGAAGGTACGGAAGCTTGGCAAATGATTGCTAAGGGGTATGTAGCTCCGGTTTTGGAGAACACCGGTGAGCCGATTCCATTAGAGAGTCTAGCTGAGACGAGAAGAAAAAGTTTACGGTGGAAAAGAAGGCATTTTCCCAACTGTCCTAGGCCATTAACACTGATCTTTTACATCAGTTTGGGTCATGCACCACTTCGAAGCAATTATGGGATATGTTAAGGAATCGTCACGATGGGAATGAGAAGACAAGGAAGCTTAGAATGGAGGAGTTGAGAAAAGAGTTTGAGAACTTTAGCTATATGGGAAATGAGACGCTGAAGGAGTTGATTCCGAGGTATTACCATTTGTTGACTGAACTTTCAAGTTATGAGATCAATATACCGATGTATGAGCTTGTGGATAAGTTCACTGATGCATTACCACCATAATGGAATCAACATATTGAGGTTCTCAAAGAGAAAGACACGTATCAATACTGGACCATATGAATTCATCCAGAAGCTTGAGAACAAAGAGATGGAGGAAAAGAGGAAGGTGAAAAGAGCACAAGTTCCTCAGAATCCAGAGCTATACCATGGCGGTACATCTTCATCTCTAGCTAGTTCAAGTTCTAGTACTACTGTTGCTCCACACATTGCTTGTGTTTCAAGCATTGTTGAACCAACCAAAACTCCCATAAACAATCTTGCTTAAACCTCATCTTATACCCCACCATTATACCCTACTACTTACATCCCGCCATTTTCACCTATGCAACAAGCTGCATGCTATTCAGCAAATCTGAACCAACCTCAAAAACAATCTTACATTTCCCAAGTGAATCAAACCCAAATGAATCCAAGTCAACCTAACTAGAGCCCAATTGTGTTGGAGACATCAAACTTGAACAATGTTACTGTTGAAGTTGCACAGCAACATGTAGCCTTGGTTTCTGCTATGGTCACTTCGTATAACGGGTTGGTAGCTAGTCAAATTGGTAACAACAATCTAACCAGTGAGGACTACGCTCAAATTGACAAGGAGGAGATGGAGCTCATTGACATCCAGTGGGCATTTGCTAGTGTTATGAGGCGAGCGACTGAATTCATAGAGAAGACGGGCAAAACTGATCTTTCTACTTCTCCCAACACCACCACATATGGCTTCAACAAAGCCAAAGACACATGTTTTAACTGTGGTGGGAAAGGTCACTTCAAGAGAGAATGCACACAGCCAGCACAACAGGGGAACAGGAATCCTTTTAACACCAACTACCAGAACCGTCAATCACAAAATCATGTATCATATCAAAGCCAAAACAACTCCAATTTTCAACCATAAAATAATTACCAAAACCGCCAAAATACCTCAACAAACAATTCTGTTAGACAAATCACTACATAAAACCAGAACCAAAAAAAACACCACACAATCCAACCAGAACTATCAACAATCCAACCAGAACTATCATTCCTATTTCTACACCAAACAACCAAACCCAACCAGATAACTAGAACCAGGCTTTGGTAATCCAGAAAGATGAGGGATTTGATTGGACTTGTATGCAACTTGGTGTTGAGGAGATCACTGCTGGTAATATGGCGTGTGTTGTCTAGAAGATGGATTTGGATGAGCCGGTGTTAGTTGAAGATGTTTTAGACACTGAGAAGAAATCTGATGTGAAGATTGAGGAGTTAGTTAAAGAGAATGATGTTTGTGTTGAGAAGATGTCTGGATTGATTCTTGACTCTGTTACTGATGCTCCTGAACAGTGTGATTCAGCTTATTCTGACTCGGAGAGCGATTCTGATTCTGAAACTAGTGTTAATTCACTAGATGATGATATGATCAACTTCTAGCCGAAGCTGATTTTCTGATGACTTGCAAATCGTGCATAGTGGATGATGTTGTTGGGTCTGCTGACCTGAAGAAGAACAGATGATTGAAAAGCCAAAATATACTAACAGTTGATCCACATAAATAAACAGTCTTTACAACATACTCTTCCCAAAAGACTGTTGACCCTAACAACTGTTCCACCCAAGCAACTGCTATGACAACTGCTGCAACAAAGGACTGCTAGATAACAACTGATAGAGAACAACTGCTGACCAAAGGTCTGATGAAGAACAACTGCTGATCAAGTACTGAAGACTAAAGGTCTGTTGGAGCCAACAGCACTTAGGCTCCAACAGATGATACAAGACCATCAGAGTTTTCCACAACAGTAGTTTACCTTACAGTGTTTTGTAATATAACAGTAGTTTGTACAGGGCAGATGTTTTATGTTGTTATTCTGTTAGAGGTCACTATCTTAGGTGACGTCAGCCTAGGTCACCAGTGGTTTAGATTTTTCTATAAATAGAACAGTGCCTGTACTGTTCTATTGGTCACTCACAACATTCTCTCAGACAAACAATCACTGAGTGATCAGGCTGAGGGGGAGTACTTGTAATTGATTGTAATCTTTCAATATAATGAAAGCTTTCGATTAAGAAAACATTTATTCCTTTTGTTTTGATTATAGTTTATCATTCCGCTGCACTTACCATATATATTCACTTCATTCATTTCTCATCTTACTTCAAACAAATCAAAACAATCAAACTCAGATCCTAATAATTGGTATCAGAGCTTGGTCAATTAAATTTGATCTAATCAATCAATTTAATATAAACAGATCAGCTCACAATTATTGATATCGTTTGTTTATCGGATTGAAAACAGAGTAATAGTTTATTTTCGATTCAACCGCTTATAAACAGACTTTGTTTTTGAAAAATCAGAGAATGGCTTCAATTAATCATGATCCACACAACACTGGCACGAACAACAAGCCACCAATGCTTGTCAGATCTGAATACAATATCTGGCAACGTCGGATGAGCCATGTTCTAGCTCAACAGAACACTGGGTATTGGAAGTCGGTTATCTTCGGACCACATGTTCCGATGGTGCCGAGTACCGAAGATCCCAAGGTTCAGGAGCCTAAGAAACTTGAAAACTACTACGACCAGGATTTTCAGAAAATTGAGTTAGATGCTAAGCCCTTCAGTATTGTGGCCATGGCTCTACCCAATGATATATATGCTGGGCTATTACACTGTAACAGTGCAAAGGAGTTGTGGGATGCACTGAAAGAACAATTTGGTGGGACTGAAGAGGTTATTGAAAACAATCATGAAATACTTAACCAACAATATGAAACATTCAGTCTTGTTAAGGGAGAGTCATTAACTCAACAATTTGAGAGGTTTAACTGTCTCATTAGTGAACTAAAACTGGTTGGTCTAACTTACCCTCATTCATCCTTGAACCATAGGTTTTTAAGATCATTACCAGATAAATGGGACACTATTGCTATAGTTATGAGAAACTCAATTGGATTCAAGGACCTATCACTAACCCAGCTTCATGGTAAGCTCTTGACCTATGAGAGAGAGCTTAACCAGAAAAAGAAGCTCCAAGACTCTAGAAAAGTGTCTGATGATTATGTATTTGGTAATACAGTACTTTTGGGTCATGATGAGGTGCCTGGAAATACTAAGGATCAGAGTTATGACAATTTCATTGACATAACTTCAGATTTTAACTCAGGTTTTAGCTCTGATTCTTATTCACCAAACTATGCTTTTACAGCAAGTGGTGGTGATATCCATGCATCTGATAACATATCCTTTGAGTATGATGACCTAAAATACTTTGACCCTAATGATTTGGAAGAAATGGACATTATGCACCAATTGGCCCTTCTCAGTGTAAGAACTAATAATTTTTACAAGAAAACTGGGAGAAGGTTTCCAAGGTTAGCTGGTAGATCAAAGGTGGGGTTGGATAAATCAAAGATAAAGTGTTATAAATGTCATAGACTTGGTCATTTTGCTAGGGAATGTAGGAGTCAACATGGTACACCTATAATTACCTATCCAAATCAAAGGCCTCAGACCAACACTTATCAAAATTCCTATAATAGCCCTGGACCTAATGTGCAAAACACTGCTCATTTTGCACAGTCCTCAAACACTATTCCTATCCAGTTTGTCCAAACCACTGTTCCTCAGATCCACTATGTGCAAACACCTGTTGCTCAGGCATCTGTGCCAATGACTGCTGCTTCATCCTCTGCTCCTGGAGAGACCAGTCAACAGAGTTTCTTCACACAAGGCTTTGTTGATTGGAGCAGTCTACCAGATGAGTTGACAGATGAAAATTTTGCATTAGTTGCCAATGCTGAAAATGAACCAGAAAATTTTTGTTTCATGGCTATGGTAGAAGAAGTTGAATCTGACGAGGTGGTGACTGAATCTAAAGATGTGACTGATGATGTTGTTGATGAAGTAGTTGCAGGTGAAAAACCTAAAGAAGAGGTTGTGAATCTCTCAGATCCCTGGGGTGCATCTGATGATTGTGAGTGCAAATGTGATTGTGCATTGATGGCTGCTGCTAAGGGAGCTTCTGCTTGTTTAGATAGTCTTTGGTATGTAGATAGTGGAGGCTCCAGGCACATGACAGGATGTAGAGCCCTTCTTCTAGACTTCTTAGCTCATGGAGGGGGTGATATATCCTTTGGTAATGATTCAAAAGGTAAGGTGTTGGGTTCAGGGACTGTTTAGGCTGGGAAAGTCAAGTTTGAAAATGTTAATCTTATTGATAATCTTAAATTTAATCTTCTTTGTGTTTCACAAATGAGTGACAAAGGTTATGGCTCATTCTTCACTAAGAAAACTTGAAAGATTATTGGGCCAGAAGTGGTGAAAAAGATTGATACCATCATTACTGAGAGCAAAGCACAACTTGTGGCTCATAGGAGTGGCAATGTGTATGTAGTTGACATGTTGAAGGACAATCCTATGGCAAATGTCTGTTTGTTTTTTGCTGCCTCCACAAAGGAAACAAAATTGTGGCATAGGAGACTGGGTCATACCAACCTTCAAACTATCAACTCACTCTCCAAACAAAGCCTTATCAGAGGTTTACCATCAAAAGAATTCAAATGTGATGAGCATTGTGTTTCCTGTTTAAAAGGAAAACAACATAAAAGCTCTTACAAATCCATTGATGAGTCCAAAACAAGTCAATGTCTACAATTGTTGCATATGGACTTGTTTGGCCTAGTTAAAATCATGAGTCTAAGAAGAAAAAGATTTTGTCTTGTCATAGTTGATGATTTTTCTAGGTTTACATGAACTTACTTTTTACATTCTAAGGATGAGACTGCAAGTATCTTGAAGGACTTTGTCACCAAAGTTGAAAAACAATAAGACTTGCCAGCAAAAGTCTTTAGAAGTGACAATGGAATAGAGTTTCAAAATAAGGAGTTGGATGACTTCTGTGTGTCAAAAGGGATTGTGAGGCAGTACATCATCCCAAGAACACCAGAGCAAAATGGGGTAGTTGAGAGGAAAAATAGAACTCTTATTGAAGCTGCAAGAACCATGCTAGCAGATTCTGGTTTGCCACTGTCCTTCTGGGCAGAAGCTGTAAACACTGCTTGCTATGTTCAAAACAAAGTTTTGATCAACCCAAGATATCAAAAGACTGCTTATGAAATTTTGTTCAAAATCAAACCATTAATCTCATTTTTCAAAATCTTTGGCTGCCCATGATTCATTTTAAATCACAAAGATTCCATTTCAAAATTTGCAACCAAAGTAGATTGTGGATACTTTCTGGGATATTCTTCTACAGCCAAGGCCTATAAAGTGTTTAACACAAGGACCAGGACAATAAAAGAAACTCCGAATGTAAAGTTCAATGAACTTTCATCCCTAAAAATCCCAGCAAATCCTGCTGAGTTGTTTGATTTAAATAAATTCAAATTTGAAGATATCACTGTTAAAACTAATAATGTAGGTACTTTTACAATCTCCACAACGAGATTACAGAACAGATGTTGTGATCCCCAGTCACTATAAAATCTATTCTGCATCAGTGGAAGCAGCTGTTCAAAACAACTGTCAAAACTCTATCACAGCTGAGTCAGCCACTGTTGGCTAGTCTTACCCTCAAACCACTGCTTCACCACACACAACCACTGCACAATTATCTGTTGACAAAAGTCAAACATCTGTTGACAAAAGTCAGTCCAGTTTTACACCACTTGGACCCATTCCCCCACTTCCATTTCAAACATCTGATGGCACTACAGAAGTGCAAACAGATGTTACATCAACAGAATCACCAAACCTCTGTCCTTCACCACAAAATGCCATCATACCATATCAGGGAGATCTAATCTATCTAAGAGCTCATCCACCAGATCAAATCATTGGCAACATCAGAGAGGGTGTGCTAACAAGAAGACAATCCTCAAATATCTGTCTTTTTGCAGGTTTTCTATCTCTCACACAACCTGTCAAGTACCAAGAGGCACTAAAAGAAAACAGGTGGGTAGAAGCTATGCAAGAAGAGCTCCTTCAGTTTAAAAGACAACAAGTATGGGAACTTGTACCACTACCTAAGGATGTTTGTCCAATAGGTACAAAGTGGGTCTTCAAAAACAAAACTAATGAAAGGGGTATAGTTGTCAAGAATAAAGCCAGGTTGGTGGTTCAAGGCTTCAGACAAGAAGAAGGAATAGACTATGATGAAACCTTTACTCCTGTAGCAAGGTTAGAAGCTATCAGACTCTTTCTAGCCTTTGCTATCAACCACAACATCAAGGTGTATCAGATGGATATCAAATGTGCCTTCCTATATGGCAAAATTCAAGAGGTGGTCTATGTATGTCAACCACCTGGTTTTGAAGACACATTCCATCCTAATCATGTCTACAAGCTTAATAAAGCTTTGTATGGACTCAAGAAAGCACCTAGGGCCTGGTATGAAACTCTTTCCACCTTTCTCTTATCCATTGGTTTCACAAGAGGTAAAATTGATAAACCTTATTTTTGAAATGGAGAGGGAAAGATTTAATGATTGTTCAAATATATGTGGATGGCATCATTTTTGGATCCACATGCAACAAAATGTGTGAAGAGTTTAGGGAACTCATGACAACAGAGTTTGAAATGAGTGCTATGGGTGAACTTCAGTGTTTCCTTGGTCTCCAAGTGAAGCAGCTGCAAAATGGCACATTCATTCATCAAAATAAATATGTGAAAAATTTGTTAACTAGATTTGAGGTGAATGACTGTAAGCCATATAGTACACCCTTGACTACACTCAAGCTACTCACTATTGATGACAAGGATGAACTGGTTGACCAAACACATTAGAGATGCATGATTGGGTCTTTATTGTACTTAACTGCATCTAGGCCAGACATTATGTTTGCCACTTGTGTTTGTGCAAGATCCCAGGCTTCACCCAGAAAGTCAAACCTTATTGCTGTGAAAAGGATATTCAGATACCTAAAAGGTGCTCCCACACTTGGTATCTGGTATCCTGCTAATGGAAACATTGAGCTTTCAGGTTATTCAGATAGTGATTTTGCTGGCTGCGACACCACAAGGAAGTCTACATCAGGAAGGTGCCAGTTTCTAGGGAATGCCTTAGTCTCTTGGCAAAGCAAAAAGCAAGCAGCTGTTTCCACCTCAACAGCTGAGGCTGAATACATTGCTGCTGCAAGCTATACAGCCCAACTCATGTGGCTTCAAAATCAATTGCTGGATTTTGGGATAACTGCACTAAAGACTCCACTCATGTTGGATAGTCAAGCTGCTGAAAATATCATCAAGAATCCAGTTTCTCACTCAACCACCAAGCACATAGACATCAGACATCATTTTGTCAGGGATAGCAATGAAAAAGGTTTGATTTCTCTACACCATGTTTCAACAGAGGATCAGTTGGCAGATGTGTTGACAAAAGCTTTAGACACAACTACCTTTACAAATATGATTTCTAGAATTGGTATGCTAAACATGGATTAAACAACAAAAATGTTTTTAATAAGGGCATTAAAATGTTTCAGAAAATCAAAACCATCCTTAAAAATAGCCTTTTAGTTGAAAAATCTGTTTCAAATATCTGATCAGATAAAACAACCACTGCTTGGTTGAAAAATCTGTTTCAAACCTCTGATCAGATAAAACAACTGTTTTATTATCTATATAATATATCTTTACATATATACATATATCTATCTAGATTAAAAAAAATCAAGTGCTGTTAGCATCAGCACTTTGGTAAAGCAACAGCTGATTGCATCAGATGTTTGCCAAAACAGCTGTACACCCAGATGTTTAACCATCAGATGTTTGCCACGTCTGCTCCTATAAGCAAAGTTTTAGCCACATCAGCGGTTTCACCAGAGCCTATAAAAACCCTGTTTTATCACAACAGTCGTTACACTGTCTCATTGTATTCAAAATACTGAAACCGCCTTCTTCATTCTCAAACCCTTACTCTAATTCCACTCACTCTCACACTCGGAATCCATTACAATGGATCTTCAAGCTAAAGCCACCCACAATTACCTCCCATATCTGGTAAAAACAGATGAAAACACTCCATTCCATTCCACCATCGACATCATTTTACAATCCAAATACCTGACAATCCTAACCGCTGACGCCCATATCTATTTTGATACCTTCCAAGAATTCTGGTTGAATGCTGAGTTTCTACTTCAAGACAAAAAGCCTACTTCCATTATCTCAAAAATTGGAGAGACAAATATCGTCATTACCCCTGAACTCATATCCACGACCTTCTCACTCAATGACCCGTTAGGTAAAGACTCTTTCCTTAAGGCAGAGAGCTTCACACAGAGTTTCCGGAAAGAGGTTATGATGCACAGATGACTGGGTCAACACTTTTCAAAAAGTTTTTCCCACCAGTCATGAATTTTTTCTTTCATACCCTCCTTCTCTGTGTCTCTGCTAAGTCCACTTCCTTTAATGAAATCCCCTTAAGGATTCAGTACTTGGCCTATGCTATGTTGTCAGATTCTGACTTCAATTTATCCAAGGGACTGTTTATGGACTTAGTGTCAATTGTGAAAGCCATAAAGTCTGGGTCTAATAATGCTTTTTTGATTTACCCAAGAATTTTGAGTATAACCCTTCAAAAGGTTTTACTTGAAAAAGATTTTAAAAAGGGTGAGTCTATTCAAATGAAGAGTCTATCTGATGAAACTTTCACAAGAATGTTGGGTTCAACTACCCAAGAAAAGGTATCAAAAGTGTCAAAAGTTTAAAAAACACAGACAAAGAGGCCTAAGACAACAACTGTTGTCCAAACCTCTGTTGTTGAGCCCACTGCTCCTGGTGATCATGGCACTACATCCAGTGCTGTGAAACCCACACCAGCCAATTCCAAAAGAAAACGTCCATCCACAAAAACCACCACTCAACCAAAAAGGGGACTTCTGGAAGATGAGATACCAAAAGATAACCCTGTTGCAACACAAAAGCAACAAGAAACCACTGCTGTTACTTCCTCACAACAGTTGGTAATATCTCAACCTAACCAAACTCCTCATGAATCCTCACAAAAGGATCATGTTGTAAGCCAAGGGGAACCACATCATGATACATTTGAGTCACTTGGCCATATGTTCACAAGCCCCTCTCCCAGGGCTAATTCTCTTTTTACTCCTCCACCTTCACCATCACATGTTCCACAAACCATGCAACCTCTGTTTGAGGCTATTGAAAAAAACTCAGGAAAATCCCAGTTCCTCTCTTTCACCTATTAATGAGAGTATACCTCCACAAGTGATTAGCACTGAGAAAATTCAATCAGCCATCCCACAAGAAGAAGAGGAGGTTACACCCCTAGAGTTCAATGAAACTCTAGGTGAGTTTTCAAGTGGAGCAACCACTACTGATGTAGAGACCATTGTCTCACAACAGGACAGTGGTTACATAACTAAGACTCCCTTGAAGGCAACAACTGATGAGGCCACTATAGTGTCCCCAAAATCAGTTGGAAGTCCCCAGAACCAAGAAAAAGGGGCATCTGGTTCAAATCCCTTGGACTCACCTCCTAGGACTAAACCAGTTACAACTATCACCGGTAGGAATTCAGATGATCCTATTAACATAGGTGATGAGTTCAAATACCATGAATTGACGGCAAGAGTCCAGTCCATTGAAACCTTTGTTGCTGATATCAAATCTGATGTCAAGTTAATATTGGAATCATTGGCTACTCTCACCAAGAGTTTTCCACAACAGTAGTTTACCTTACAGTGTTTTGTAATATAACAGTAGTTTGTATAGGGCAGATGTTTTATGTTGTTATTCTGTTAGAGGTCACTATCTTAGGTGACGTCAGCCTAGGTCACCAGTGGTTTAGATTTGTCTATAAATAGAACAGTGCCTGTACTGTTCTATTGGTCACTCACAACATTCTCTCAGACAAACAATCACTGAGTGATCAGGCTGAGGGGGAGTACTTGTAATTGATTGTAATCTTTCAATATAATGAAAGCTTTCGATTAAGAAAACATTTATTCGTGTTGTTTTGATTATAGTTTATCATTCCGCTGCACTTACCATATATATTCACTTCATTCATTTCTCACCTTACTTCAAACAAATCAAAACAATCTAACTCAGAACCTAACAGATGTTTTTACCAGAATCGATTATTCTAAATTTTTTGCTGGAAAGGAAGCACACTTTGCATTGATGGCGATGACAGAGCCTCCAAAATAGGTATGTTCTGAATCTTCTTTAGACCTGAATAGTGAAAAGTATTGTGGTGCATGTGATAGATTGACAGGGGATAATAAGCAACTCAGGGTTCAACTTGAGAGTGCTAAGATCAACTGTCAATCATATCAAAAATAAGCACGTGAATTCAATAAGGTGCTTGATGGGTATTAGAAAGACATTTCAGATCTTAAAAAGGCAATATCTTTAAAACAATTAGCCATTAACAATTACATCAATGAATTAGAAGAAACAAAACTTGAAATGGCTACCATCAAGTGCTTTGCTGAGAAAGTCATGAAGAAGCTTGAAAGCTATAAGCGTATTGCATATGTTGTTGACCATATTATTGAGGAGCGTTCATAGTCAAGTAGTGCAAACTACAAGGCCGTCCCATCTCCAATGTTGTTTGAAAATCATACTCTGCATTCAATAACGCCGGAGAGTTCAGTTAAGTCTGATTCTACATCGGATGATAAGTCAAACACCTCCAGTGTGGGAGACCCTAATTCCGATGTTAGACCTATTTTGGGACTAAATGATGAAGGTGTGATAGCTGTAACTGATGATTCTGACTCTGAGGAGGATAAATCTGAGAAAGTGTGTGATATTCCAGCTGAAAATCATATTATTACCAATGAACCAGTGTCACCTTCTCAGATTATCCATCCAATAGCTAACGCTCATCGAGTGAATCAGTCAGTTAAGAATGTTGAGAAAAATGAACAATGTGACAAACCCGTCAAAGTTTTCTATCGGATGGAAGGATCCGATAAGATAATTTCTGACGAAGAATATCCAATTAAGTTTGCCAATTATTCCAAGATTGAGGAAATTTGGCAGGAGAGTACCATTTGGTTCCCAAAGCATGAGAGAACAAATGATGTACCTCCAGAGGTTTTAAAGAAAATTTATTTGGATGTTTCAAAAGAACCAAAGGTTCATGTCATAGAGTTTGTTAAGCCAAAGGAGAAGGCGAATAGTTTTCTTGAGCCGACTTACTCTACGGACCCAGCTCCTGAGAGTCTAGGAAGTAGGTGTGTGGATGATCAATATCCTATCATTACTTATGCAAAGTCAAATGCCAAGAACAACTTTGAGGAGTACCGTGCGTGTTATAAATGCGGGGAGAGAGGGCATTTACTTGCTCACTGCCCATATGTTAGGCACAAAAGGCACGAGGTTGAAGTGAAGCAGAAATACCAAAGTCTAGTCGATAATCATTGTTATCCACAAAGACGATTTGTTCCTCAACCAACACCGTTTTATAACCAAAGAAGATATTTTCCAAAGAGGGAAAATCGTCAGATGACATATGATCGTCGTAATTGGATAGCCATGGAAAAGCCTTTTAAGAAGCCTATGGTGAACACAACTGTTGAGAAGCAAAAGGTAGCTTTAAAACCTGCAGTCAAGTCAACAGTTGGACCTGTCTCTATTAAATCAGAGAAGGTAACCAAGAAAGTTTCCTTCAAAGACGAAGTAAAGAAACCGACTGAGACCCCAAAATCTCAGATCCGGATCTTGAAACGTTCGGAACAATTCTGGTCACCAAAGGGTTCTCAAGGTGCTTCATCTTCACAAGTGAATGAGAAATCTGAAACTGAAAAGGATTTAATTGATCAGAAAAAGATCAATTCAAATTCAACTGTTTGTGAAAAAGATTCTTTGAAACTGAATGTTCGAAGACCCAAGACCAAGCAGGCTTGGGTCCCCCGAAAAATCTAATCTTTTTACTTGATATGTGCAGGGAGCTTCAGCTGGCCCTGTGAGCAGTCTTTGGATTGTTGACAATGGAGCTTCTGGTCACATGACAGGGGATTTATCGCTACTGTTTGACATAAAAAATATCAATGGCGGATACGTATCATTTGCTGGGAATAAAGGAGGATTTATTACTATGGAGGGTAGTGTGAGTAATGGTATCGTGAGTTTTGAAAAGATTTCTTACGTGAAGCAAATAGACTATAATCTGCTCAGTGTCAGTCAAATCTGTGATAAGCAGTTCTATGTATTCTTTGATGGCAAATCTTGCTATATTCTCAAGCCAGGATTCGTACTTCCAAAAGAGTGGGTAATGCTTAAAGCACCGAGAGTGAACAATTTGTATATTCTCGACATGTCAAAGGCCATGACAACCCAAGGTCAAGTAACGTGTTTCCTCTCCAAGGCTACTGAAAAAGAATCTATCATGTGGCATAGGAGGATGGGACACATTCACCTAAGAAAAATGAACCATCTGGTGAAGAATGAACTTGTCGAAGGTGTAAATGTTAATCATTCCCATTTGAATGACAAGTGTGTGAGTTGCAAGAAAGGAAAGCAGCACAAGCAGTCCCATAAACCAAAGAAAGTCAATTCAGTTGAATTACCACTTGAGCGTTTGAACATGGATCTGTTCGAACCGGTCAAGCGTAAAAGTCATGCTGGTGAATTGTACTGCCTTGTGGTTACAGATGATTATTCCAGATTTTCATGGGTTATGTGCTTGCAAAATAAGAGCGACACGTTTAATAATCTGAAGGTTCTGTTCACTCGACTAGAAAATGTCTATGGTCTAAAGATCAAGAGATTTAGGAGTGATAATGGGACGGAGTTCAAGAACGCACAGATGGATGCTCTTTGTGAAGACAAAGGAATTCATCATGCATACAGTGCTCCGTATACCCCTCAACAGAACGGTGTTGCAGAACGCAAAAACATGACTCTAATTGAAGCGGCGAGAACAATGCTTGTGGATTCCAACCTTACAGTAATGTTCTGGAATGAAGCCATTTACACAGCTTGTTATACTCTCAATCGTGTTATAACAATGAAGAAGTTTGGTAAAACTTCTTATGAGCTGTTGAATAGACGAAAGCCGAACTTAGAGTATCTAGAACCGTTTGGAGCACCGTGTACAATGCTTAATCCATCTGAGAAGTTCGCACTGAAAGCTGAAGAAGGATTCTTTGTTGGATATGCAACCCCGCTCAAACGGGTATTCAACAAACGAACTCGTCAGGTAGAAGAGTGGGCTAACGTTGAAGTTCAGCGGTATACTCAGAATGTACAGGGTAGCGGTCCAGATTGGATGCTTGATTACAAAGACTTCTTTAAATCATTCAATCTAGATAGCTTGGTTGAAGAGGCTGTATTATGATTATATTACGAGTGTGAAAATGCAGTGACATCACCGTTGGTGCGTCCGATCACCGTAACCTCTCAAACAGCTTCTAATGATACCAATGCTCCTGCAGCTAAAGAAGAGGTATTTCAGGAAGCTTCCACAACTCTCAATTCATCATAATCGGAAGATGATGATGATCTTACAAGTGAAGCTGTTCCAGATATTGCTACAGAGACACCTCCAGTGAACCCAAATCCAAATGGTGCTTCATCATCAAACTTGGGTAATGATCTAGATTCGACAGAGAAATTGACTACTCAAACGGGAGTGCAAGTACCTGATTATCCGAAATCTCGGATACATCAAACTTGGGTAATGATCTCGAGTAAGTTATTGGTGATCCTGGTAATAGTGTCATGACGAGAGGTCAACTAAGGAATGCTAACTCACAAGAAAATCTTGGCGCTCTAGCCTTATATGCTAAAATTCAAAAGTCAGGTTTTCAGAATGACTGGTCTTTTGCTTGTTATGCTTCGCAGGTTGAGCCGCGGACATACAAGGATGATCTTTTGGATGACGCTTGGGTAGAGGCAATGCAAGAGGAGTTATTACAATTTCAGAAACTTGGAGTATGGACAATGACAGATTTACCTCCAGAACGGAAAAAGATAGGAACTAAATGGGTGTTTAAATGCAAGAAGGATGACAGAGGAGTGATTATTATGAACAAAGCTCGATCGTACAAGGATTTCATCAAGTGGAAGGAATTGATTATAACGAGATTTAAGCACCAGTTGCACGCTTAGAAGCTATCCGCATGTTTCTAGCGTTTGCATCTTACAAGAAATTCAAGGTGTATCAAATGTGTCACACCCCCAAAATGCACAGCGGAAGACTTAGCATGGTGGTGAAAGGAGGTTGGTAATTAATGGTGTAATAGCAAGTAATAAGTATTTGGACAAATTTACATAAAACTTATAAAATAAAAGTTTTATAACTTAGACCCAAAAAGGATCTAATTATTGTTACAAGGGTTCCCAAGATCATCATTTTATTACAAGTCCAAATACTAAGTTGCCAAAACACATATTATTCCGCCATATTCCGAAGCATTTATCTTGTACCTGAAAAACAAGTCAAAACATTTGTCAACACTAGGCTGGTGAATTCACAGTGTTTAATAAATAACATTTTTGCTTACCTTGCAAAAATTTATAAAAACCCTTTTCGCTTTACCACGAAAAGTATACCTTATAGATTCAAGATATATATATTTATAAACATAGATTTAAACATAGATTACTAAGACGATCATGTGGATTCATAAACTAGCTAGGAATATGAGTATGTGTTTACGTTATATGCTCATAATCAACACATGACAATTTGGTTCCCAATAGAATTTGAAGTAATTTTCCGAACTATGACCAGAGCGACTGGTCGCGGCTAGGGTCGTCAACCCGATGGATCCACCAACACTTCGCTTGCCCTCTATACCAAGGTTAATGATTATGAATGGCCCTGGGGAACATTACCTTAAGGTTTCATTTTCTCATCTTTCAGTCCCGAAAGAAGGTTATCCGCCCATATATTCGTACACATTCCACACTTATCCGATTGTCTTTTATTAGCAATCTCAGTTATTTTTACAACGTGTCTTTCCCCCAAAACATTTATAAAACTTTATAAAAATGGGGCTGTGAACTCACCTTGTGGTAGTTTGAGTTATTTTTCCAAACGCTTGACTTTTCCGGTCGTCCGATTTCCTAATCATGAAAATCGTGTAAACGACTACGTTTCGCTTATTTTTCTAAGTTATACATTCAACTTAGACTTTTCACACAACATTTTCTAAAGAAAATGTAATCCTTTGAAATCATTCATTTTCAAAATACTTGTCCTTATTTATGACTCGTTGGTGATCGTGACTCGTTTTTAGTCCGTTATTTTTATATCAAAACACATAGCATCCTTTTCATTTTATCATCTCACACCCATTTTTACTTATCATATATTTATAATATCATGCATAAGTTAATTATACTATTAACATGCAAGACACTTAGTTACAAAATTAGTCGGTTCTAGGCGATATCTTTGGCAATTTCTCGAAATTCCAATTCGTGTGGCTTGTAAAAACATGTAGTATTTTAAATATACCTTTATTTACATGTTTTTATCTTAAAAATATACTTTTAGGACCTGTTTAAAATCAGATTAGAAATTCCTATAAATTTAGACGTTTTTCGCCTTTTTATCGCCTAGTTTTGTACCGGACATTATCAAAACCAAGTTTTTGAACCAATACTTAAACTTTTTGGTTAAAAGAAGTTATTTGATGAACTTTTATGTGATTTTTAGTATAAAAAGTCAGACCTCAAATTTTCTTTAAAAATCACTTATTAAAGTTCATATTTCAAGCATTTTTAGGTCCAAAATTTCCCATTTTCTTATAATTTAAAAATCTAACCATTTTCTTTCAAACATGGGCCATTTTATACACATTTTCAAGCCAAACCTACTGATCTAAATCAGGTTTTAAAATCTCCATAAAACCTTTAAATTTTCATAGACTTTATGTCCATAATTTCACCAAATGGTTCATAACTTGTCATCCATAAACCAAGACTATAATGTGGGTTTTCTAAACTTTTATTTTTATGAAATTTTCTGTTTTAAACTAACATTTTCAAAGTAAATTTCCATATGTTAAAACCATGTTTTAAATCAAGTTTAGTAGGTACATAACCCATCAACTTGTGTTTAATCAAGAAAATTCCATTTTCATACATACATACATACACCTCAGGGCATACATACATATATATATATCATCTTTTTATTTTCCATTCTTGAATCAAAAATCCCACACTCTAAGTCTAGTTTAATCATCTATAACAAGAATTTTAACAAAAATCTATAGTTACACACACACAGATATATACACGGCTATATATATATGTGTATAACTAGTTTAGTTTTTCCCATTTTTAACTCATACATTATCATCCCTTATTGTATAAAACCATGTTTTAATGCTTGATTCTTGTTTATCACATGTTAGATCATACATGCAAAAAGGTTTTTGAGTAAAATTTTGAAATACAAATTCTCACATACATGTATATATACACGGCACATATACATATATGTATGCAAACTCACGCATATATCCACCAACACATCTTATCTCTCTTTATTTTTAAAGAAAACCATATATTTATAAGTTTTGTTGTGTGAATCATCCAAGGTTAGTGATGAAAGATGGAAAAATCATATGAAAATAGTTAGGGTTTATACCTTTTTGAAACAAGAAAGAAGTTAGCTTGAAAAACCCTTTAAAACCTTGCTCAAATCTTCATTTATTAAGTCTTCTTGGATGGTTTTGATTCATACATGGCTGGATTATAAGTGGTTTAAGTTGAAAAAAAAAAGAATTTAGAGAGAGAGAGTGAGGTATACAGTTGAGAGAGAGAGAGAGAAGAGGTAGTGTGTTATGGTGGAGAAGTGAAGGTCTATAACTTATATATAATCATCATCACTTCTAGACCCTAGATTGCATGAATCACCAATTAGTGTGTGTTGGCTGCCCATGTACTCGACACATACCCCTATGTAGCATGGATTAGTTGTCAACTTGGTGTAATATTATTATTTAGTGGGTATTGAGTGTAGATTAGCGGGTATATTACTAGTTAACGCGGTACCGGCCTCTAACTGTTTTAAATACCCGACACCCTTAAAAATAATATTTTTGACTCCGGACATAAAAATATGTATGTCGAGTTAATATTAGGTGCTATCCAGCGTAAAAATGGCGAATTTTCATAATATAGGCGCGCAGAATGCGCGGTATCGCGCGTTGCGACTAAAATCACCATTTTTATACTTCAACTTTATTTCTCCATATTTTTCAACTAAATATGATTAGAAATATTATTTTAAAAATAAAATTTCAAATTTCGGACTTTAAATATTACCGGGTCATCACCAACGATCGTATTTCGCGCGCAAAATCGCTACGCGACAAGATTTTTAAATATGACACCTCTAGCCATATTTTTATATATAATACAAGCTTTTGGACTTAAAATTCACTTTATTAACTCAAATTATTATTTTTAAACATACACCTAACTTTACATTAGTGCGGTTAATTCCCTGTTAAAACGCCGGGTGTTACAAAATGGACATTAAAAGCGCGTTTCTTTATGGTGTGGTCAAGGAAGAAGTTTACGTAGGTCAACCACCAGGCTTTGAGGATCCTATTCACCGGGATAAGGTCTACGTTCTAAACAAAGCTCTCTATGGGTTGCACCAGGCTCCACGACAAACGATTTAAACGAGGTTTGGTAGATTGCACACTGTTCACAAAACGAACAGGAGATGACTTGCTTCTAGTACAAATTTATGTTGATGACATTTTATTTGGTTCTACTAAAGAACTTTTATGCAGAGAATTCAAAAAACTTATGCTGGAAAAGTTCGAAATGAGTGCGATGGGAGAGATGCAGTTTTTCCTAGGCTTGCAGGTGGACCAAAGACCGACGGGGATCTTTATTCACCAGACCAAATTCGTTTCTGAAGTCTTGAGCCAATTCCATATGGATGATTCAAAGCCGATGGATACCCTATACAACCTAATCACAGGATTGGTGTTGACGCTAAGGGGGAGCTAACTGATCCTTTTACATACAGAGCAATCGTCGGATCTCTGATGTACCTCACCGCATCCAGACCAGACATAATGTTCGCCACATGTCTTTGTGCACGCTATCAATCGAAGCCGAAACAGAGTCATCTAGCAGCTGTCAAACATATCCTTAGATATCTGAAGGGTTGTCCGTCGAGAGGACTATGGTACCCTAATGATGATAATTTTGACCTAATTGCTTTTAGTGATGCAGATTGGAGAGGCTGTGACAAAGACAGCAAATCCACAACGGCTGGATGTCAGTATATGGGGACCAGGCTCGTGACCTGGCAATGCAAGAAACAAACTGCAGTCGCCTTATCCACATGTGAAGCAGAATACGTCTCAGCATCAAGCTGCTGCTCACAAGTTCTCTGGATACAACAACAGATGGTGGACTACGGTTTGCAATTTCTTAAAACCCCATTAACAAAAGATTTAGTCAATCACTCAAAAGCTAAACATATCCGGATCAAATATCATTTCATCCGTGATTGTTATGCAAAAGAGTTGATTGATATGGTCAAAATCCATACTGACTATCAACGTGCAAATCTTTTTACCAAAGCTTTTGATAAATCAAGATTTGAATATCTTTTAAAAGCTAACGGTATAAAAGAAAAACAAGACTGATCATCACCTCGGTTTATCGCTTTTTAGTTTTAGTTTTTACCGTTTTTAAGAAAAATACAAAAACCCAAAAATATGTTTTTCATTTTAGGGGGAGTTTATTTTCAGAAAAACCAAAAACATTGAAAAATTCAAAAACCCATAAAAATTAGAAAAACCCAAAATGATTTCCAGGAGAAAAAGAGGAAATGATAGTACATCAGTGGGGATTTGAAATGTAATGCAATATAAGGCGTGTGTTTGAGTCTGTGTGATGTGTTGATAGGCTTCGTAGACCTATTACTGCGTGCCTGATACATACATATCAAACGAATTGTTGTGTGGATGAACTCCTCATGGGCATATGGTCTTAGTACCGTAATTTCGTTTGATAGGGTTTTTGTACAAAATTCGGAGGTTTCGGGTCGTTATGTTATTAGTTATCTGGGGATAGCCTCTCTGATCTTCTGCTGTATGTCATTACGGACCTAGATCAGACAGGGTGTCTTTATAAAAGAGCTGTAAAGCCAAATCCTAAAGTTACCGAATTGAGGAATTTTCAATGTATGATGATAATCAAAGATTTTCTAATACATCGTATCCAATCATTGATGCAAATCATGATTGATATCAGCCCTCAACCTGGTAGAGTGCACAAGATACTTTGTAGCATTGATTTGCTAACCTGTACACCTCTATGCCTCATACCTTGTAAAATACAGATGACGAAAGCATAATCACACGTTACAATGAGTCTCTGTGCATTTACTTCTTGATACAGGAGTATGTCGTGTGCGTGGGAACCACAGACAATTGAGTTTATACTATAAATAATAGTATCAGTCTAAAACACTGCATAACAGTCTGCATGTGAGCTTATGTGGACAACAATATCAGCAGTTGCTAGATCACACATTGTCTTTATTGATAATAAATCGAACGATCAACGGTGTGATCAGATTTCTCAATAACTGATATGATCCTCTTACCGGAATTCATAAAACATTTACTGTTTTATCTTTACATTTCTCGTCAAAAATACAAAACTCAAAAAGATTTTAGGTGTGTTTTAACAAAAATTTTCAAAAAATCCAAATGATTTTACATTTCTATTTTATTTTTGATAATCGATGGTGGTTGATGGTGATTTTCTGAAACTTGATGGACCATTTGAGTTATGTCATCTTTAAATGAGAAATAATGAATGTCGGATGCTTAAGAGTTGAGAAAAATAACGGGACTCGATTTTAAGATTTGGTAAAAAGTTCAAAAATTCCGAATTTCATTCGCCCCTTCGATGGGTCGAATGTGGAATTTTGCTATTCATTCGAACCTTTCAAATGGTCGAATGTGAGTGTTCTTATGTCTGATTGTATATTCGAACCATTTTTCTTCCTTCGAACCTTTAAATAGGGTCGAATGTGGTAAAATCTTCACATTCGCCCAAGTCAAATGGTCGAATGTGGAGCCTATATATACCTTATTTGCACCTTCGAACCCCATTTCAAAAAATTTTAAAATTTTGAGATTAAGACCCCTTGTTGCTCGTGTTTTTCAAATTCGTTCATTGTGTTCCTCGTTTCTTGCTGATCATTTTAAGCTATCATTTGCAGGTTATCATCCACTATCCAGTTCAGATTCATTCATTTTGTGTTCTGTTACATCCGTCCCACTTATATTTTATCATTTGTATAATTTTAGTCCTTCATGTATTCGAGCAATTTCAATTCGAGCCCTTTAAATTCGAAACTATTGTTCAATAATAAAAAATTTCGAATTTAATTATTTTACGTCATGACATTTGTTGATTTCTATTAATTCATTTATTATTACCCGAAATCTGAAAACTCTAAAACAATAATACCGGTATATTATGTCGAATTCTTAATGAACTTAACATATAATATCGTGTGACCGACGAAATTCTCATAACGTATACCGAATGTCTAATGAATTATTACTTAACATATATTATTATTATTAATATTATTTAGTAATGATAACAATCAAGTAAACTTCATGTTGAATGGTAAGAATAATAAAATAAAACAAATATATATATAAAAAAAATTATGGATTACAACATAACAGGAGAAGCAACAACATCCATGCATCATCATCTTGTTCCAAATTAACCTAGAATGCAGCAAGCCTTCGGAAATTTCGACGCCATTTCGGCAAGTTTATAAAAACGAAAAAAATAATAATTTGGTGAGCAGATTTCAACCTAAACACTATCATCATAACTTACCAAATTAACCATAATCAAACCCACCAATCAAGCCACCTAGATTACGCGCATATACTTGTCGGTCCGTCTCTATTGCGTCCAAAAATCTCGAGGTTGCCATAAACTGAACCCTTTTTCTCAACACTATAAATATTCGACATGTTGGCTTGTTTCGAACTGGCCCTTCTCCTACCGTCATTGCACCCGTCGCACCTTCACTCTCCGACTACCATCACCCAAGACAACAAAACCATCAACACAACCCTACAACGTGAACTCACAACCATCACCCTCCGGTGCCGCCCCTGCTTCTGTTTCCAACAACACGACCAATCAACCACCTTCGTTCACCATCACTACAACATTTCGACGAACCACCGCTATACCCAAAACAACCGTCTTCCTCTCTTGGCATCCACGTTTATGTACGGGTACCGTAAAACAACCATCGCCGCCGCCTCTGTTTCTTTCAAGAATGCAATACAAATTATAAATGTCAGACGCAGAACTGTAATCGGTTACCAAGGTTGCGTGATTCAAAGTCGAGACGTTCATGCTTGTTTATATAGAGTTGGAGTCGATAAACCTTAAGGTTAAGGTATTGAGTTCTCTATATTTTCTTAAATTCATGTTCATTATTAAGTACTCAATCTACAAAGAATATATGTGGTTATGTTAGAAATCACGTTTAGTATATTTTGTTATAATAAAACCAAATAATATACCAAAGCTAAGTGAGGACATGGCCTATTTGTTTCTTTCAAAAAAAATTGTTTTTAACAGAATTAAAATATTTGTTGTTTCTTTTGGTTTAAATTAAGATATTTTAAGACTAAACTATTATTATTTCTATTTGTTATTATTTTTTTTGTAAACACAAGAACTATGGAGTTTATTTACTAAGAACATTTTGGCACGTTTAGCATGGTTATCAAACGAAAAACCTTTTGTTCAAATTGTCAAAACATTTATAGAGAAGGTAAATAACTTTTGAACCAAGATAAAATATAAACCACGTCCACTTACTAAATATATATAATAATTAATTGGTTGATAAAACTTTATCATAATAGTCTATCTAAGCGAATGCTAAACTATAAAATAACATTATAGGCCCTAAATCATCACTTTTTAAATAGGTTCAAGCGAAATTCATTGATCCTCGTTGATTTCTATCAAATTCTAACAATCAAAGTGAGTACTTCCTATCCCCTTTTTGCTTTTATTCATTTTTGGGGTGTTACATCTACACTTATACAAATTACAAATACAAGTTCACATTTTTACAATACAATTCTAGTACTATGTGCATTTGCTTACAAACGTGCTTTATGCTTAGACATTACATGTAGAATACATTTGTACTTAGTGAAATCATTAGCCATGTACAAGCCGACCTTAACATTGGATAGCGCTATTGGATTGACAACCCGCCTAGGTTGATTCTCCCCCTTTTTCATCGGAGAATCCGTGGTCATTGTTAAGTTATTATCCATTTATTTGATAAGTACACCGCCGTTCATTTAGTACATTATACAGTCACAGGATTGATTTCGCTCATTTGTATGATACATAGTTTACATATTTGGACTGTAGCTTTGCACTTGAATTGTATACCATTTTTTTCCCAACTTACTATATGTATTAAAACTAGGAATGCTCACCAACATTTCTTATGTTGACAAAACCTATTTTGTACATGTTTCAGGTGTAGTTTGATCTTAGTTCCATAGCATTGGATTTTAGTGCTTGTTTTTAATAAGTTATTTCAATTTTCATGTTTCGTTCAGACTTTTGTATTTTTCCCTTTTCATCTATGTAAGACAATTAAAATTATTCAATAATATATTTACATTTTAGTACCATGTGCTTTTGAACAATCGTCACTACGTGACACCCCGATGATTCCGCCATCGGTTGGGGTGTTACAGATTGGTATCAGAGCCATGGTTATAGGGAATTAGGTTATTAGAATGCCTTTTAGCCTAGTCTATAACCAAGTTTACATTCACGAGTCCTCTCGTGTTTATTTCTCTTTATCCTATTATTTTCTTTCAAGATATTTTCGCTATGATTCTTTCTCGTTATTCTTTCGGTGTGTTGTTTAAAGAAGAAGATACTCGTATTTCACAAACGAAACGATATCACCAAGTTAGGAGTGACATCCATACCTTGGTGATTAGTTTCACTCCTCTATATGTTATTTATCTTAGGAATATATCTTTGAGATAGGAGTGACATCCACACCTCAAAGAGTATTTCTTTCAAAAAGGAACTTAACCACTAAGCTGAGAGTGATATCCTTAATTTAGTGATTGGTTTCATTCCACAATCGTTTTCAATTTTGAAATACATCTTTGAGATAGGAGTGAAATCCAAATCTCAAGGATCTATTTTTTCATCTCGTTTTTAAACTCGCTAAAGTTTTGGAATTCACTTGTGATGGGGCACGTGCAATCTGGAAGGGTGAGCGCCTGTATCCTGAGTTTTCTGTCTAGGCCTGGTATTTCGTATAAATCCCAATCAAACGAGGGACCCGTATACCTACCTGGGAACTCTTGGGATGAGCATTCACTTATAGGCTAAAGTACGCCCCCACAAGTCACCAAGAAATTTCAAATACTTGAGTTAGTCAAAGTTTCCTATGGAAACAATTCCAATGTTTATATCATTGATATTTATGATTGTTTATCATTTGAAGATTCCATTTAATCACTTGATGTTTTATATGCTATTATTCATTGATCATTAACTTTTGGATTCCTTGTAATCATTATTAAAACTTTTTGTTCGATATATTATCGCATTAAACCTTACACTATTCCACTTATGCTTTTTGACTTTTACACTATAAGGTATTACTCTTTTTGAGTTAAAACATTTTTACAACTACTTAAATTTTAAACTCTGTGTTTAACTTCGACCACATCCTGATTTTAGGGATATTGCGTTATCATACATTTAAAAATAAACATGTTTTCCCAAAACTTATTATTCAACCTGTCTTATATCTTCATGCTTACAAACTTACGTGATCGAAGTCACAGTATATCCTTAAATTATGACTTTTGTATCCGTTTATAAAGCCAAAATACTTTCAAGACAATATATTCTGATATATCTAATACTAATATAGCCACACCCAGTCGTCCAAGCCATAGCCAACTACCATTAGTTAGCACTTCTTAGTCAGACTAAATTCATACATAAATGCCTACCAACACGATACGCACTAGTGCACTACTCTCTAAAACGATTATTTTAACAACTTATTCTATAAGTCTTGTCACAAAGCCTATTCGCCAAATTAGAACACACTTTTCATACACCTTGTGCCTTGAAACAAATAGCCCGCTAGGAGCCCAAAGAGATGCCTTAAGGATCCTGCAAATAAATGATCTTTCAATGTATAAATTTCGTAAAAGTTTGAAAATTTAAAAGGTTTCAAGTTTACCCAGTCTTAACGGGTAACACTTCGATTTTCTCAACATTTCATAACAATTAGAAATTTCCGACTTTTCAACCCACAAGTTAAAGAAATGTTTAAATACAGAAAATTTTATTTTCCAAAATTCGTCAAGGCATCTGGGATCATTCACAACCTTCACATCATTTTAAATCATGGTCTTTCGAAACACATTAGATTTACACGCACTTCATGAAATGGTTTCATCTTGAAATTTTATAAACTTGCATTGCATATTTACAAATCAAATGTAAATTTGCATGTTTTCATATAACGTATCCAATATATGTTTTCGGGAGGAATTTGCAACTAATAATATACCTTATAACACTTTTCAAACTCGACTTCTCGTAAACACATGAAAATGTGTACCTACAAAATCTTTTCAAGTGAACCTGTTTTGAACTTAAAACATTCTTCGGTTCCGAAAAGTTATCCTCATACCAGTAGACTATACGTCTGTTCTGCGCACTTTCATTTACAGTAAATTTCATAATTTTTTACACCATTCTATTTATAGTTACGTTCGTACATTATCTTATTATTTTTCTATTATTCTTTTGTTGGTAGTTATTTTCACGTGTTATTCGTAACTATTCTCGCACTAGTTATTAGTAGTTATTCTTACAACACTATTTTTGAGCATTAATTTAACTCGTTTACTTTCATTTTGTGTAAATTGTGCGATTAACTCGATTTACGTTATGCTATTCTTTCAATCGAACTTTTATGCTATACTTATGTACTTACATGAACACACATTTGGTATGCATATTTTTTTTTTCAATCAAAATTTTATGCTATACTTATGTACTTACACGAACGCATATTTGGTATGCATATTTTTTGTTTTGTTTTGTTGTGAGCAAAACCCTGTTATACTTTACATTATTTTGTTCATCATCATGGCCAACGAACATACTAATTGATAGCTCATATGAGATCCAAGCCAGTTTCCATGTACGACTCGGTTTAGAGTATTCCTCTAACCCGAGGGGAACAGTGTAATCCTCAGAGTTTATCGATATGGTTGTTTAGAGCCCAATGATGTGAATAGAAAATTTACCGGTTAAGGGTGAACCCGAAAGGTGAAGAACCCCTAATCATGTCTTATACTTACACATTAATCTCATTACGGTTAAAGGGTGAACCTGAAAGGGGATGAACCTTTAACCGCATCTTATACTTGAGCAGTATCTACTACTTAACACATTTTGGTTGCACGCATTGTTTCTTGTATTACTTATGTTAGTGTTATGAAAGAGCATAGCACCCTAATGTAAGGTAAATCGATGATTACGGTCCGGAACGCAATCATGGGTTTACAGGTACATGAGGGTGGTGTGTAATTCTATTTAGGCTATTTGTAGACAATCAGTACGAGTCCAAAGTATCGGGAGTGTGGTGGGTTAGCTGCGGTACACCCTATATATAAGCATAAACGATACTGCGGGAGCGGACTAGGAGTCTGACCGAGAACCTACCCCTTACTACCTCTTCAATAGGTCGCTGACTAATAGCTAGCATTTTTGATAAAAGAACATTTTACATAAGCTCCAATTAGTTTTGTTGGAGCCTTCCTTGTTGACCACCCCTACAGAAAACCTTAAACTTTGTATACTCTTACACTCTCTGTTATCCTGCATGTCCTTAATAATGTTCGGTCAGAAACCATTCTAAAGTAGGGGAGACTGCTTCATTAGTACCTTCTCCCTTCACCAGTTACACATTCCCAAAACTTTTCTCATTTACACTATCAAGTCCTAACCTCGGGTCAAACGTCAAAGATATTCGCTTTAAACACCTACTTCAAAATTTGCCAAATCAACACATGCATTTCTTTTAGGATTCCTAAAACTTAAAGTTTAGTGTTTTGCAAGATTCTTAATTCTCCTTGCTATTGCAGAGGAACCTAATCCAACCATTAAAACTCACACACTTCAAACCTCTTATCCAAATTATTTGAATCAGACTATCCTACTTCCTATAAATTTGTGTTGTGCCTCAACTCAAATTTTCCAAACCACAGTTGCCTTAATTTATATCTAACACCCTCAACCGTGTGTTTTTAATAATTTCGGGACGAAATTTCTAAAAGTAGGGGATGCTGTGACATCCGTCCCACTTATATTTTATCATTTGTATAATTTTAGTCCTTCATGTATTCGAGTAATTTCAATTCGAGCCCTTTAAATTCGAAACTATTATTCAATAAAAAATTTCGAATTTAATTATTTTACGTCATGACATTTGATGATTTCTATTAATTCATTTATTATTACCCGAAATATGAAAACTCTAAAACAATAATACCGGTATATTATGTCGAATTCTTAATGAACTTAACATATAATATCGTGTGACCCACGAAATTCTCATAACGTATACCGAATGTCTAATGAATTATTACTTAACATATATTATTATTAATATTATTTAGTAATGATAATGATCAAGTAAACTTCATGTTGAATGGTAAGAATAACAAAATAAAACAAATATATATATAAAAAAAATTATGGATTACAACATAACAGGAGAAGAAACAACATCCATGCATCATCATCTTGTTCCAAATTAACCTAGAATGCAGCAAGCCTTCGGAAATTTCGACGCCATTTCGGCAAGTTTATAAAAACGAAAAAAATAATAATTTGGTGAGCAGATTTCAACCTAAACACTATCATCATAACTTACCAAATTAACCATAATCAAACCCACCAATCAAGCCACCTAGATTACGCGCATATACTTGTCGGTCCGTCTCTATTGCGTCCAAAAATCTCGAGGTTGCCATAAACTGAACCCTTTTTCTCAACACTATAAATATTCGACATGTTGGCTTGTTTCGAACTGGCCCTTCTCCTACCGTCATTGCACCCGTCGCACCTTCACTCTCCGACTACCATCACCCAAGACAACAAAACCATCAACACAACCCTACAACGTGAACTCACAACCATCACCCTCCGGTGCCGCCCCTGCTTCTGTTTCCGACAACACGACCAATCAACCACCTTCGTTCACCATCACTACAACATTTCAACGAACCACCGCTACACCCAAAACAACCGTCTTCCTCTCTTGGCATCCACGTTTATGTACGGGTACCGTAAAACAACCATCGCCGCCGCCTCTGTCTCTTTCAAGAATGCAATACAAATTATAAATGTCAGACGCAGAACTGTAATCGGTTACCAAGGTTGCGTGATTCAAAGTCGAGACGTTCATGCTTGTTTATATAGAGTTGGAGTCGATAAACCTTAAGGTTAAGGTATTGAGTTCTCTATATTTTCTTAAATTCATGTTCATTATTAAGTACTCAATCTACAAAGAATATATGTGGTTATGGTAGAAATCACGTTTAGTATATTTTGTTATAATAAAACCAAATAATATACCAAAGCTAAGTGAGGACATGGCCTATTTGTTTCTTTCAAAAAAAAAAAAATTGTTTTTAACAGAATTAAAATATTTGTTGTTTCTTTTGGTTTAAATTAAGATATTTTAAGACTAAACTATTATTATTTCTATTTGTTATTATTTTTTTTTTGTAAACACAAGAACTATGGAGTTTATTTACTAAGAACATTTTGGCACGTTTAGCATGGTTATCAAACGAAAAACCTTTTGTTCAAATTGTCAAAACATTTATAGAGAAGGTAAATAACTTTTGAACCAAGATAAAATATAAACCACGTCCACTTACTAAATATATATAATAATTAATTGGTTGATAAAACTTTATCATAATAGTTTATCTAAGCGAATGCTAAACTATAAAATAACATTATAGGCCCTAAATCATCACTTTTTAAATAGGTTCAAGCGAAATTCATTGATCCTTGTTGATTTCCATCAAATTCTAACAATCAAAGTGAGTACTTCCTATTCCCTTTTTGCTTTTATTCATTTTTGGGGTGTTACATGTACACTTATACATATTACAAATACAAGTTCACATTTTTACAATACAATTCTAGTAATATGTGCATTTGCTTACAAACGTGCTTTATGCTTAGACATTACATGTAGAATACATTTGTACTTAGTGAAATCATTAGCCATGTACAAGCCGACCTTAACATTGGATAGCGCTATTGGATTGACAACCCGCCTAGGTTGATTCTCCCCCTTTTTCATCGGAGAATTCGTGGTCATTGTTAAGTTATTATCCATTTATTGGATAAGTACACCACCGTTTATTTAGTACATTATACAGTCACAGGATTGATTTCGCTCATTTGTATGATACATAGTTTACATATTTGCACTGTAGCTTTGCACTTGAATTTTATACCATTTTTTCCCAACTTACTATATGTATTAAAACTAGGAATGCTCACCAACATTTCTTATGTTGACAAAACCAATTTTGTACATGTTTCAGGTGTAGTTTGATCTTAGTTCCATAGCATTGGATTTTAGTGCTTGTTTTTAATAAGTTATTTCAATTTTCATGTTTCGTTCAGACTTTTGTATTTTTCCCTTTTCGTCTATGTAAAACAATTAAAATTATTCAATAATATATTTACATTTTAGTACCATGTGCTTTTGAACAATCGTCACTACGTGACACCCCGATGATTCCGCCATCGGTTGGGGTGTTACATGTTCGAACTCAAAAATGAAACAAAACATGGATTATAGACTGTTATAGGGACAATTCTTGTTAAGAATTCAATGTTTAAGTATTTTAGGGGGAGAAGAAACCAAAATCCAGGGTTTAATTACATCAGATTAACGAATTGATTGATTAAAATGTTAAAACCCTAGATTTTAGGAGAAAACACTTAAAATTGAATAATCATAACAATTGTTGATTGGGAAAGGTCAATCGTTCATGTTAGATGCTTTACAAATCAAAATGGCATGTTAAAACAAACTAAATCAAAATCTGCAAATTTTGAAGATGAACAGACACGTTTGACCATTTCAAAACGGTCGAATGTGACTTTTTGGTCGAATGTACCAAGTTCAAATGGTCGAAAGTGGATAAAAATGGTCGAATGTACCTTTTTAACACTGATTTTTCACATTCGAACCTTATATTCCACATTTGAACCTTATTTCCCACATTCGTACCTTCGAATGGTCGAATGTGGATTCACAAAATAAAAAATTTCAAATTTTGAATATTTTGCCCGTTTTTAATGTGGTTTCTTGTTTTGTTTTGCTATTTAATCATGTCTGAACAACAGAGCACTGATATTCCCGCAGGATCGTCAAACAAGGCAGCCGGGAAGAAACCAGTAAAAGACTTACCTTTTGAAGAAGCACATAACTACTGTGCTTATCTGGGCGATTTGAAGAAACATACAGAATTCACCGGTATTGTTGACTTTTTGAAAAGAAGCCATGTTGTTGATGCCATTGCTGCTCCTGCCATTATATATAGAGATCACCAAAAAGAGTTTTGGACAAACGCAAGAATGTATTTTTGGGACAACGAATCTGCTATCGTAAGTAAGATTCAGGGGGGGTTAATGATTATTTCTGAAGACGACATCAGACAAGCATTGAAGCTGACGGATAAGAAGACTGATCCAAGAGTTCTTTCTTGGATTGAGCAGAGAAAGTGTTTCCTGAGAATGAAGTACAATGGACCGATTACTAATGGTTCATTACATAAAGGTAAACTGTGCCCGCAGTTCAAGTACCTTGCTCACGTCATGCTACATGTTTTTGGATCTGTGAGTGGAGGTTATGACGTAATGGGAAAGAGTATTAGCTCTTTAATGGTTGCCCTGATCTTGAACAAGCCATTCAATGTATCTGGAATGATACTTGAGCACATGTTGGAACCATTGAGAGGATTGAAGAATAAGAAGTTCTTATTATACCCAAGATTCCTACAGATGATCTTTGATGAGAAGTACAAGAATTTGAGAAAGGATCCTACACAGATAGTAGTTCAGGATCACATGAGTCTGAGCACTTTAGTAAGAATGAAGGGATACAAAGGTGTGCCGTTGAATGAAAGACCACCAATGAAGAACTTGTTTGGCCACCTGATCAATCCAGGTTATGTAGATTCAGGTGTTGACAAAGCCAGGAATGTAAACAGTGATTCTGATGAAGACAATCCATTATGTCATGTTGATCCTAAAGCGAAAAGGAAAAGGCAAGTTGTAAATGTTGGTGCGAAGAGTGGTAAAGGGAAAGGAAAGGAAAAAGAGGATGATACTGAACCACCAAATAAAACATCTCGGAGGAAAAAGAGTTTTGCGAAGAAAGGCATACACTTGGTTGATGAAGAATCAATGGATTCTAAAGAAACTCAGGTAGAGGAGAGATGGGATTATGATAATGAGACTGTTAAGAGCACCACACCCAAGGCCACTGTGGCTGGTGAGTCTGAAAGTCTAAACAAATAATTAAAGGAACAAAGAATGAAAAGTCCGATTGTGTTGGATGATGTTGATGAAAGTCTGGGTTTGAGATCTGAAGATTTTGGTGGATCGCCAAAGACTGGAGAGAAACAGAAACACCCAACTTATAAGAAGAATGCTAAGGCTGTAGAGATTGCAAAGCCGATGAAGAAAAGAGCTAAGGACATTGAAAGCCTAATTGCAGGAAAGAAAGTTCATGTGATGTCTAGTTCTAAATCTCCTGTGACATCCCCAGCAGCGAAGAAACAGAAAACATCTGCTGCTGAGCAATCTGAACTTCCAACTGATGATTTCAATGATGCGTTGGACAGAGTCTTGAAGAAGTTTAAGAAACAAAAGACTCCAGATGCTGAGGCTTCAACTCCAAAGGTTACTATATCAGGAGATGTGATGGATGCAGTGAACCAGAAGCTGACTGACATGATGAAAATCATTAACCAGCAACAAGCTAAGATTGAACAGCTTAGGAAGAATGACAGGAAGATGTTGGATGTAGTCGAATCTTCACAAGAGAGCCATGAAGAATTATCTGCTAAATTTAAGCTGCTCCAGAAAGTAAATCAGAAGTTGTTATTGCATGAGCAAAGAAATACTAGAAGATATATCACTTTGAGGCTTGAAAACAAGAAGCTGAGAGCAAACAACAAGAGCATGAAGAATATCATTGATGAATTATACTCAAAAGCTCATCAATTGAAAGAAGGAGACGAGAATAAAGAAAAGGAAGAAGAACTTGTTGATTTCGAACCATCTGAATCAGAAAGAGATGAAGAAGATGATAAAGATTTAGAACAGGATGCCGGTGATGCTCCTGAGCAGAAGAAGAAGAAAGATGATGATGACAAAGATGGTTTAGGTGATGATTTAGGTGATGGTAATAGCTCTGCTGATAGTGATGATGATGAAGATGATGATGATGATGATACTGATAAGTATAAGTATTAGAAGAGAGAAACAGGAAAAGATGCAGGAGAATCTAGTTCAAAAGCTCTTGGTGGTAATACTGACGATGATGACGTTTTCTGGAACGAAAAGATCAGATCTTTATCTGAAAAAGACAAGAAATTATATCGCCAGATGTTGACTGATAGAGTCTGGACAATTGAGATGACTGGCAGATTTGTAGAGATATTTGAGTCAGATGATATGAGGTTTGAATTGGAATATAATGATCCTGATTTGGAAGATGGAGAAGTTTCTGCAGCCGTGTCTAAAGAGATATTAGAGGGACTGGCTAAATAGGTTGGTAAATCTCTTGAAGAGTTGATGAGTGAGAACCAAATACCGAATATACCTGAGAAAGAAGCAGGTAATCACTCTGATGATATAGAGGTTCCAATATTTGAGGAAGTGGAAATTGAGGATATTACTAGTGAGGAATATCCAGAATACTTTAAAAATGATAAAGATTCTGGATTTCCTGACTTTTCTGAAGAGTTGTGGAGCTAGGTGTGTCGGATGGAAGTATTTGAGACAGCTTAGGTGTGTCGCTGTGAAATGGGAGAAAGGAATTCTGTACTTTAACAGATTCCATGATATAAAGACACTACCGGATTGGACTGTTCGCAATATCTGCAGACACACGATGTCAGGTGCTACAGTAAACAATGATGTTGTTGGTTACTTTGCAGATCGCATGGCGAGAGAGAGCAGAACGAAATGGGATGTGTTCACCCCACAGTATCCTAAGAGGATAATACACAAGAAGGAGAAAGATGAGATAACGGGGTTGTGCAAGGTGACTTTGAAGTATAAACCACCAAAAGTGTTGAAGCATATTCCTTTGATGCCGATTCCACAACAGTTTTCGAAAGATTTTATGTGGTGGTACTACGACTGGAAGACGGCAGAAGCTATTATTGTTCTGAAGGATGGAATGAAAGATTTCAATAAGATTCATATTTTCAACCCGATGTAGTTGATCAATTTCTCTCATGAGGACATTATCATGTTATATTACAATCCGATTTACTGTGAAGAGAAAGATAGTGAGCAGGCTGCTAAATACCAACGTGTGGTATTTCTATGTTTTGCGTGGGATGTCAATGCGGGTTGTGATTTTGATAAGAAACTGGGGAAGTTAGTTCATATTCAGAAAACTGAAAAGAAGAAACCGAAACACACTCATGAACCAGTCATGACGAAAGAACAGAAGAAATTATTGCACCTCAAGCTGATGAATAAGAAAATGGATGAAGATCGAAGACTGAAGCAATTCAAGGAATAGTTGAGGGGGAGTTTGTAGATACACGAAGTGCGACTAGTGCTATTGAATTGCAAATCTTATTATGTTTTGATGATATCGGACGGTCGAAGGTGGAAGCTAATTGGTCGAATGTACATAAGTTTGATGATATCCCTCTCAGAGTGTTTGTCTCCCTAGGGTTTTTGTCAAGTCTGTATTGAGTCTTAATCATTATTAACAAGCTTTGTAAAGATTATAAATGATGTTTATGAATGAAATGAAAATGTTTAAGATGATTTGTGTGTTTTGCTAGTTTTATTATCATTTCGTAATCAATTCAAGGATTCCGCACCTGAATTGAACTTGTTTGATCAATAGTCTTTGTTTGATAAGTCCGATCCTTCACATACATCATGCAATGGAGGCACCTATACAATCTTGAATTGTGGAAAATAACCCATATGGTCTCACCAACTTTTCATCTATTTTTATTGCTACTTGAACGTTTACCTCACACCATTTTGGTCCAATCTCTGTACCACCAACTAACTCATTTGGGTCCAAGTTCTTCACCCATCCTCTTGCTACAATCTCGGTAGAGTTTATAATGCTTTTGAGGACAACTTCATCGCCGACCTAGATTTTAGTTTTCAACAAACATATATCTAACTCTGGCACAATAGTACAAGTAACATTTCACAAAAAAATAATAATAAAGATTTATATAGAAAAATACCCGAAAACTTGGAGGTCCATTGGTTGCAATAGGAAAATGTGGTGATGTAAGAGGTGGAACACTAGGACCATCCCTACACCCTTTAATCTCCGATACATGGGCTTGTAGATGTACCACAATACTAGTAAGTTCTTCACATTTGGACTTCAATTGGATGTTTTCTCTACGACATGTTGAACGAATTGGTGTTACACCCCAAACCTCAGAAGCACGAACACCCAGACCATACATGACTGTATCACCATTTCGATCTTTCCCCATTACTTTAGAAACAACATCATCTGGTCCAGGCTTATCGATCGAACCATTTGGAAGATTAGAACTAAGTTGTTGCATCTGTGCCTGTATTAGATATAGTAACAAAAATAAGATATGTATTTTAAACAACATCAAGAACACATAGAAAAGATATATATATATATATATATGAATATATAAGTTATTACTTATAATTGCATTTACAACTTTCACATTTTTTGTAGTTGCATGTTTGGAGAAACATGCACAAAACATTTCTAATCAACTTGGATCTGGTCCCAAAGATTTGTCACACCCGACAGCGCACAGCGGAATGCAAGTCATGAGGTAACGGAAGTTGTTACCGTAAAGTTTTGCAAATCACTTGAGTATATGTATGGACATCTTGCAACCACCCTCGAGCCCAACACATTTAAACTTTTGGTCTAAGAAAGTTTTAAAAATATGTGATAGCCAAGATGGAGCGAAAATACATAAGTAGTGTTTTACAATTTATTTAAAAAGAGATAAAACATAGGTTTCATAATTTAAGGTCCCATTTATCATGTCCATTCGTAGTGCATGCTAAACCCACTCTCAAAAAAGCCCTACTCATCCATACCTGGAAAACATGCTTAAAAACATCAACAATATGTTGGCGATTTTACAGGTTTAAAAGTAATAATTAAACTTTCAAGTTTAACGAAAATGTATGATCAATTAGTACTAAATGAGAGCCATGTAGACTACCTAGGCCAACAAGTATGATGTATCAAAAGGCTCCTAATCAAGCCATAACTTTGTTCCCGTGGTGACCTCTAGTCCAAGAGGTGCCTTTTGGAGCTTACATTCTTTTCCAATAAGGTCCTAAGTCCAGTTTGACTGACCATGAAAAAGGGGGCATCAACCTAATAGATCTACAATATAAACAACGGCTCTAGCCAAGAATTAATGATTAAGAAGTGCTGGGAGTGTGTCAACCTGCCGGGACACTGGTGTCATGAAAACGTTCCCACCGGTGCACAACCTAAGGCCATCAAATGTTCTATATTTCTAGTCTAACTAATCATACAGGCATGTTAATCCCCCGATTTATAAAACGTTCAAAAACTTTTAAAGAAAAGGGGCCGCGAACTCACCTTAATGCAGAAAACACAACATCTTCCCTAAATATTTACCAAACTATGCCCTAAATATTTAAAGGGTCGTGTTCAGCAATTAATCTAGGTTTAATAAAGTATTCCACCAATCTTTCATTATCCAATTTATCAAAATCCTCTTGTTTTACTATTTTCCATCCTTTACACCTATTGGTGATCTGATATTTGATCAAACTTTAGATTTTGTATGCACACATATAACCACATGTCACCCACCCCTTGGGTCTTTTCTTATATATCCATTAATCCATAGTTCATATCATGCTAAAATCACACAATTTGATACAACCATACTAACATTATCTGCTATTTTCTCATTATATAACACAATCATGCATATTCGAGCAATTTTTCATATCAAGCAAAGTTCCGATATCTCGAGTTAACCTATGTCTGTCTCATAAGCTCTATTTAAATCATAGAAAATGCACATAATTCATGTAACAAGACTACTATTGTTGTTCTATTTTTTTGCTACAACATGTAAACATATTATGCTTTAAAATCATGTTCCAGACGACTTTCAGGGCATAAATTTGCACTGTAAGCGTCTATTATCAAGGTAAACATCTATGGTACCTTGATTAGTGATTTTTATACTACATCTAAAACTATATAGTTGTTTTACATCAGACCTAAACGCATGCATTCTAAGTGCACAAATTTCATCAAAGTCATGCATTTTAACAAGTCTTTTGTAAGCAACTTATATTTTCTTCTTAGGTCTTTCACATTAACTTTATTATACTTTGTTTTTCACCAAGAGAAGTCATGAAAACCTGTTTCAAATCAGTTTTAGAAAATTAGGTCTTAAAGCTTAGTTTTTGGCGTTCTAGGCCGAAAATCGGGTTCCGATCGTACATGCAAGGTTTCCTAAGCGTGTAGATCATATCAAAACTTGTTTTGCACCACTTTAAGTTTACTAAATCTATTATAATATCATTATGATCAGACCTAGGTTTTTATCCAAAATCCTTCTAAACTTGACCACTAACAATACTCATTCAAGTGCTAATACATCGATAAATCACCTTTTACCTATACAATCAAAATCTCACTTATCCAAGTTACTAATAGCATCGTTTTGTTACTATTTCTCAAATTTAATAATATTTATATAAACCCTCTTGCATGCAGTTAAAATCACAAGATCTTGCCATTTTTATCATCAAGCATCAAGAATTAATACTCCCAGATCTCACACACACATACCCACATATACGGTTCATATATATATATATATATATATATATTTATATATATATATATATATAGGATTTGGTTCAAATGAGAACCTTTTCCCAAATTGACAACTGAGAGAACCATTCTGGACCACAAATTTCTCTAAGGCAATTTTTTTTTTTTTTTGCTTTAATCACTACTTTATATGCAGGAATTTTTTTTTTATTTTTTTTTTCAATATACACATGTGTATAATTGCATTATACACATATGTATAATGCAATATACACATATGTATAACTGAAATATACACATATGTATAGCTGAAATATACACATATGTATAGCTGAAATATACACATATGTATAGCTAAAATATACACATATGTATTGCTGAAAAATGTTATATACACATATGTATAATTGCTATATACACATATGTATAACTGCTATATACATATATGTATAAATGAAAAAAAAATTAAAAAAATAATTTTCTTTGCATAAAAATGTGCGATTAATGCAAAAAAAAAATGTCTTTATATGAAATGTGTGGCCCAGAATGGTTCTCTCAGTTCTCAAATAGTGGTTGGTTCTCTTAGGATCCCTAACCTATATATATATATATAGGTTTAGGTTCTTGTACAAAACCAATTTTTTGTGAGAAGTGTGAGAACCAATATAGGAGTGACATGTGGCACAAGGTGTGTGGGCATTGTAGTAATTTTTTACATACTATTAAATAATGATTAAAATTATATTTTTTGTAAGAGAAGTGAGAGAGCATAAAAATGGGTAAAGAGAGAGAGATAGAGAGAGAGAGAGAGAGAGTTAGGATTAGTAATCCGGATCCGCACACAACATTGTTTTGTATTGATTATTTTAAGTGTGGTGTTTTATGTTTAAGTTAGTTTTTTATCTCACACAACGTATGGTGTTTTATCATATATGAATGGTATGTGTTAGTCATACGTGGTGTTTTATCAACCAGAAATTTTAAGGTGAATAAATAAAACACACCAATAAGACCACAATAAAAATAACACACTAATATGGATGTTACACAATCATTCGTAATGAAGATAAAACACACTACTATGAAGATCTCACATCCAAACAATTTTGATTGATCCGACGACATAACACCATGAATCATTTATACAATCCTTCCGGATGTAAAATAACACCATAACTTTGAATCGCAATACAATCTTTCAAAATGCTAGCACACTATGACTTGAATATAAAACACAATACTATTAAATAATGGGAGTGACATGTGGATTAATTGTAAATACACTAAGTGGTGATCATGAGAGTATGCATTAACATACCTCACTAGAGGAGAAAAAAATGATAAAATGATTTCTTAAAAATAAAAAAGCATCGATCATAAAAAATAATTTTTTTGACAGGATGTTTGTGATATTATGCTTCAACATGTATGTGTGGCGCAGAGAGAGGAGAAAGAGAGGGAGGTGAGAGAACTAATTAAATGTTTCCTTTTTATTAACAAATTTTGATTTATGGGAATTAAATGTGTGTGATGTTTTACCTTAATACCCCCAACCATCTAATTTATTATTATTAATATAACATTAATTATCAAAATGCCACTTACTTAATCCACACCATAGATTAAGATGATCCAATGGCCAAAACACTTTCTCACGCTTCTCACAAAAAAACACTTTGTACAGGATCTTGACCCTATATATATATATATATATATATATATATATATATATATATTTATACGACACACATACTCACCACCACTTCCATTTCTCTTATTCCCCATTATTTGTTTTATCAAAACCATTTCAAAATCTTTGATTGTTTGGTGGAAACTTAAATCAAAACAGAAAATAATAAGAATCTTTAGTAACATTTTTATTCAAGCAACTAACCATTAAAAACTCTTGGAAACAAGCGTTTCTTGCTCTAAACTCTTGAATTTCTTGAAAGATCTTGTTAAAAATACTTCACAACTAGATGTTCCATGCTTGTTTTATGATGGAACAATCAAAACAACAATGATAACGAAGGGGGGGGGGGTTACGGTTCTAGAGAGGGAGAGAAGAGGGAAATGGATAGTTTTTGTGTGTGAGTTGTACAAGTGAAAGTGTATGGGGAAGGGGTATATATTGGGATTATGTATACTAATAATAATAATCATCATAATAATTTTGATTGGGGGAGGGGCGGCGACCGTAAGGGGGGGGGGGGTGGTTGGGTATTGTATATTTTTTTTATAAAATCTATAACATAATACACCCTCCTCACAGTTTATAAAAACCCCAATATATTAAATAATTAAGGTTTTTACCCTCTTGGCCAATCATATCATTCTCTAAAATAAATCATTTGTTTCTAGCTAACTTAGTTATTTTATAGGTTTCCCTATCGTACCAGGTCTTAGTTTCATGTTCCTTCTCTAATTCGTGAAGCTTTAAGATTTAGATGGTTTAAAACCGCTAATTATAACCACCACTAACCTTAAAGATATTTCATGCTCAACTAAGCCTTACAGGTGAATACTAGACGTTATACAATTAGCCGGGTGATTGCCATTGCTTAACCCGGACAATTCATGTCTAAGTAATGCGAAAACTTCTATGGTTCTTGCATTCGGCTAATATTTTCCTAAGATTTTCAAATCTCCAGTAATTGCAACTAATGCGTAATACCTTATACAATCCGGGTATTATCTGGATTTTACCGGTTGTCACATTCTCCCCTCGTTTAAGAAATTTCGTCCGCGAAATTTTTTTATTCAAATTGCTAGGTTAGATTTAAAACAATTCACTTAGGGGGGGGGATATCGGTGTCCTATGGTTCTATCTACCTTCTAATTTATACTTGGTTCGCGCTCGGAGCGATGGTTAACCTTCTATCTTTTCAAGTCTTTACCGCATATCACTAATGTTGACACTGCTACTATTTTCTTTTGAAATATGGGTTTTCTGACCTAAAGTATGCGTCCTATCTCCCTCCAAATCCAGTGCATTCTATAACCTCTATCGAAGTGTGTGTATGTGTGTGTGTGTGTATATATATATATCTTCCGCAATGACATTCATTCTATGATAATGGAATCTTCCAAAATTTACAGTGTTCCACTGCCACGTTTATTGAGAAAATATATTCTAATTCCATAAAGTATCTTTGTAATCAATCTTGCTAAAAAACCATGCCACTTTCTGATACTTTTAAGGGTATCATTTGCTATCGGCATTTAGCCAACAAGTTACCTTGTGCACATTCTAATTGAAATCCCATTGCTCTAGGAACAATTAGTCAAGTAATTCCCTTTAGACTCATATCGAACAATTTGTCATTCCTACTATTTTTGATGCTAGCTATATCACTGAGTGTTCCTCTCCACGGAACCTTTATATCCTTTTTACACTTACTATCTTTAACTGTCTATACTGCATATAACTTAAATTCTACACTCAACTAATCGGAGTACTAATAGAATTTTCTAGTTTACTATCTCACATTTGGGTAATTTATCCAACTTCACTATTAAGGTGAACTCCTAGGTTCTAAGGTACAAAATTTTACTTATTTCTCCGACTAACGGATTTATTAATATCAATCTAAACTTCTCAAGATTTTAACTATTGTGTCGGAAACTTGGCGCTCTATAAAGAATCCCTCACCATTGAATCTTCTTAACTCGATCAATGGCTATCATAGTCTTAATCATTTAAATACAACTTACTTGGTAAGAAAGAACTTACCGGTCATTTCGGAGGGTCATGAAAAACCACACCCATTCTTGCCTTCAATTGCTTCTTCTTAGCATCCATCCCAAGGAATTCCGGGTATTCCCTCTTGAAATATCTCGTTACACCACACCAAAAGCAACCTAGGATTGTCCGATCCTTGTCATCCTTAGACGAGATGCGCGCTATGCATTTTGGGGCCACATGCCCGAATCATCCACATCTTTCACAAAGCCGAATGACCTTCCACTCTCCTGTGTTGCCAATACGTGCAACAGTTATTAGTCGCTACATGAAATAAAGTAACAATACTACGAAATGTTAGCATCAATCACAAATACCTATACCTGATGCATTCCCAATATGATATCCTTTTCCTAGTCTAAGTTTAATCGTATCACGACTCTGCGAACTACTAGCGCCTGGGGGTACCATCGCCTAGCTTGTTACCGACCCCACTTCTACCGATCTCCATGTTGGTCTCACGCTGATCGAGAGCAAATGTTACCCGTTGAGCTATCATCCTGGCCAGCTGTTCTGGCGAAATAGGGAGTGAAGAGTCTCCTGCCTCAGCGTTTGCTTTCGATACGGGTGCCATTTAACCTTTATTATATAGCTAGAGGATTACATATATATATATGTGTGTGTGTCTGTGTGTGTGTGACACACATACACACATACTCACACCACCACTTCCATTTCTCTTATTCCCCATTATTTGTTTTATCAAAACCATTTCAAAATCTTTTCTTGTTTGGTGGAAACTTGAATCAAAACAGAAAATAATAAGAATCTTTAGTAACATTTTTATTCAAGAAACTAACCATTAAAAACTCTTGGAAACAAGGGTTTCTTGCTCTAAACTCTTGGATTTCTTGAAAGATCTTGTTAAAAATACTTCACAACTAGATGTTTCATGCTTTTTTCATGAAGGAACAATCAAAACAACAGTGATAAAGAATGGGGGGTACGGTTCTAGAGAGGGAGAGAAGAGGGAAATGGAGAGTTTTTGTGTGTGAGTTGTAAGAGTGAAAGTGTATGGGGAAGGGGTATATATTGGGATTATGTATTAAGAATAATAATAATAATCATAATAATTTATTGGGGGAGAGGCGGCGACCATAAGAGGGGGGGTGAGAATCAGGTTAAAACTGAATCCATGGATCGATTACGCGAAAAACAACTCGGTTATAGACGTGAGATTCGAGACGAGACAGAAATATACGATAACAAAGTCATCACAGATTCGTATTACATCAGAAACGGTTACATACACTGTCATCAGTAGGATAAACATCTATCTCGGGGCCGGGGGAGGTCGGGCATGACCTCCCCCTTGAAAGCATTCAAAGCACAAACTCAAATCTACAAATGAAAACAACACATGAGATTGCTATTTATAGTCCAACATCTAAAGCCACCTTCGACCAAATGACAAGGTTAAATGTGGAACTTTTCCACATTCGACCCTTTTGAAAGGTCGAACCAAGACTTTAGTTTTGGTCTATATTTACAAATGCATTAGATCCGTAAAATGCCCTTATGGATCACCAGAATCTCATGTAATACAATATAAAGACTCAACCCTAGTCTATTCGACAGTGACGTCCACATAATAGTGCATCAACAATCTCCCCCTTGGACGTTGCTGGCGAATCTACAAATTTCTTGCACATCAACAGTCAAAATCACAGGTCTCCCCCTCAATACATGCACTATTGCATTGAGTAGAAATACAATATCCTTCGTTAACCGACCAAGTAATGCACTCCTGACCCTCAGCATCAATACGCAGGAAGTCAGCTAGACCACGTATATCATTTACGAATTCAACGAGCCGCTGAATTACAACCAGATCACCTAGTTACGCCAATATGAAGTTGACAATGTAATGCACTGCAGTCTCGTAGCATCAGTACCCAGGACTGTCATCTTGACCAAGTACATCACGCGCAATCCAACTAACCTGATAAGACCCCTACTAGAAGGATTCCATACTGACCGATCAAATATTCAACGTAACACGTAGGTACTACCACTAATTCACGTCTCATATCTACACTTAACCTTTGCATCACCCTTCACACCAACTGAAGAAGTCTAACTGTCAGTACCCAATTAAACATCTCAAATGTGACTATTTGCAAAACAATCCACTCGGACACTTGTACTTCTATGAAATTCTTTATCTGTGCTGACTGTGATTGCATTAACACATTCTTCTCTTTAAATGTTCTTGAGTAACTTCATCTGTTCGACAGAATACTAGCCGTAGACGAGTGAATCAAGCACTCAGAAGTTTTCAGCAGGAACTACCGGTACAATTGTGGACTTGAAATGCTTCAGAAACTGAAGTTTTCTATAGGGCCAATAATAACCACCAACAGCTCTTGAAATTCTTCAGGACTGTAACCTTGAAACTTTTGTTGAATCTACGTGCCACATGACTCCTACTGGGATCCCTCATTACTTTCGGAACATTGATATCTCAGTCTTGATATGCTTGTACATAACAACTTTGTTTGAACAAGTTCCTTCAATCACACTGGAACTGGGTTGACTGTTCTTCATCTTGCGGAATAAAATCTTTCTATTTTCTGGCCCATAATAGTCATTTGAATCTTATTATCATACTGTTGATTCTCATGACTACCCCAAAAATCTTCAATTTTTCATTCTCTATGTCGAAGGGGCGAAAGTGGAAATAAACCTACATTCGACCCCTATGTATGGTCGAATGTATCATGATTGGGTCAAACCAAGTTCAAGTAAACCTGACTAAAATTAAGATTTCACATTCGACCAGTCGTGAGGTCGAATGTGGAAAACATCCAGGTTCGACCATTCTAATCAATTCAAATTAGTAGATTCGACCTTCAAAACCTACGTTCGACTGTTTACAAGCCACGTTCGACCACTCGTAAGTTCTAATCTGCTGCACATTCGACCGTTTGCAGAAAACGTGTTCTTCTTCAATTTTTTCTGCAAATCAGCCCATAAACACTCTGATTGTTCGAATTTGATGATGAAACTTGTACAGAAATGTGCGGAAATGAAAACCTAACCCTCGAATTCACAAAAACATGGTGAAATCACATGATTTTGGGTTCAATTAAGAATCTAAGGTTTCTAGGGTTTCAACCTTTCAATCAAAAGCTGAATTTTAACGTCTGAAATCATGAAAACGAGCTGTGATTGATTCAAACGACTGTTAGATCGTTCAAATCGGTACCATAGCTTTGATACCACTTTGTATGCGTGTAGGATCGTCAAATCTACAAAGATAATGAATAAAACAAGTTTGATTCAACTGCGGAATCCCTTAATCAATCACAAAATGATAACAATACTAACAAAACGCAGAAATAATCTTTAAAAGCTTCATTTCACTGATAAACAAACTCAATTACACGTTATAATAAGATTTACATTCAAAACAAGACGTGAATTAAGTTTACACAAAACCCTAGGGAGAGACTCAAACAGGAGGGAAACAAAAATGACAAAAACTACCTTTCAAAATGAACTTGCCCTTTATATAGGCTTGCACATTCGCCCACTTAGCTTGGTCGAATGTGAAGGTTCGCCCAATCATGATGGTCGAACCAAGCAATACATTAACATCTAAACTACCTTCGACCTCCTTCTCTCCTTCGTACCCTTAAGTCTCCTTCGCCCATTCAAAAACTCTCCTTCGCCCAAATAATTCTTCCTTCGACCGAACGACTAATCACATAAACATATGTTAAATGTAATCCAAAGCATTAGTCACACAAAATGAATCTACAGGGGGGGTTGGGTATTATATATTTTTTTTAAAATCTATAACATAATACACCATCCTCACAATTTATAAAAACCGCAATATATTAAATAATTACGGTTTTTACCCTCTTGGCCACACATATCATTCTCCAAAATAAATCATCTTTTTCTAGCCAACTTAGTTATTTTAGAGGTTTCTCTATCGTACCAGGTCTTAGTTTCGTGTTCCGCCTCTAATTGGTGAAGCTTTTAGACTTAGATGGTTTAGAACCACTAACTATAACCACCACTAACGTTAATAATATTTCATGCTCAACCAAGCCTTACAGTTGAATGCTAGACGTTCTACAATTAGCCGGGTGATTGCCATTGCTTAACCCGGACAATTCATGTCTGAGTAATGCGAAAACATCTAAGGTTCTTGCATTCGGTTAATATTTTCCTAAAAGTTTAAAATCACGAGTAATTGCATCTAATGCGTAATACCTTATACAATCCGGGTATTGTCTGGATTTTTCTGGTTGTCACAAGATGCCTGCTTGAATAAAAAGAAAATGAGTAGTAACAATGGATATCGACATTCTACATTAAGAATTTGACTATTTCATAGAATCACCTTTAGCTCTTCACGGACTTGAGCATAACTGTTTTTACCCGTAACTTGCACCATCTTCCTTTTTGCCTGATTCGTCTTGTTTTTTTCACTTACCATCTTCAATAGAAAAATAAAATATCATAATGAGAAATAAACTAATTGTAACATCCCAAATTTTGAGGATTTATATTTGAAGTGTAAGGCTATTTCATACCTTTGACTTTTTTTATTCCAATACTTCTCAAGTTTCCTCCATTTTTTTGCACTTGTTTTGGTCTAAAACTTATTTGTTCCTGAAGTGACAAAGACGGATCATAGTAGTGTTCACTAACTCGTGCCCTCCAGTTCTTCACCTTCTTCTTAAATGATTGCAATATCCAGCATTCAGTATCTTCCGGAATATCAATTTTTTTCTAAAAATGGAACAAGTCACATTAGAAAACAAATACTTTAGTCATTCATTAACAAACGGATTTTTAATTATGTACCTTTATGAAGTCGAGCAACGTTTGTTTTTTGGTGTCATTAACTTTATTCCATGGTTTATAAATCGGACAATACTTTCCACTCCTTGAAAGGGTTCCCATAACCGTTTACTACTTTTGTCACCAATAGGTTGTCCATGTTCATTAACTAAAATAGGAATTCTATCCCCTTTTTCTTGGGCCCAAACTTTTTACGTACATTTTGAACTACAAAAAGTGAACATCATTTACAATGTACATGTGTATACATTAAAAATAGAGTTGATAGCCATTTTCGTCCCTGAGGTTTGGGCCTGTTTGCCACTCTAGTACAAAAGTTTTTTTTTTTTTTTTTTTTTTTTTTTTTTTTTTTTTTTTTTTTGCAATTCCTTCCCTGAGGTTTGGATTTTTTTGCCAAATTCGTCCTTTTCACTAACTGGGTTTATTATTTCTGTTAACTCAGGGGTATTATAGTCATTTACCTATTTATTTTTGTTTTTAAATTTTTAACTCTCAAACTTCCTCCTGATAAAAAGAAAGAGAGAGAGAGAGAGACATAGAGAGAGAGAGAGAGAGTGAACGAGAAGGAGAAAGAGACCGGAGGTCTTCACCTCCGGCGATAGCTCCGGCAACCGGCCGAACACCTAAACCAACACCCCCACCCCCACTACCTTACTGTTTATTATTAGAGAGAGAGAGAGAGAGAGGAGATCGAGCAGAGGTGTTAGGATCTGAGTTTGATTGTTTTGAAGAAGATGGGAATTGAATGGTGTTAGTATATATGGAAAGTGCAGCGGAATGATAAACAATAATCAAAACAATAGGAATAAATGTTTTCTTTAATCGAAAGCTTTCATTAATTGAAATATTACAATCAATACAAGTACTCCCCCTCAGCCTGATCACAGAGTGATTGTTCGACTGAGAGAATGTTTGTGTGTGATGCAATAGAACAGTACAAGCACTGTTCTATTTATAGACAAATCTAAACCACTGGTGACCTGTGCTGACATCACCTAAGATAGTGACCTCTAACAGAATAACAACATAAAACATATGCCCTATACAAACTACTGTTGTATTACAAAACACTGTAAGGTAAACTACTGTTGAGGGAAAACTCTAATGGTCTTGCAACATCTGTTGGAGTCTAAGTGTTGTTGACTCCAACAGACCTTTAGTCTTCAGTACTTGATCAGCAGTTGTTTCTTCATCAGACCTTTGGTCAGCAGTTGTTCTCTATCAATTGTTATCTAGCAGTCCTTTGTATCAGTAGTTGTCATAGCAGTTGTTTGGATGGAACAGTTGTTAGGGTCCGCAGTCTTTTGGGAAGAGTATGTTGTAAAGACTGTTTATTTGTGTGGATCAACTGTTAGCATATTTTGGCTTTTCAATCATCTATTCTTCTTCAGGTCAGCAGACCCAACAATTTATCTCCCCCTAGAACAGATGATGCCAAAACTAAGCTTTATTCTTGATCTTTATTTCTCATCAGACTTTCTCTGATTTGACCTTTGAATTGTAGCTCAAAGTTCAAAGCAAATAGGTCATCTGCATCTCTTTCAAGCTCAAGGTTCAGCAGTGTTTGGAGGTCATCTGCACACAGGCTATATGCATCATCCATGCTTAGCTTTTGAGCTTCTCCATCTGACCTGAGCAAAGTCAATTTATGGGTGTCTTTATTGACCTTCTATTTTAGAATTTTTGAGTCAGAGGATTTGCTGAGGTGCACTTTTATTCTTGATGAGTTTGGTGATGGAGGTCTCCCAATGAGTTCTCTGAGCATATCAGTAGTGGGATCTGAGAAAAAATGTACTTGATTGAAGAGGCCCTCCTTTATATAAGTATCAGCAAACTTCTTCTGATCTTCTTTAGACATTTCTTTCTGTTTCTTGAATTGTCTTCTAGCAGCAGCTGATAGATCAGAAGTATCCAGTAAGCTATCTAACGTAAAAGCCTGTTGAGGTCTCTTCATCAGTGGTTCATCAGAGTAGACAGGTTTTCTGGGTAGGTTAGGATCTTTCTTCCTGTTTTCTTCCAGTCTCTTGTATGTTTCAACCAACCTCAACTCAGACCATCTTGCAACTGACCTTATCTCCCCATAGTCAGCAGCCACAATTTCTTGTCTCATTCTCTTAAACTTCAAGGCTCTGGCTGGATCTCTACCTTTATTGAAATCAGGGGCAGAGACTTTAGCTTGGGGATTCTTGGCCAACTCTTCAATTCTTAAGAGTTCTTCTCTGAGAGCATGAGTGGTCTAGCCTGCAAACTGTTTCTTGTTGGCTTTATAAGGCATTGTTGCCAAGATCTGTTCAAGAAGTAATTCCCTAACCTCCCTTTCCATGTCACTATTGAGAGGCATGGCAGACATGGAGTTGCTCAGGTTCTTAGCAAAATCTTCAATCCTTCTCAATTTGCTAAGCTCTGCTGAATGGATGCCCTGAGAAGTCCTGTCATCTTTCCCTTTGCATATATCTTTATTGATGGCAACTGCCTGTTCAGCCTTGTATTTTAAATATGTGTCTATATTTAGGGGAACATGAAAATATGGAAGAGAAGGGAAAGATCATTCAAATGGTTGTTCAGTATTATAGAAGGATTGCATTTCCCCCTTGAGTAGATCAAGTTCAAGGGGATACTGAACAGCCAATGGTGTAATGGTTGGTGGTGGTCTATGGGATGTGAGTTGTGAAGTGTGTGGTGAAAATGATGAAAGCGGAATGGCTGATATAGGTGTGGATTGTGTAGTTGAAGTGATGAGTGGTGATGTGTGTGTGTTTTCATCCTGTACAACAAAGATTGATTTCCTCTTCCTTTTGTAGAAGATTTTTGGTGATGGTGGTGTAGAAGCAGTGGTGGTGTTAACATCTGTTGGCACCTTAGTAGGACCAGTAGATGTTTGAGATTTAGGTGGTGATGTGGTTGTAGGTTCAGATGTAGGTTTGGTGATAGTGATGACAGGCTCAGATGTTGTGGTGGTATCAGTGGTTTGGGTAGCAGCAGTGGTTTCGATGGTAATGGATTTAGCAGTCAGTTTGGATGGTGGTTGTCTGACATGTTTGGCAGGCATTTTCTTCCTTTTAGAGGAACCCACATCTTCAACTTCCTGCTGTTGTTCCATTTTTTTTTTTTGCAAAAACTCTGCCTTGACTTCCAAAGTGTCAGCCCTCTTTTGCTTATCTTCAGTAGCTTTTTCAGCTTCTTCATTAGCCGAGTTGTCCACTTCTTTAGCTTTGCTGGTTTGTTGTTGTTTTGGTGGTGCTGTTTGGGTAGACCCTGGTTTGTTGGCAGACTTTGATTGACCTTTTGTGAAGGTGGACAACCAAAGGGATCTAGCTTTGGCAATCTATCTCTGCCACTCTCCCCCTTTTTGGCATCATCAGCTGTGCATTCATCATCATCTTCATCTCTGAGAATGGTGGTAGGGGCAGAGCCAGTGGTCTTCAGCAGATGGTCTTTAATGGCCTGAATATCTACATGGGTATCTTTGTGCCTAGCATCTACCATGTTTCTGATTTCTGCCATGTAGGTTTCATGAGTCTGATCTGCTAGTTTTCTGTGACCTACGATGATGGGAGAAACAGATTTCCATAGCTCACTAGCAATATCAGCTGTGGATGGTTGACTCTTGGAGAGAGTAGCCAAGGATTCCAATATTAACTCATCACCTAAGTTAATAGGATCATCTGAATTCCTACCAGTGGTAGTTTTAACTGATTCAGTCCTAGGAGGTGAATCCAAAGGATGAGAACCAGATGCCCCTTTTTCTTGGTTCTGGGGACTTCCAACTGATTTTGGGGACACTATAGTGGCCTCATCAGTTGTTGCCTTCAAGGGAGTCTTAGTTATGTAACCACTGTCCTGGTGTGAGTCAATGGTCTCTACATCAGTAGTGGTTGCTCCACTTGAAAACTCACCTAGAGTTGCATTGAACTCTAGGGGTGTAACCTCCTCTTCTGCTTGTGGGATGGCTGATTGAATTTCCTTAGTCCCAGTCACTTGTGGAGGTATACTCTCATTGATAGGTGAAAGAGAGGAACTGGGATTTTCCTGAGTTTTATCAATAGCCTCAAACAGAGGTTGCATGGTATGTTGAACATGTGATGGTGAAGGTGGAGGAGTAAAAAGAGAATTAGCCCTGGGAGAGGGGCTTGTGAACATATGGCCAAATGACTCAAATGTATCATGATGTGGTTCCCCTTGGCTTACAACATGATCCTTTTGTGAGGATGCATGAGGAGTTTGGACAGGTTGAGATATTTCCAACTGTTGTGAGGAAGTAATAACAGTGGTTTCTAGTTGCTTTTGTGTTGCAACAGAGTTATCTTCTGGTATCTCATCTTCCAGAAGTCTCTTTTGTGGTTGAGTGGTGATTTTTGTGGATGGACGTTTTCTTTTGAAATGGCTGGTGTGGGTTTCACAGCACTGGATGTAGTGCCATGATCACCTGGAGCAGTGGGCTCAACAATAGAGGTTTGGACAACAGTTGTTGTCTTAGTCCTCTTTGTTTGTGTTTTGGAAACTTTTGACACTTTTGATACTTTTTCTTGGGTGTTTGAACCCAACATTCTTTTGAAAGTTTCATCAGTTAGACTCTTCATTTGCATAGACTCACCCTTTTTAAAAACTTTTTCAGGTAAAACCTTTTGAAGGATTACACTTAAAATCTTGGGTAAATTAGAAAAGCATTATTAGACCCAGACTTTATGGCTTTCACATTTGACACTAAGTCCATAAACAGTCCCTGGGATAGATTGAAGTCAGAATCTGACAACATAGCATAACCCAAGTACTGAATCCTCAATGGGATTTCATTAAAGGAAGTGGACTTAGCGGAGACACAGAGAAGGAGGGTATGGAAGAAAAATTTCATGACTGGGGGGAAAAACATTTTGAAAAGTGTTGACCCAGTCATCTTAGCATCATACCCCCTTTCCTGAAACTCTGTGTGAAGCTCTGCCTTAGGGAAAGAGTCTTTACCTGACAGGTCATTAAGTGAGAAGGTTATGGATATGAGTTGAGGGGTAACGACGATAGTTGTCTCACCAATTTCTGAGATAATGGAAGTGGGCTTTTTGTCTTGAAGTAGAAACTCAACATTCAACCAGAATTCTTGTAGAGTATCAAGATAGATAGGAGCGTCAACGGTTAGGATTGTCAGGTATTTGGATTTTAAGATGATGTCAATGGTGAAATGGAATGGAGTATTTTCATCTGTTTTTACCAGATATGGGAGATAATTTTGGGTGGCTTTAGCTTGAAGATCCATTGTAATGGGTGGTTTGAGAATGAAGAAGGTGGTTTCAGTATTTTGAATACAATGAAACAGTTTAACAAGTGTTGTGATAAAACAGGGTTTTTATAAGCTCTGGTGAAACCGCTGATGTGGCCAAAACTCTGCTTGTATGAGCAGACGTGGCAAACATCTGATGGTTAAAACATCTGGTGGTGGACAGCTGATTTGGCAAACAGCTGATGCAAACAACCTTTTTTTTTATTATCATTATGATAGATATATGTAAATATATATATATATATAGATATGTATAATAAAACAGTTGTTTTATCTAATCAGAGGTTTGAAACAGATTTTTCAACCTAACAGTGGATAAAATGGATGAAACAGTGGTTGTTTTATCTTTAACAGATTTTTCAACCAAAAAGCTATTTTTAAGGATGAATTTGATTTTCTGAAACATTTTAATGCTTTTATTAAAAACATTTATGTTGTTTAATCCATGTTTAGCATACCAATTCTAGAAATCAGATTTGTAAAGGTAGATGTGTCTAAAGCTTTTGTCAACACATCTTCCAACTGATCCTCTATTGGAACATGGTGCAGAGAAATCAAACCTTTTTCATAGCTATCTCTGACAAAATGATGTCTGATGTCAATGTGTTTGGTAGTGGAGTAAGAGACTAGATTTTTGATGATATTTTCAGATTCATTAGATCGAATTTAATTGACCAATCTCTGATACCAATTGTTAGGATCTGAGTTTGATTGTTTTGAAGAAGATGAGAATTGAATGATGTAAGTATATATGGAAAGTGCAGCGGAATGATAAACAATAATCAAAACAATAGGAATAAATGTTTTCTTTAATCCAAAGCTTTCATTAATTGAAAGATTACAATCAATACAAGTACTCCCCCTCAGCCTGATCACACAGTGATTGTTTGTCTGAGAGAATGTTTGTGTGTGATGCAATAGAACAGTACAAGCACTGTTCTATTTATAGACAAATCTAAACCACTGGTGACCTGTGCTGACGTCACCTAAAATAGTGACCTCTAACAGAATAACAACATAAAACATCTGCCCTATACAAACTACTGTTGTATTACAAAACACTGTAAGGTAAACTACTGTTGAGGGAAAACTCTGATGGTCTTGCAACATCTGTTAGAGTCTAAGTGCTGTTGACTCCAACAGACCTTTAGTCTTCAGTACTTGATCAACAGTTGTTTCTTCATCACACCTTTGGTCAGCAGTTGTTCTCTATCAGTTGTTATCTAGCATTCCTTTGTATCAGTAGTTGTCATAGCAGTTGTTTGGATGGAACAGTTGTTAGGGTCAACAGTCTTTTGGGAAGAGTATGTTGTAAAGACTGTTTATTTGTGTGGATCAACTGTTAGTATATTTTGGCTTTTCAATCATCTGTTCTTCTTCATGTCAGCAAACTCAACAAGAGGAGAGAGAGAAAGAGACCACTGCTACTGCCGATAACCACCCTAACCACTGCTGTCCACCGCAACCTTAACCACCATAATTACCATCGTTCTCCCTTCTGCAACTACTGTATAACCACCAGTACCAATTAATCTATAAGATCAACAACCATCATCTCCCACCGATTATTATCAAGGAAAAATAGAGGTGGGTTTGGGGGTTTTACCTCAGTTGATTAATAATACTCGGTGACCAGGTGTCACTGCCGTCGAAACCACCGCCCGAACGCCGTCGTCTTCGTCTTTCTTCTCCGTCTGTCTCTCTCTACTATGCTTTCTCTTTCTGTCTTTCGGGTATTTCTCTCATTCTCTTTCTTTACTCTGCTTCTCTCTCCTCTGCTCCTTCTGTTCGCCTCCCCGATCTCTCTATCGGCTCTCTCTCTCCTCTTCTCAAAGGTAGCAGCAGTAGTATGGAAGTGGTGGGAGTGGTAGTTATAAGGAGGGTCTGAACGTGGTGGGTAGAGGGGCGGAGGGGGGTGGATCTGATGGTGGGGGGTGCTGAACGATGGGTTGTTGAAGGTGGGAGACGGTGCAGAGGGTGGGAAACGGGGGGGGGGGGGGTGGTGCTGAAGGAAGACGATGCATAGGGGTGTAGAGGGAAGACGAAGACGATGGTGATTATCGTGGTTGTTGATGGTGGTGGCCGACGGTGGTTTCTGTCAGATCCAGTTATGGAGAGAGAGAGAGAGAGAGAGAGAGAGAGAGAGAGGGTGGGGGGGGGGGGGTAAGGGAAGACTAATGGTTTTTTTTTAATTAAAATAATTATAGGTTATCAAATGACAAAATTGTCCTTCATTAAATTGACAACAAGACAACCCTACCCCTGACCTTAACGAGACTTTTTAACTGAGTTAGTGAAAAGGACGAATTTGGCAAAAAAGTCCAAACCTCAGGGAAGGAATTGCAAAAAAAAATAAAATAAAATAAAAAAAAATAAAAAAATAAAAAAAACTTTTGTACTGGAGTGGCAAACTGGCCCAAACCTCAGGGACGAAAATGGCTATTAACTCTTAAAAATACTATATAAATTGAAAGGCAATATATTATGTATGTACATTTTCTTAGTTTTGTTATAAGTTTCTTATATATTCATCATGTGTCACACAATATATGTATTGAGAAACAAAAAAAAAATGAAGCAATCAAGTAAATTAGATAAACCTGCTTCATTTTCTAGTTGTGGAATTTGCTCAACACCAACATCTTTCTCGCTGGTATCAAGTGGTTTCTTTTTATTTTTCTTTGTTTTATCATGCTCTGCTAGACTTTTCAAAGACTTAGCAATATTTTTCACTCCCATGGCTTGTAATTTTTTTTGGTTCTCTAGAATATTCAACATTCTACCCTTTTCATACGAATTCATATGTCTTATGAGGCTTTGGCCTTTCATACTTTTATCTTCCATTACTAGTGTACACAACAAAGAAAATTTCTTATCAGATCAAGTTATCAAGAACTTTTGGATAAAGATGACTATAAAATAGCAAGTAAACAACCAAAACGTAGCAACACACATCATTAAAATTAAGAAATATTAATTTTTCTAGTCTTAATTATCATAACAACACTTAAAGATTTTTTATTTTTAGTCCATCTTATTATGCAACTTGCAGTATAGTTCTAAAATGAAATCGGCAATTGATAATATTTATCATTCATGCGACAGTGGATTAATTTTCCATTTACTTTAATCAATATACTGTACAATTTTTTTCTTATTCAAAATTTTCATTTATTTTGTGTATCTATTCCATCATAACATCTTGCTGAAATGGATCTTATTCCATCATAACATCTTGCCAATAACAAAAGAAAATCCATATTACATAACATATATAATAATCAATTTCACACTCATTAAATAACAACAGATCTAGAGAAGAAACAGGACCGGATCTGAGAAGATAACATCTACAATTGAGCAATTCACACAAGGAGAAACCAGAATTATAAACAAGAATTATACAAACAGAGATCTATAGAAGAAACAGGACCGAATCTAGAGAAGATAACATCTACAATTGAGCAACTCATCCGATAATTAAGATTCGATAAAACCCTAACATAATATAATCCACAAATCAACATATTAACATCTACACCTACAAATAGAGATCTCCAATCCCTGAACAATTGAACATATATAAACCAGAATTATACAATCTACAACCGAGCAATTCACACACGAGAAGAAAGACGTGACTCACCTTAAAGAAGAAAGACAATTTCACCTTAAAGAAGATTATTTCAGCCACAGGTCTAGAGAAGAAACGGTACCAGATCTAGAGAAGATAGCAGATGATTGTTTTTATTTCAAGAGATGATACTTGAAATGGAGAATGTCGAGGCGATGAATGCTTGGTTAAATTTTGAGGGGCAATTAAAATATTAGGAGGGAAGATTGACCGGAAATAAAAAATAAATAGGAGGGATGTTTGAATTTTTTGATGAAAATTATAGGAAAGAAGTAATAAAGTGTAAGTGCATTGTTTGTATGTCCCTAGCTAGTGATAGCTCTCTATAGGTTGTTGGCTAGGTTAATCGAGCGGTTTATGGCTCGTAATCGTATATTAGCCTAGTCAACGGGGGAGTGTGTTAGTACATGATGTCCCTAGGCTAGTATATATTTTGTTTGGACGCGTTTCAAGGTGTTTGGAGGTGTTTACAAGCGTTTTGGGAGTGTTTGGGAGCATCAGGCGATTAGGATATGGGGGCATGCAATTACAATGCCAATCGCATGTAAGAACATGCGATTAGGCTCCAATTGCCTATAATCTTATGCGATTAAGGCCCAATCGCATGACACTGCATGGTGGATAGTTCACCAATCGCGTGTACTGGGCTGTACGATAACGGGAGGTATAAATAGGCCCAATCATTGCCCTAATCATTAGTTCTTGCCACACACACTCTCCAAACACCCTCCCCTGGTCTGAGAAGTCTGATTTGATCATTGTAACACTCGAGCTCTGTTTTAATGATAAATCTTTAATCTTTTAACCCGTTTGTGTGTGTTCATTACTCGCATATCATTGTTTCTTGGTTGTTTTTGTTATTAGAACATATTAAGAGGATTCCGCACTCTAAATATAAACCTCGTAATTGTCGGTTAAACCTCGTGAATATAAACCTCGCTTCGCTTGCAAGAGGCACGGGGTTCGATTCCCCACACCTACACCATCTGTAGGTGCATTGTTTGTATGTCCCTAGCTAGTGATAGTTCTCTTCGACCATCCGTAAATGACAAAACATAATAGTATTCGCAATTCAATAGCATTAGTCGCACTTCGTGTATCTACAGGGGTGTTTGGAGGTGTTTACAAGCGTTTTGGGATTGTTTGGGAGCATCAGGCGATTAGGATATGGGGGCATGCAATTACAATGCCAATCGCATGTAAGATAATGCGATTAGGCTCCAATTGCCTATAATCTTATGCGATTAAGGCCCAATCGCATGACACTGCATGGTGGATAGCTCACCAATCGCATGTATTGGGCTATATGAGTACGGGAGGTATAAATAGGCCCAATCATTGCCCTAATCATTAGTTCTTGCCAGACAAACTCTCCAAACACCCTCTCCTGGTCTGAGAAGTCTGATTTGATCATTGTAACACTCGAGCTCTATTTTAATGATAAATCTTTAATCTTTTGACCCGTTTGTGTGTGTTAATTACTCGCATCTCATTGTTTCTTGGTTATTTTTGTTATCAGAACATATTTAGAGGATTTCGCACTCTGAATATAAACCTCGTGATTGTCGGTTGACCCGTTCATCGATCCTACAAGTGGTATCAGAGCCGAGGCTCTTATCACGAGCGTTTCGATAACAAAAACGAGTGAAAACAGGTTGGTTTTTGTGTGAAAGTTGTGATTTTTATCCAAAAACCTGTTTAAACTTTGAAACTTTGAGTTTTTCATAAAAAACCCATATTTTCAAATTCTTAGTGTGTTTTTACGGATGAAAACGTGTGTGTTTGATTAGGTTTTGTTCTAAAATTGTTTTGGAAACTTTTCTAATCATTTGGGGATTAAACACATTGTTTTGGATAAGATTTTGAAGCAAAAATGGTAGTTTTTTAGCAAAAGTGAACTTGCAGATCAGATCAGGCGATTACGAATCCTAATCACATGAACGTTTTGTGTGGTTAGCCCAATCACCACTTGTTACTAGCAATTAGCCCCAATCGCCCTTACCTACTAGCAATTGGCCCCAATCACCTGAAACTAGATGCAATTGGCCACCAATCGCCTCTATGTACTAGTGATTGGCCACCAATCGCCTCTAAGTACTAGTGATTAGAAGCTAATCGCCTATAACTACATGTGGCATAGCTTCTAATCACGTGGTGAGTCCCAATTGCCCTAAAACCTCTTATCGCTCAACTGTTCACTAGCAATTATACCAATCACGTGTAAAAACTAGCAATTAGGATCCCAGTCACCTATAAACTAGCATTTACAATTCCCAATCACATATAAACTAGCATTTACAATTCCCAAACACCTATAACGTGCTGAACCTAAAATTGACCTAAGTTTGACTCTCGTTGACCTAAGTTGACTTTCGTTGACCAAGTTTGACAATAAAAAAATAGGTGTTGACCGTCTTTGACCAAAGTTTGACTTTTGTTGACCAAGAGTTGACTTTTTCACAAGGCTTTCATAATGGCAAATGCAACCAAACCATAGGCTTTCGCGTCTTCAATGAACACCCAACCAGCCCAATAACGACAACAACAAGGGAGTTCTGGATGTAATCCGTGGGCCCATCTGGAGAGGAAATCAACGTCAGATGCTAGTCAAAGTCAACTGAATCAAACCAGACAACTTAACAATGTTCAAAACAATCAAGAAATAGTTGTGGTTTCGGTTACTCCTGCAATTCACTATGTCTCAGCAAACACGAATGCTGCGAGTGTACTTACTCTGCATACTGAGAAAGGGTTTGAACAGAAGACGCAACTCATGGGAGGTGATAAGGGTGCTGCGTGCTTTGCTCAACGAGTAGAGACTGTGGAATCGGGAGATGCGTTAGAGAGTGCTCAAACCTCAGTAGAGAGTACAGATGCAGATAGTGAAGTATCAGCAAGTGAACAAGACGCTGAACGAAACTCTGAAGATATCAACAGAACTGATGCAAATTGTGCAACTTCTGAAAAGAGTGAATCAGAAGACGAAGATGTTGATGATCAAAATCAAGAAGTTGGAGTTCATCTCAAGCACGAATCTGACTCTATTGCACAAGGATCTTCCAGGTTTGTCTGTTCTAACTGTACCGAACTCCAAAGTACGATTGAAAGGCTGTCTGAAAACCAACAGACCCTTACTTGTGATCTTGCTAATTGTATAACCATCAATGAAGTTTTGAGAGCAAATGAAATGAAGTTTAAAAACATAAATGAAATTTTAATGAAAGAAAATTCCGAGCTTTCTAAAACTCTCGAGCAAATAAAGAAAGAATTGGCGCAAACAAAATATGATTATGAAAGAGCCCAACATAAGCTAGATGGTTTTCAGTTTGCCAAGTTTGTGCTAGGTAAAAATGATGTTGATCTTAAAAACCAGTCTCGACAAAAGGAAAATCAAGGATTTGGTTACAATAAACGTTCTGTAAATAGACAGAAAGTGAAAATGAAACCAAAGGCTTTACCAGAGGTAGAACTTGAGGATTCTGATAAAGAATCCCAGGAAACTGAGAAGGCTCAATCAGGTTCACATAGCTCTATTAAAAATCACATTTTGTAAGAACCTGAGCCGGAAAAGAAGCACTTTTAGTTTCCTGAAGGCACGAAAAGGCTGTACATGTTGGTGGGATCTGACAAATTGTTTTCTGATAAAGTGTTTCCCATTAAAAAAGTGGATCAATCCTTGATTAAACATATTTTTGAGGAAGTACCAGTTACTGAAGCTCGGATCAGAAAACTCGTTGATCAGAAGAAACATGCTGAGCACAAACCCACCAAACATGTGAATCAAAAGAATCGGTTTGGAAAAAATCAAAAGGGTCCCAAGATCAATGAATTTATGCCCATCAAATCGAAAGGTACCTATCAGATGAGACATTCTCTTCAAAATCATCAAAGAAATTTTTCACCAAGATCATCTGATTATGATTCATATCCGAGTACCTCTCAATTTAGAAGCTCACAAGGGAGCTATAGCCCTAGATTTTCTCAGGTTAGCAAAAGACAGTCACGGTATGAACCTCAGTACTATGAAGAGTGGAGGTCATGCTATGAATGTAACGAGGTTGGACACTTGATTGCTAATTGTCCCTATCTGAGAAAATTAAAGGGCAAAGCACTTAAGCCCCCTAAATACAAAAACCAAAGATACAAGTCAACTGAACAACAAGTTCAAGTGACACCAAGGAATGTGAAAAAGAAACAAAGGGTTGTTGTTGATGGTGCAAAGCCTAAAGCTGATCTGGCATCAAGCTTAAAGGCTCCACCTAAGGTTGCCAAACCCAAGGGAGGCCTAAAAGCAGGTCCAAAGATTAACCAAATGGAAAAGCCTCCAGCTGAAGCAAAGGTGAAGTCTTAGGTACCACCCAAATCTGTCAAACAAAGACCTATAAAGGCTAAGCATGACCAGATTTGGAAGCCAAAAGCAGTTGAAGCACCATCTGTGAGTTTATCTGCTTCATTAGCACCATCTACGTCAACTGCTGTTGATGAGAAAACACCTACCCCTCATGGTAGATGGATGGAGCTACATATGATTGATGACTTAGGCCGACCAGCGATGGGCAAAGGCCTGGGTCCCCCTCCAGAACTAATCTTTGAACGAGTGTGCAGGTTGTTCCAGGAGGAACTACCAGCAGTCATTTGATTGTTGATAGTGGGGCATCTTAGCACAAAATGGGTGTCATAAACATATTTTTGAGGAAGTACCAGTTACTGAAGCTCGGATCAGAAAACTCGTTGATCAGAAGAAACATGCTGAGCACAATCAGGAAACTTGAGGATTCTGATAAAGAATCCCAGGAAACTGAGAAGGCTCAATCAGGTTCACATAGCTCTATTAAAAGGCTGTCTGAAAACCAACAGACCCTTACTTGTGATCTTGCTAATTGCATAACCATCAATGAAGTTTTGAAAGCAAATGAAATGAAGTTTAAAAACATAAATGAAATTTTAATGAAAGAAAATTCCGAGCTTTCTAAAACTCTCGAGCAAATAAAGAAAAATTGGTGCAAACAAAATATGATTATGAAAGAGCCCAACATAAGCTAGATGGTTTTCAGTTTGCCAAGTTTGTGCTAGGTAAAAATGATGTTGATCTTAAAAACCAGTCTCGACAAAAGGAAAATCAAGGATTTGGTTACAATAAACGTTCTGTAAATAGACAGAAAGTGAAAATGAAACCAAAGGCTTTACCAGAGGTAGAACTTGAGGATTCTGATAAAGAATCCCAGGAAACTGAGAAGGCTCAATCAGGTTCACATAGCTCTATTAAAAATCACATTTTGTGAGAACCTGAGCCGGAAAAGAAGCACTTTTAGTTTCCTGAAGGCACGAAAAGGCTGTACATGTTGGTGGGATCTGACAAATTGTTTTCTGATAAAGTGTTTCCCATTAAAAAAGTGGATCAATCCTTGATTAAACATATTTTTGAGGAAGTACCAGTTACTGAAGCTCGGATCAGAAAACTCGTTGATCAGAAGAAACATGCTGAGCACAAACCCACCAAACATGTGAATCAAAAGAATCGGTTTGGAAAAAATCAAAAGGGTCCCAAGATCAATGAATTTATGCCCATCAAATCGAAAGGTACCTATCAGATGAGACATTCTCTTCAAAATCATCAAAGAATTTTTTCACCAAGATCATCTGATTATGATTCATATCCGAGTACCTCTCAATTTAGAAGCTCACAAGGGAGCTATAGCCCTAGGTTTTCTCAGGTTAGCAAAAGACAGTCACGGTATGAACCTCAGTACTATGAAGAGTGGAGGTCATGCTATGAATGTAACGAGGTTGGACACTTGATTGCTAATTGTCCCTATCTGAGAAAATTAAAGGGCAAAGCACTTAAGCCCCCTAAATACAAAAACCAAAGATACAAGTCAACTGAACAACAAGTTCAAGTGACACCAAGGAATGTGAAAAAGAAACAAAGGGTTGTTGTTGATGGTGCAAAGCCTAAAGCTGATCTGGCATCAAGCTTAAAGGCTCCACCTAAGGTTGCCAAACCCAAGGGAGGCCTAAAAGCAGGTCCAAAGATTAACCAAATGGAAAAGCCTCCAGCTGAAGCAAAGGTGAAGTCTTAGGTACCACCCAAATCTGTCAAACAAAGACCTATAAAGGCTAAGCATGACCAGATTTGGAAGCCAAAAGCAGTTGAAGCACCATCTGTGAGTTTATCTGCTTCATTAGCACCATCTACGTCAACTGCTGTTGATGAGAAAACACCTACCCCTCATGGTAGATGGATGGAGCTACATATGATTGATGACTTAGGCCGACCAGCGATGGGCAAAGGCCTGGGTCCCCCTCCAGAACTAATCTTTGAACGAGTGTGCAGGTTGTTCCAGGAGGAACTACCAGCAGTCATTTGATTGTTGATAGTGGGGCATCTTAGCACAAAATGGGTGTCATAAACATATTTTTGAGGAAGTACCAGTTACTGAAGCTCGGATCAGAAAACTCGTTGATCAGAAGAAACATGCTGAGCACAATCAGGAAACTTGAGGATTCTGATAAAGAATCCCAGGAAACTGAGAAGGCTCAATCAGGTTCACATAGCTCTATTAAAAGGCTGTCTGAAAACCAACAGACCCTTACTTGTGATCTTGCTAATTGCATAACCATCAATGAAGTTTTGAGAGCAAATGAAATGAAGTTTAAAAACATAAATGAAATTTTAATGAAAGAAAATTCCGAGCTTTCTAAAACTCTCGAGCAAATAAAGAAAAATTGGCGCAAACAAAATATGATTATGAAAGAGCCCAACATAAGCTAGATGGTTTTCAGTTTGCCAAGTTTGTGCTAGGTAAAAATGATGTTGATCTTAAAAACCAGTCTCGACAAAAGGAAAATCAAGGATTTGGTTACAATAAACGTTCTGTAAATAGACAGAAAGTGAAAATGAAACCAAAGACTTTACCAGAGGTAGAACTTGAGCTGAGAAGGCTCAATCAGGTTCACATAGCTCTATTAAAAATCACATTTTGTGAGAACCTGAGCCGGAAAAGAAGCACTTTTAGTTTCCTGAAGGCACGAAAAGGCTGTACATGTTGGTGGGATCTGACAAATTGTTTTCTGATAAAGTGTTTCCCATTAAAAAAGTGGATCAATCCTTGATTAAACATATTTTTGAGGAAGTACCAGTTACTGAAGCTCGGATCAGAAAACTCGTTGATCAGAAGAAACATGCTGAGCACAAACCCACCAAACATGTGAATCAAAAGAATCGGTTTGGAAAAAATCAAAAGGGTCCCAAGATCAATGAACTTATGCCCATCAAATCGAAAGGTACTTATCAGATGAGACATTCTCTTCAAAATCATCAAAGAATTTTTTCACCAAGATCATCTGATTATGATTCATATCCGAGTACCTCTCAATTTAGAAGCTCACAAGGGAGCTATAGCCCTAGATTTTCTCAGGTTAGCAAAAGACAGTCACGGTATGAACCTCAGTACTATGAAGAGTGGAGGTCATGCTATGAATGTAACGAGGTTGGACACTTGATTGCTAATTGTCCCTATCTGAGAAAATTAAAGGGCAAAGCACTTAAGCCCCCTAAATACAACAACCAAAGATACAAGTCACCTGAACAACAAGTTCAAGTGACACCAAGGAATGTGAAAAAGAAACAAAGGGTTGTTGTTGATGGTGCAAAGCCTAAAGCTGATCTGGCATCAAGCTCAAAGGCTCCACCTAAGGTTGCCAAACCCAAGGGAGGCCTAAAAGCAGGTCCAAAGATTAACCAAAGGAAAAGCCTCCAGCTGAAGCAAAGGTGAAGTCTTAGGTACCACCCAAATCTGTCAAACAAAGACCTATAAAGGCTAAGCATGATCAGATTTGGAAGCCAAAAGCAGTTGAAGCACCATCTGTGAGTTTATCTGCTTCATTAGCACCATCTACATCAACTGCTGTTGATGAGAAAACACCTACCCCTCATGGTAGATGGTTGGAGCTACATATGATTGATGACTTAGGCCGGCCAGCGATGGGCAAAGGCCTGGGTCCCCCTCCAGAACTAATCTTTGAACGAGTGTGCAGGTTGTTCCAGGAGGAACTACCAGCAGTCATTTGATTGTTGATAGTGGGGCATCTTAGCACAAAATAGGTGTCATATCGCTCCGGTAAATTGATCAGAATATCTTTGGAGGATATGTAACCTTAGACAATCAAGGAGGGGATTTGTTATCGAAGAAGAAGAAAGAAGAGAAAATGCTCGATGAGAATAATTCAAGGCCCAGTGTTTCGACGTAATAACGGATGTCAGTAATGAATAAGAGTGGACTGGGTGATTGCTGCAGAACGGTTCCTTCATTATCTAAAGGGTTACCGACCAAAGGTCTATGGTACCCTAATGGCGATAAGCTGGATCTCGTTGATTTTAGTGAATTTATCAATGGTGGTTACAATATTGAAGCTGGATCCGCAACGGGTGGATATCAGTTCTTGGGAGGTCGTCACATGTGTTTCCTGCAACCTACGAACCCGAATCAGGTAGCTGCATTGAGCTGCTGCTTCCAGGTTTATCTTTGGATACTTCTACACACATGCTTGACTACGGTTTGCATTTTCTTATCACCTCCATCTTCTTATTAATAGTGTAACTTCCATAACAATCACTAAGGATCTAGTGATTATTTATATCCACACTAACTACCGAATTGCCAAAAATTTTACCAAATCATTTGATAAAATTAAATTTGACTATCTTTGAAAGGTAAAAGGCATTTTGCGAAAATCTGAGTAAACCACATCGGAAAATCAGTTTTTTTTTTATAATAATATTTTTCTTCAAATATCAGAAAAATCCAAAAATATTGACTTTTCGCAAATTTTTAGATTTTTAGGTGGAGAAAATTCAGAAAAATACAAAAACATCAGAAAATGCAAAAATTTAAAAAAAATGAGAATATCCAAAAATAAAAAAAAATGAAAAATTGCAAAAATGAGTTTCTTTGGTGAAATAGAGATGATGATATTAACCCATCAGTTGGACTGTCTGGACTCTTATCATTTTAAAAGAATTGGAAACAATAAGTAGCCTCTACAATGATGTGTCAGTAGGCATATGGTCTTGGTACCGAAATCTCGTTTGATAGAATGCCAAAATCAACCTAAATCAACTGAAAAAGGTGTGGATCAACGTGCGTTGGCATATGGTCTTGGTACCGATATCTCGTTTGATAGAATGCCAAAATCCGAGGTTTCATGGTCTTTAATAGGTTGATACATCCGGGGTTAATTGGACGTCTCTCAGAACAAAAGGAGTGGCACATGTGGCGTACGTTGGGTTCGGAGCCTAAAACTGAGACACCTCTATGTCGTTTCATGAAAAAGAAAAGAAAAACAAAAAAAATAGAATAAATTCTGATCAGGAGACGTCCGGAAATCCTAAAAGAGCAAAAAGATTCATAAATGCCAAAACCCTATTCTCAAAGAGAATCGCTCTAAGGTAGCAAATAAATTACCTAAAGCATCGAACCGTGAAAAATGAAAAATATGGTATTTGACTTGAACCCTGGTCTAGATCTCACTGGTCTCTTTGTTGCAGCGTTCTTGCAGACCTGATCACCACTGAGTCCATTCCTTGTAAATACGGATGACAACAGCTTATTCACTGGTTACGAGGAAGCTTTATGCATGCCTTGATGCGGGAATATGTCACGTGTGCGGGGAACACCTTTAATCAGTCTTAATATTACCTTAACGTATCTAAAGTGCCTAGCAATAAAACTTGATTTTGAGTTTAGGTGGACAACAATACTGGCAGTTGTTGTAGGATGCTTATTGGTAATTTGAACTATAACTGAACAAATAAGGGTTATAGATTAGTCCGTACGCTGATATGTTTCCCTAACAGATGAAACTCGTAAAAATATGATAGTGAATAGTTTTTACATTTCCTGCATCTTTAATTTCTGTTTGATTATCTTGAAAAACCCAAAAGATTTTTCTTTTGTCTTTGTTTTTGATTGACCGATGTTGGAATACAAGTATTCTTCAATTAGAATCTCAGATCCGAAGCCGAAACACAAATAAAATCTAAATTTTACAAAATTCAAGGGTCAAATATCACTTTCAGGGTTAAAAATTATCAACCGTGAGAGTTCAGGGTGAAATTTGAAAAGATCTAAATGTTCAGGGGGAGAATGATTCGACTCTCATATTGGTGGTCAAACTAGACAAATCTTGAAAGTTCATCAATTAATAAACTTCAAGAATTTGATTGAGTCTAGATTATTTGTGGTATCTAATACAAGTTGTAGTTTGTGTGCAGGTTTTATTAATTTTTTCTGCAGGATCAACACAACGTCTGTGCATATCATGATTCAAACGACTAGCCTTGAAGCTGAACAAGGCCCGAACCTGAACAAGAAAATCATCTTGAACAGCAAGAACCCGATATTTGATCTTCAGAGAAACCAGATCGTGGTAGAGCTCCGGAAATTGAAGCTGAAGAAGATGAGAGTCAAGAAATGAAAGTGAAAATGATATTGATCTTCGTCCAAGTCACAGAATCGTCAATCATAAAAGCGGATATTTCTTGATTCCTCCCAAGTTATCGAACCAAATCAACGACCAAGACGTGATCTTATGAAGCCACGACTAAAGCTCAAATCAGTTGATATGTTCAAGTCTTCAGGGGTCATACACTGCGGTGTCACTCTAAGTTGAAGAATGCTGAACATGAAGACTCGAAGACCATATATCACCAGCTAGGTCCAACGAGGAGTCTGTAAATACACTTCTTGTGTGTCCCCAGCTAGATGATAGGTTGAGTCTGTAAATCCCTAGCTAGGTCCAAGGGGGAGTCTGTATGTGCATTGTTTGTATGTCCCTAGCTATTGATAGGTCTCTATAGGTCGTTGGCTAGGTTAATCAAGTGGTTTATGGCTTGTAATCGTATACTAGCCTGGTCCAAGGGGGAGTCTGTTAGTACATGATGTCCCTAGGCTAGTATATATGTTGTTTGGACACGTTTTGGGGTGTTTGGAGGTGTTTACAAGCATTTTGGGAGTGTTTGGGAGCATCAGGCGATTAGGATATGGGGGCATGCAATTACAATGCCAATTGCATTTAAGAACATGCGATTAGGCTCCAATTGCCTATAATCTTATGCGATTAAGGCCCAATCGCATGACACTGCATGGTGGATAAATCACCAATCGCGTGTACTGGGCTGTACGAGTACGGGAGTGTTGGGCTAGATTTTAGAGGTTTGCGTTGTCTTGAGTTACTTTGTTATTGGTTTATACGGTATTGGGTTCGGCCTTATTGGCCCATGTATGATGGCCGCCCTATGTAACTATAAATAGGGGGTTCATTAGGCATTTTGGGGTTGCTAGTCTTTTGTGGTTTTGTTATCTTGTTATCGTGATAGTGTACCAGATGGTTCTTGAAACCGTGTGCACGTTGATAATATAATCATCGTGTTTCAAGTCTTTTCTTTGTTCTTTCTACATAATCATTGATTCCGCCTTTGATTGTGTACATGTTTGATACCCGGTAGAGAGGATCTTGGACTTACAATTGGTATCAGAGCCTAAGAAGTCTTTAGAAGGCTCGGTTGCGGTATCAAAGGAAGAAGATCAAAGAAGTTCTTGCTATTGAAAAGGTTGTTTTTATTGAATTGATTTCATAATTATGTGTTTTATTGCTAATCGTGTTGTTTTGTGCAGTTATGTTTCGTGCTTTTTTAATTATGTTTATGAATGTTCTTCATTCAAAATCTTCATAAAATTTTTTTTTTTGATCCGAGTTTGTTGAAAGTCAAAAGTGTTTGCTTAAATCAAGGAGATAATTTGTTTTAAAAAGGAGGTGTTTTTATTGCTTGCTTATCTCCTTCAATTTTTTTAAAATTTTCGCAAAACTTGGAAAGTTTGTTGCTAATCTTATGCAGGTTTCCATATTCAAAGTGTGTTCGACATCTTCATTGGAGTTTGACCTAGCCTGAGTTCGACCTCTGCTTGAGTTCGACCTGCTGGACTGAGTTCGACCTGTTGGCCTGAGTTCGACCTCTGCTTGAGTTCGACCTAGTCTGAGTTCGACCTCTGCTTGAGTTCGACCTGCTGGACTGAGTTCTACCTGTTGGCCTGAGTTCGACCATCTGCCTGAGTTTGACCAACTACCTAAGTTCGACCAACTGCCTGAGTTCGACCTACTGCCTGAGTTCGACCAACTTTGCCTGAGTTCGACTAACTTTGCCTGAGTTTGACCTTAGACTAAGTTCGACGAACTGATTGGTGTTCGACCTACTATATTGGACTGGACTTCAAAATTGTTGGACTAGAATTAAGCCATATAAATCTGCACTAATAACTTTAACATTTTCTTTCAGAAATGGATTAAATGGTTAACCAAACAAATTTGAACGGACTTAATACTGACCAATTACTTGTAGCTACTCAAGTGGACAAAGCCATGGAATCTGTCATTGGCACACATCAGAAGATACCTGTTCTTCAACTTGGAACGTCCTATTCTGAGTGGAAGTTCTGATTCATTCAAGTTATGAAAATAAAAGATGCAAAGGCTCTAAGATCTATCTTGAACGGACCCTGTGTGATCACATATGTGGTTAACGAAATAACTGGAGCCACTGCTATCATACCAAAGAGTATGTATATTGATGAAGATCATGAAAAGACTGATATTGATGAAAGAGCAATTGCTTATCTTCATCAAGGACTTTCACCTGAAGTATCAATTGGAGTTCGTGACAATGCCACTGCCAAAGAACTTTGGGAAGCTCTTGAGAATCTTTATGAGGGAAATGATGAAATGAAAGAAAGCAGAAGGGAGATGCTGAGTCAGAAGTTCAATGCTTTTAATCACATTCCTGGAGAATCACTCGAAAGCCAGATCCAGCGTTTTGTAGCTTTAGTGAGTGAGATGAAATCAAATGATATGGTGGTAGATAACTCCGTCATGAACAAAAAGCTGCTAAATACTCTTCCAAGGAGTTGGGACTCAAATGTAACCCTTATCAAGAGAACCAAAGATTTAGCAAGACTCACTCTTTCTGAAACCATATCCTTGATCAAGTCCTATGACCTTGATGACAGGCAACGATACATGACTCAGACTGCAAGTTATAATAATGCAATCATCGCAACTCCCAGTAATGCCCTAATGTCTCAGCAAGAACCTCAGCGTCCCTCGTTGTACTCTTACCCAGCCAGTGGATCTTCGTATCCACCTATGTTTGCGCCCAGTGCCCCAAAAGGCTCAGCTATGCCTGTTTCCTCTGTGGCCACTTCTGCTGGACCTTCATCATCTGCATCACTTTCTTCAGCTGCACCTTTGTCAGCAGTCAAAATTCCAATGGAGCTTGAAAGTAACTTAAGTTTATTTGTTGCATTCATGAATTGCTATAATGCTTTTCTAACAGGTCAACTCACTGCGAAAGATGTTGGAGCATGTGACTTAAATGACGTTAATCAAGATGATATTGAAGTGATGGACTTGACTTGGCAGATAGCTATGGTGGTGCATAGAGTGAATAAGTTCATGAAGAAGACTGGGAGAAATGTACGGGAAAACCCAACATAGAAACTGGGTTGGGATAAGATGAAGATGCGTTGTTATAACTGTGATGAACTTGGACATTTTGCTCGTGAATGCACCAAGCCGAAGAAAGAAGTAGACAATTCTACTCCTGCAACCGCTTCTCCCACTGCAACTCCGGGAAGTCAATCATCTACCACTCACACTGGATCTGAATCCTCTAACTCCAACAAAGCCATGGTCGCTCAATCAGGAGGTGGACGGGATTGGTCTTCTCAAATGGAGGATCTAAAGATTGTTGAAGATACTGTGTACAAGGCACTCATGGCACAGATGGATGACGATTATGTTCCGTCAGCGGCTGAGGTACATTATGAAACTTTAGCTGAATCATGTTGCACTGAAAGGTGTAAACTTAAAATTAAGGGTTTTAGAGAAGAAACTCTCTCTGCATACAAACAGCTTGAATATGAAAAGATGGCCACTTGGGACATTAAAAAGAAATTGAACTCCTATAAAGAAATGGTCGAAAAACAAAAACTTGATATCAAGCGTTTGCATCAGGAGGTGAGTGATCATAAATGTCGATATTTACACTTCAAACGACTGTCTGACACTTTGACCATGGAATTGATCGACTTAAAATAAAAATTTGAAAATGCAGATTTTCATTTCAAAAAATTCGATTGTTCTATTCCTAAAGTTGAAAAAATGATCAACACCCAGTTAAAGTACAGACCAAAGGAAGTGAGAAATAAGGGCATTGGCTTTGTGGAAATTCCTCCACCTTTTAATGAAAATTATTCCTCAATTCCTATGTCGGATGAAGAACTGTTGGCTCTTCCTATATAAGGATATGGTCCACCAATAGAACAGCCAACCAGTCGACCATCACGGGATCAAGTTGAAGTCACTAAACCTGCATCAACCCCAATTAGAATCTCTAAACCTAAACAAAAACAATCTAAGCAAGAGCAGGCTCCTTCAAAAATATTTGTCAACTCTCAAGATGCTTCTAAGCAGACTGAGACATTAAATTATGAGAAAAATAAAGAGGTTGATAGAGTTTTTGAGGTTAGCAAAGATGAGGTTCCTTCTTCATTTGAATCTGATGAATCATTGTGTGTTTGTAAAGAGTCTAAACATGAATACATACAAGTAATTGAACCAATTCCTGCTTCGACCACCCAGCAAAACTCAAGTGTGAACAATGAGTTTGATTTCATGAAGCAAATTAGGGAGCTTTGTCTAAAGCAAAGAGCAAACAGTGAAAATATTCGGACCAATTCTAAATCTCACTCAGATGAGTCGTCAGTGACTGAACCTGAGTCTGACTCTGATCCAGACTCAGGAAAGACCGACTCATCTAGCTATCAGTCATGTGAAACCACCAAATCATCTGAGGACATGTCTAAAGTGAATGAATATGATTCTGTGTCTACTTCAAACTCATTTGATTCAGAAAAAACGTGCTCAATATCTTCTGAATCTCCTATATCTTCTGTGGCTGAAAACTTCTCTACAGAAAATTGCTACGATGTTTCTGATGATGTGAATGTTACTAATTTGGTTGATTCTTGTGCAGAAAATGTGATTGTTGAGGATTGGGTAGATGATGGGGATGAAGTCGATGACTCTGATTCACTTGCATTTAATAATAAAAATCAGAAAAACAATTTTTCAATTTCTTCTAAGGACAAAAATATTTGTGTGTGCTCGTTTGTTTTGAGCATAAAACCTTGTGACTTTTTGTCTGACTCTTTGTTTGTTCATTCAGATTCTGTTATTTTGCCAAATGCTTGTGATAAAATGAAAAATCTTTTGGTTAAACAATCCAGTACGGATCAGACTTGGAAATATGTCCCACCAAAACATGTTTTACCAAAATATGAAAAACAGAATTTTTCAAATCAAGGTACATGGTATTCCAAAATAGCATCACACAGGTATAGAGATGTAACCAAGCTTTTTGAGCCTGGAAAGTCCGCAAGATATCAGGGGAATCCACATGTAAAACGCCAGACATGCTATACATGTTGAATCCCAGGACATATTGCCAGAAATTGTAAAACAAATCTGAAACCTTTTGCAAGCTGGAAACATCAGAAGGCTCCAAACGGGAACCATAATCATCCCAAGCCAATGAAGACTGAGAAGTCTAAGGCAATGTGGAATGACAAATCCAAGGTGAAGCCTTCTGATGGTGATTGGAATAGAAATAAAAGGTTTAAACAGTCTAGTAAAAGGTTAAATTCTCAGACTAGGCATTACATGGCAGAATCCAGTTCGAATGAAAAGATATTTTCACAAAACAAATTTCACTGGAAACCGAAATGATCTATTCCAATCTATTCCCCGTCTGTAGGTTCTTCTTGTTCTATGAATGATATATCTAATCTCTGTGCTAATGTTTCAACTGCCAACATGCACTGGATGTAAGTCCAGTGTATGGATACAAATGGTGTACCCAAAACAACTATGGCTTGGGTACCTATAACTAACTGATCCTGCATCATGTGCAGGAACGGCTGTGGAAGACTATCTTTCGTCTCTGGTACATTGATAGTGGATGTTCAAGGCACATGACAGGAGACTTGTCCCAGCTTACTGATGTGGAATTTTTCAATGGTGGATTTGTCTCCTTTGCAGGAGGTGAAAAGGGTCAAATAACTCAAAGGGGAACGGTAAGAAATGGTGCTCTTCAGTTCAACAAGGTAAACTATGTTCTTGAATTAAAGCATAGTTTACTGAGCGTGTCACAAATATGTGATAATGGCTACTCAACTCATTTCACTGAATGTTAGGATCTGAGTTTGATTGTTTTGATATATTTAGAAGAAGATGAGAATTGAATGATGTAAGTATATATGGAAAGTGCAGCGGAATGATAAACAATAATCAAAACAATAGGAATAAATGTTTTTTTTTAATCGAAAGCTTTCATTAATTGAAAGATTACAATCAATACAAGTACTCCCCCTCAGCCTGATCACACAGTGATTGTTTGTCTGAGAGAATGTTTGTGTGTGTGATGCAATAGAACAGTACAAGCACTGTTCTATTTATAGACAAAACTAAACCACTGGTGACCTGTGCTGACATCACCTAAGATAGTGACCTCTAACAGAATAACAACATAAAACATCTGCCCTATACAAACTACTGTTGTATTACAAAATACTGTAGAGTAAACTACTGTTGAGGGAAAACTCTGTTGGTCTTGCAACATCTGTTGGAGTCTAAGTGTTGTTGACTCCAACAGACCTTTAGTCTTCAGTACTTGATCAGCAGTTGTTTCTTCATCAGACCTTTGGTCGGCAGTTGTTCTCTATCAGTTGTTATCTAGCAGTCCTTTGTATCAGCAGTTGTCATAGTAGTTGTTTGGATGGAACAGTTGTTAGGGTTAGCAATCTTTTGGGATGAGTATGTTGTAAAGACTGTTTATTTGTGTGAATCAACTGTTAGTATATTTTGGCTTTTCAATCATCTGTTCTTCTTCAGGTCAGCAGACCCAACAATCTCCCCCTAGAATAGATGATGCCAAAACTAAGCTTTATTCTTGATCTTTATTTCTCATCAGACTTTCTCTGATTTGTCCTTTGAATTGAAGTTCAAAGTCCAAAGCAAATAGGTCTTCTACATCTCTTTCAAGCTCAAGGTTCAGCAGTGTTTGGAGGTCATCCGCACACAGGCTATATGCATCATCCATGCTTAGCTTTTGAGCTTTTCCATCTGACCTGAGCAAGGTCAATTCATGGGTGTCTTTATTGACCTTCCATTTTAGAATTTTTGAGTCAGAGGATTTGCTGAGGTGCACTTTTATTCTTGATGAGTTTGGTGATGGAGGTCTCCCAATGAGTTCTCTGAGCTTATCAGTAGTGGGATTTGAGAAAAAGTGTACTTGATTGAAGAGGCCCTCCTTTATATAAGTATCAGCAAACTTCTTCTGATCTTCTTCAGACATTTCTTTCTGTTTCTTGAATTGTCTTCTAGCAGCAGCTGATAGATCAGAAGTGTCCAGTAAGCTGTCTAATGTAAAAGCCTGTTGAGGTCTCTTCATCAGTGGTTCATCAGAGTAGACAGGTTTTCTGGGTATGGTAGGATCATTCTTCTTGTTTTCTTCCAGTCTCTTGTATGTTTCAACCAACCTCAGCTCAGACCATCTTGCAACTGACCTCATCTCCCCATAGTCAGTAGCCACAATTTCTTGTCTCATTCTCTTAAACTTCAAGGCTCTGGCTGGATCTCTGCCTTTACTAAAATCAGGGGCAGAGACTTTAGCTGGGGGATTCTTGGCCAACTCTTCAATTCTTAAGAGTTCTTCTTTGAGAGCATGAGTGGTCTAGCCGCAAACTGTTTCTTGTTTGCTTTATAAGGCATGGTTGCCAAGATCTGTTCAAGAAGTGATTCCCTAACCTCCTTTTCCATGTCACTGCTGAGAGGCATGGCAGACATGGTGTTGCTCAGGGTCTTAGCAAAATCTTCAATCCTTCTCAATTTTCTAAGCTCTGCTGAATGGATGCCCTGAGCAGTCCTGTCATCTTTCCCTTTGCATTTCTCTTTAATGATGGCATCTGCCTGTTCAGCCTTGTATTTTAGATATGTGTCTATATTTAGGGGAACAGGAAAATGTGGAAGAGAAGGGAAAGATCTTTCAAATGGTTGTTCAATATTATAGAAAGATTGCATTTCCCCCTTGAGTAGATCAAGTTCAAGGGGATACTGAACAGCCAATGGTGTAATGGTTGGTGGTGGTCTATGGGATGTGAATTATGAAGTATGTGGTGAAAATGATGAAAGTGGAATGGCAGATGTAGGTGTGGATTGTGTGGTTGAAGTAGTGAGTGGTGATGTGTGTATGTTTTCATCCTGTACAACAAAGGTTGATTTCCTCTTCCTTTTGTACAAGATTTTTGGTGATGGTGGTGTAGAAGCAGTGGTGGTGTTAACATCTGTTGGCACCTTAGTAGGACCAGCAGATGTTTGAGATTTAGGTGGTGATGTGGTTGTAGGTTCAGATGTAGGTTTGGTGATAGTGATGACAGGCTCAGATGTTGTGGTGGTATCAGTGGTTTGGGTAGCAGCAGTGGTTTTGATGGTAGTGGATTTAGCAGTCAGTTTGGATGGTGGTTGTCTGACATGTTTGGCAGGCATTTTCTTCCTTTTAGAGGAACCCACATCTTCAACTTCCTGTTGTTGTTCCCTTTTCTGTTATAGCAAAAACTCTGCCTTGACTTCCAAAGTGTCAGCCCTCTTTTGCTTATCTTTAGTAGCTTTTTCAGCTTCTTCATTAGCAGAGTTGTCCACTTCTTTAGCTTTGCTGGTTTGTTGTTGTTGTTGTGGTGTTGTTTGAGTAGACCCTGGTTTGTTTGCAGGCTTTGATTTACCTTTTTGTGAAGGTGGACAACCAAAGGGATCTAACTTTGGTAATCTATCTCTTCCACTCTCCCCCTTTTTGGCATCATCAGCTGTGAATTCATCATCATCTTCATCTCTGAGAATGGTGGTAGGGGCAGAGCCAGTGGTCGTCAGCAGATGGTCCTTAATGGCCTGAATGTCTACATGGGTATCTTTGTACCTAGCATCTACCATGTTTCTGATTTCTGCCATGTAGGTTTCATGAGTCTGATCTGCTAGTTTTCTGTGAGCTATGATGATGGGAGAAACAGATTTCCATAGCTCACTAGCAATATCAGCTGTGGATGGTTGACTCTTGGAGAGAGTAGCCAAGGATTCCAATATTAACTTGACATCAGATTTGATATCAGCAACAGAGGTTTCAATGGTTTGGACTCTGGCCGTCAATTCTTGGTACTTTAACTCATCACCTAAGTTAATAGGATCACCTGAATTCCTATCAGTGGTAGTTTTAACTGATTCAGTCCTAGGAGGTGAATCCAAAGGATGAGAACCAGATGCCCCTTTTTCTTGGTTCTGGGGACTTCCAACTGATTTTGGGGACACTATAGTGGCCTCATCAGTTGTTGCCTTCAAGCGAGTCTTAGTTATGTAACCACTGTCCTGCTGTGAGACAATGGTCTCTACATCAGTAGTGGCTGCTCCACTTGAAAACTCACCTAGAGTTGCTTTGAACTCTAGGGGTGTAACCTCCTCATCTGTTTTTGGGATGGCTGATTGAATTTCCTCAGTCCCAGTCACTTGTGGAGGTATACTCTCATTGATAGGTGAAAGAGAGGAACTGGGATTTTCCTGAGTTTTATCAATAGCCTCAAACAGAGGTTGCATGGTCTGTTGAACATGTGATGATGAAGGTGGAGGAGTAAAAAGAGAATTAGCCCTGGGAGAGGGGCTTGTGAACATATGGCCAAGTGACTCAAATGTATCATGATGTGGTTCCCCTTGGCTTACAACATGATCCTTTTGTGAGGATGCATGAGGAGTTTGGACAGGTTGAGATATTTCCAACTGTTGTGAGGAAGTAACAACAGTGGTTTCTAGTTGCTTTTGTGTTGCAATAGAGTTATCTTCTGGTATCTCATCTTCTAGAAGTCTCTTTTGTGGTTGAGTGGTGGTTTTTGTGGATGGACGTTTTCTTTTAGAAATAGCTGGTGTGGGTTTCACAGCACTGGATGTAGTGCCATGATCACCAGGAGCAGTGGGCTCAACAAAAGAGGTAGGCTTTTTGTCTTGAAGTAAAAACTCAGCATTCAACCAGAATTCTTGGAGAGTATCAAGATAGATAGGGGCGTCAGCGGTTAGGATTGTCAGGTATTTGGATTTTAAGATGATGTCGATGGTGGAATGGAATGGAGTATTTTCATCTGTTTTTACCAGATATGGGAGATAATTGTGGGTGGCTTTAGCTTGAAGATCCATTGTAATGGATTCCGAAGGTGAGAGTGAGTGGAATTTGATTAAGGGTTTGAGAATGAAGAAGGCGGTTTCAGTATTTTGAATACAATGAGACAGTGTAACGACTGTTGTGATAAAACAGGGTTTTTATAGGCTCTGGTGAAACCGCTGATGTGGCCAAAACTCTGCTTGTAGGAGCAGACGTGGCAAACATCTGATGGTTAAACATCTGGTGGAGGACAGCTGTTTTGGCAAACAGCTGATGCAAACGGCTGATGCAAACAGCTGTATTTTTTTTATTATCATTATTATAGATATCTATATATATATATATATATATATGGATAATAAAATAGTTGTTTTATCTGATCAGAGGTTTGAAACAGATTTTTCAACCTAACAGTGCATAAAATGGATGAAACAGTGGTTGTTTTATCCTTAACAGATTTTTCAACCAAAAAGCTATTTTCAAGGATGAATTTTGATTTTCTGAAACATTTTAATGCTTTTATTAAAAACATTTGTGTTGTTTAATCCATGTTTAGCATACCAATTCTAGAAATCAGATTTGTAAAGGTAGATGTGTCTAAAGCTTTTGTCAACACATCTACCAACTGATCCTCTGTTGGAACATGGTGCAGAGAAATCAAACCTTTTTCATAGCTATCTCAGACAAAATGATGTCTGATGTCAATGTGTTTGGTAGTGGAGTGAGAGACTGGATTTTTGATGATATTTTCAGCAGCTTGACTATCCAACATGAGTGGAGTCTGTAATGCAGTTATCCCAAAATCCAGCAATTGATTTTGAGGCCACATGAGTTGGGCTGTACAGCTTGTAGCAGCAATGTATTCAACCTCAACTGTTGAGGTGGAAACAACTGCCTGCTTTTTGCTTTGCCAAGAGACTAAGGCATTCCCAAGAAACTAGCACCCTCCTGATGTAGACTTTCTTGTGGTGTGACAGCCAGCAAAATCACTATCTGAATAACCTGAAAGCTCAATGTTTCCATTAGCAGGATACCAGATACCAAGTGTGGGAGCACCTTTTAGGTGTCTGAATATCCTTTTCACAGCAATAAGGTTTGACTTTCTAGGTGAAGCCTGGAATCTTGCACAGACACAAGTGGCAAACATAATGTCTGGCCTAGATGCAGTTAAGTACAATAAAGACCCAATCATGCATCTGTAATGTGTTTGGTCAACCAGTTCATCCTTGTCATCAATAGCGAGTAACTTAACTGTATTCATGGGTGTACTACATGGTTACAGTCATTCATCTCAAATCTAGTTAACAAATTTTTTACATATTTATTTTGATGAATGAATGTGCCATTTTGCAGTTGTTTCACTTGGAGACCAAGGAAACACTGAAGTTCACCCATAGCACTCATTTCAAACTCTGCTGTCATGAGTTCCCTAAACTCTTCACACATTTTGTTACATGTGGATCCAAAAATTATGTCATCCACATATATTTGAACAATCATTAAGTCTTTCCCTCTCCATTGCAAAAATAAGGTTTTATCAATTTTACCTCTTGTGAAACCAATGGATAAGAGAATAGTGGAAAGAGTTTCATACCAGGCCCTTGGTGCTTGCTTGAGTCCATACAAAGCTTTATTAAGCTTGTAGACATGATCAGGATGGAATGTGTCTTCAAAACCAGGTGGTTGACATACATAGACTTCCTCCTGCATTTTGACATATAGGAAGGCACATTTGATATCCATCTGATACACCTTGATGTTGTGGTTGACAGCAAAGGCTAGAAAGAGTCGAATGGCTTCTAACCTTGCTACAGGAGCAAAGATTTCATCATAGTCTATTCCTTCTTCTTGTCTGAAGCCTTGAACCACGAGCCTGGCTTTATTCTTGACAACAATACCACTTTCATTAGTTTTGTTTTTGAAGACCCACTTTATACCTATTGGACAAACATCCTTAGGCAGTGGTACAAGTTCCCATACTTGTTGTCTTTTGAACTGAAGGAGCTCTTCTTGCATAGTTTCTACCCAACTGTTGTCTTTTAGTGCCTCTTGGTAATTGACAGGTTGTGTGAGTGATAGGAACCCTGCAAAAACACAGATATTGGAGGATTGACTTCTTGTTATCACACACTCTCTGATGTTGCCAATGATCTGGTCTGGTGGATAAGCTCTTAGGTAGATTAGATCTCCCTGATATGGTATGATGGCATTTTGAGGTGAAGGACAGAGGTTTGGTGACTCTGTTGTTGTAACATCTGTTTGCACTTCTGTAGTGCCATCAGATATTTGAAATGGAAGTGGGGGAATGGGTCCAAGTGATGTAAAACTGGACTGACTTTTGTCAACAGATGTTTGACTTTTGTCAACAGATGTTTGACTTTTGTCAACAGATGATTGTACAATGGTTGTGAGAGGTGAAGCAGTGGTTTAAGGGTAAGACTAGCCAACAGTGGTTGACTCAGCTGTGACAGAGTTTTGACAGTTGTTTTGAACAGCTGCTTCCTCTGATGCAGAAGAGATTTTATAGTGACTGGGGATCACAACATCTGTTCTGTAATCTTGTTGTGGAGACTTTGGACTACCTGCATTGTTAGTTTTAACAGTGATATCTTCAAAATTGAATTTATCTAAATCAAACAATTCAGCAAGATTTGCTGGGATTTTTAGGGATGAAAGTTCATTGAATTTTACATTCAGAGTTTCTTCTATTGTCTTGGTCTTTGTGTTAAACACTTTATAGGCCTTGGCAGTAGAAGAATATTCCATAAAATAACCACAATCTACTTTGGCTGCAAATTTTGAAATGGAATCTTTGAGATTTAAGATGAAACATGGGCAGCCAAAGATTTTGAAAAATGAAATTAATGGTTTAATTTTGAACAAAATTTCATAAGCAGTTTTTTGATATCTTGGGTTGATCAAAACTCTGTTTTGAACATAGCAAGCAGTGTTTACAGCTTCTGCCCAGAAGGACAGTGGCAAACCAGAGTCTGCTAGCATGGTTCTTGCAGCTTCTATAAGAGTTCTATTTTTCCTCTCAACCACCCCATTTTGCTCTGGTGTTCTTGGGATGCTGTACTGCCTCACAATCCCTTTTGACACACAGAAGTCATCCAACTCCTTATTTTTAAACTCTGTTCCATTGTCACTTCTAATGACTTTTACTGGCAAGTCATATTGTTTTTCAACTTTGGTGACAAAGTCCTTCAAAATACCTGCAGTCTCATCCTTAGAATGTAAAAAGTAAGTCCATGTAAACCTAGAAAAATCATCAACTATGACAAGACAAAATCTTTTTCTTCTTAGACTCATGATTTTAACAGGGCCAAACAAGTCCATATGCAACAATTGTAGACATTGACTTGTTTCGGACTCATCAATGGATTTTTAAGAGCTTTTATGTTGTTTTCCTTTTAAACAGGAAACACAATGCTCATCACATTTGAATTCTTTTGATGGTAAGCCTCTGACAAGACTTTGTTTGGAGAGTGTGTTGATAGTTTGAAGGTTGGTATGACCCACTCTCCTATGCCATAATTCTGTCTCCTTTGTGGAGGCAGCAGAAAACAAACAGACATTTGCCATAGGATTGTCCTTTAACATATCAACAACATACACATTGCCACTTCTATGAGCAACAAGTTGTGCTTTGCTCTCAGCAATGATGGTATCAATCTTTTTCACCACATCTGGCCCAATAATCTTACAAGTTTTCTTTGTGAAGAATGAGCCATAACCTTTGTCACTCATTTGTGAAACACTAAGGAGATTAAACTTGAGATTATAAATAAGATTGACATTTTCAAACTTGAGTTTCCCAGCTTGTACAGTCCCTGAACCCAACAACTTACCTTTTGAATCATTACCAAAGGATATATCACCCCCTCCATGAGCTAAGAAGTCCAGAAGAAGGGCTCTACATCCTGTCATGTGCCTGGAGCCTCCACTATCTACATACCAAAGACTATCCAAACAAGCAGAAGCTCCCTGCACAGCAGTAATGAATTAGTTTTGGTGAGTGTCCAAAGCCAGGTTGGCTTTGGATGGGTCCTCAGTCTTTGCAAGTGCTTGAATGTCAACACTTGGGGCAACAGTTGTTTGATCACTTCCAGACAGATGATAATACCCATAGGGATTTCTGTTCACTCTTTGTTTAGAAGGTCTTTTTGGCTCCTCATAAACATGTGATAGATTATGACATGGTGGTTGTCCATATCCTCTTGGGTACTTGCTTGTGGGTGGAGCATCTGTTACTTGGACATCCCTGGGAGCAGATGTTTCAAGACTTTTAGTAACAGATGTTTGGACAGGAGTGAAAGTCTGTTTGGGCTTTCCTTTTGAAGTACTCACCACGTGACTTGCAAGAGTTTTAGCCTTGTACTCTTGTATTTTTACATCAAAATTTTTGAGATACAAGCACTCTTTGGTTTTGTGATTCTTTTTCCCACATATTGAGCATGTGGCTTTGGAATCACATTCACTTGTTCCTTTGTTAATATCATATGCTTTTAGAAGAAAACAGTTTTTAGTGACATGATTCTTCTTTTCACAGAAATCATAGAACAAGTGGACAGTCTTTTCTTTCTTTTTCCCGTTTTCAACCTTCTTTTCAGCAGATGTTTGAGCATCTGCTGGAATGTTTTTCAAGGGAATGATCTTTGCCTGAGGTGTTGTCCTTCCTTCAGGAGTTTTGAAATCAACAGGTTTAAAATTCTCAAGAGTACCACACTCATCAGACCAAGTAGGTTTAAATTCATAATTTTCAAGTTCAGTGAATGATGAGGAACATTCTGGTTTTTCTAGAACAATTTTCTTACCATTGGGTTCAGTGATTTTAATCTCTTGACCCTTCAAATTTGTTGGTACTATCTCAACTAACTTTTGATCCCTTTTGTCAGTGTTTTCAAAAGCTGGAGCAGTGGTTTCAAAACCAAAACCAAACTTCACATGACTTTGGGTTTGTTTGTTGAGTAGCATTTCAAAACCTCTACAAGATTCCACCCATTTCTGACATTCAACTTGGGTGGACTCAAGCTCACTTTTACAACTCTGATATTTTGTTATCATAGTTTGGAGCTGGTCTTTGGTTATGGTTGCTTCATGTTTTAAGCTGCTTATTTCAGATTCTTTTTCAGTTAAACTTGTTTTTAATTCTTTTGAAAGTTTCTCAAATTTAACTTCATCATCTAAAATTTTCTTTCTAAGGTTTTCATTCACCTCTTTGATGTTAGAAAATGCTATCACACATCTGTCAGAACATAAATCCTTAAGAATTTGAGGAGATACCTTAGCAGCAGCCATCAATGCACAATCACACTTGCACTCACAATCATCAGATGCACCCTAGGGATCTGAGAGATTCACAACCTCTTCTTCGGGTTTTTCACCTGCAACTATTTCATCAACAACATCATCAGTCACAACTTTAGATTCAGTCACCACCTCCTCAGATTCAGCTTCTTCTACCAAAGCCATGAAACAAAAATTTTCTGGTTCATTTTCAGCTTTGGCAACTAGTGCAAAATTTTCATCTGTTAACTCATCTGGTAGACTGCTCCAATCAACAAAGCCTTGTGTGAAGAAGCTCTGTTGACTGGTCTCTGCAGGAGCAGAGGATGGAGCAGCAGTCATTTGCATAGGTGCCTGAGCAACAGGTGTTTGCACATAGTGGATCTGAGGAACAGTGGTTTGGACATACTGGACAGGAACAGTGTTTGAGGACTGTGCAAAATGAGCAGTGTTTTGCACATTTGGTCCAGGGGTATTATAGGAATTTTGATAAGTGTTGGTCTGAGGTCTTTGATTTGGATAGGTGATTATAGGTGTACCAGGTTGACTCCTACATTCCCTAGCAAAATGACCAAGTCTGTGACATTTATAACACTTTATCTTTTATTTATCCAACCCAGCCTTTGATCTGCCAGTTAACCCTGGAAACCTTCTCCCAGTTTTCTTGTAAAAATTGTTAGTTCTTACACTGAGAAGGGCCAATTGGTGCATAATGTTCATTTCTTCCAAATCATCAGGGTCAAAGTATTTTAGGTCATCATACTCAAAGGATATGTTATCAGATGCCTGGATATGACCACCACTTGCTGTGAAAGCATAGTATGGTGAATAAGAATCAGAGTTAAAACCTGAGTTAAAACCTGAAGTTATGTCAATGAAGTGATCATAACTCTGATCCTTAGTATTTCCAGGCACCTCATCATGACCCAAAAGTGCTGTATTACCAAATACATAATCATCAGACACTTTTCCAGAGTCCTGGAGCTTCTTTTTCTGGTTAAGCTCTCTCTCATAGGTCAAGAGCTTACCATGAAGCTGGGTCAGTGATAGGTCCTTAAATCTAGTTGAGTTTCTCATAACTATAGCAATAGTGTCCCATTTGTCTGGTAATTATCTTAAAACCTATGGTTCAAAGTTGAATGAGGGTAAGTTAGACCAACCAGTTTTAGTTCACTAATGAGACAGTTAAACCTCTCAAATTGTTGAGTTAATGACTCTCCCTTAACATGACTGAATGTTTCATATTAATGGTTAAGTATTTCACGGTTGTTTTCAATAACCTCTTCAGTCCCACCAAATTGTTCTTTCAGTGCATCCCACAACTCCTTTGCACTGTTACAGTGTAACAGCCCAGCATATATATCATTGGGTAGAGCCATGGCCACAATACTGAAGGCCTTAGCATCTAACTCAATTTTCTGAAAATCCTGGTCGGAGTAGTTTTCAAGTTTCTTAGGCTCCTGAACCTTGGGATCTTCGGTACTCGGCACCATCGGAACATGTGGTCCGTAGATAACCGACTTCCAACACCTAGTGTTCTGTTGAGCTAGAACATGGCTCATCCGACGATGCCAGATATTGTATTCAGATCTGACAAGCATCGGTGGCTTGTTGTTCGTGCCAGTGTTATGTGGATCGTGATTGATTGAAGCCATTCTCTGATTTTTCAAAGACAAAGTCTGTTTATAAACGGTTGAATCGAAAATAAACTATTACTCTGTTTTCAATCCGACAAACAAACGATATCAATAATTGTGAGCTGATCTGTTTATATTAAATTGATTGATTAGATCGAATTTAATTGACCTTGCTCTGATACCAATTGTTAGGATCTGTGTTTGATTGTTTTGATATATTTAGAAGAAGATGAGAATTGAATGATGTATGTATATATGGAAAGTGCAGCGAAATGATAAACAATAATCAAAACAATAGGAATAAATGTTTCTTTTAATCGAAAGCTTTCATTAATTGAAAGATTACAATCAATACAAGTACTCCCCCTCAGCCTGATCACACAGTGATTGTTTGTCTGAGAGAATGTTTGTGTGTGATGCAATAGAACAGGACAAGCACTGTTCTATTTATAGACAAAACTAAACCAATGGTGACCTGTGCTGACGTCACCTAAGATAGTGACCTCTAACGGAATAACAACATAAAACATCTGCCCTATACAAACTACTATTGTATTACAAAACACTATAAAGTAAACTATTGTTGAGGGAAAACTTTGATGGTCTTGCAACATCTGTTGGAGTCTAAGTGTTGTTGACTCCAACAGACCTTTAGTCTTCAGTACTTGATCAGCAGTTGTTTCTTCATCAGACCTTTGGTCAGCAGTTGTTCTCTATCAGTTGTTATCTAGCCGTCCTTTGTATCAGCAGTTGTCATAGCAGTTGTTTGGATGGAACAGTTGTTAGGGTCAGCAGTCTTTTGGGAAGAGTATGTTGTAAAGACTGGTTATTTGTGTGAGTCAACTGTTAGTATATTTTGGCTTTTCAATCATCTGTTCTTCTTCAGGTCAGCAGACCTAACACTGACAAAGGATGTTTAATATTAAAACCTGGAGTTGTAATTCCAAACGAATGGGTGCTACTAAAATCTGAACGTCGAGGTGATGCTTATGTCATTGACATGAACAAACCTCTCTCTGATAACGTTACATGTCTGTTTTCAAAAGTCTCTCAAAATACTGTCATTCTATGGCATCGTCGTCTTGGACATGCAATTGCTAAAAACTTGAACCGGGTAGCTAAACTGGGATTGGTAAGGGATTTGCCAGTCCGTGATTTTTTAACAATTGAAAATTGTGTTGCATGTGCTAGGGGAAAGCATCATAGAAAATCACATTACTCCAAGTTGGTAAACACTATTAATTCTCTGCTACAGTTACTTCATATGGATCTATTTGGACCAGTGAATGTACTCAACATTTCTCGTAAAGCATACTGTTTAGTAATAACTGATGATTACTCACGTTTTACTTGGATTTTCTTTTTGGCTAACAAGAGTGAGACTGCAGAAATAGTAAAACAGTTTATTGTATAAATGGAGAATCAAACCAACTTGAAGGTAAAGGGCATTCGTTGTGACAACGGAACTGAATTCAAGAATGCAGAGTTAAACTATTACTGTGCTCAGAAAGGGATTGCACGTCAATTCAGCTCAGCAAGGACGCCACAACAAAATGGAGTCGCTGAAAGGAGAAATCGCACCCTGATTGAAGCTGCCCGTAGAATGCTGTGTGATTCCCAGCTCCCGACCTTCTTCTGGGTAGAAGCTGTCAACACAGCCTGCTATGTGCAAATGAAAACACCCTACGAAGTGTTGTTTGGTACTAAACCCTCCGTCAAACATTTTCGTGCTTTTGGTTGTCCGTGTACCCTGTTGCATCTGGACGCTACACCAAAGTTTGATGCGAAAGCTGACGACTGTTATTTTGTCGGTTATGCTGGCAAGGCTGCATATATGGTTTACAACAAACAAACTAGGCAAATCGTAGAGTCGTTTGACGTGCGTTGGCTTGAAGAAAATGCAACAGATGCTAGAGTGGGCCCAGACTGGTTATTTGACTATGAAACTCTCTTTCGATCTTTTCATATTTTTGACGATGTATCTAGTGGCGTAAATACAGGTTTCACAGATTCCTCAACATCCGCTGCTGGAACCTCATCCTCCTTGATTGATGATGCAAAGGATGAGGGGGATGCTATATCTACATCTCCATCAATACAGCCACTTTCAGTTTCTGCCGAACCATTCATTCCCACTACGGATCTTGTGCAACAGGTAAATGACGAAGATTTGTCTTCTGATACCTGAATTCCTGCTCTTCATGATCCCATACCTATTGAATGCATGGTGGAGCACAATGATGAGGAAGAAGTTAATTCTGACACTGTAGAAGAGACTGCAACGTGTAGTATTACGATTCTACCTGGATACTCTTCAGTTCCAAACAGAGCCATTCCTACAAACGTTCAATGAGATCACCCACTAGAAAACATCATTGGTCCAGTGGATGCAGGTGTTTTAACAAGGATCCAAATTGGTGACATCAACAGATGCTTGTACTCGTGCTTCATTTCACAAATTAAGCCAAAGTCTACTACTATGGCCATGAGAGAACCAAGTTGGGTTGATGCGATGCAAGATGAACTAAATCAGTTTGAGAAGCTGCAGGTTTGGAAGTTAGTTGAACTACCTCCACGAAAACGACCTCTTGGCACGCAGTGGGTCTATCAAAACAAAAGAGATGATAGTGGGGTAATTGTAAGAAACAAAGCTAGATTGGTTGTGCAAGGGTTCAAACAAATTGAAGGCTTAGATTATGATGAGGTATATGCACCGGTTGTGAGGTTGGAAGCAATCATAATATTTCTTGCCTACGCATCGTTTAAGGAATTTACTGTCTATCAGATGGATGTCAAAACAGCGTTTCTGTATGGAACTGTGAAATAAGAGATCCATGTTGGTCAACCACCGGGTTTCACAAACCCAAAATATCCAAAGCATGTGTACAAACTAGACAAAGCTTTGTATGGGTTACATCAGGCACCACATGCTTGGTATGCTACCCTGACTGAACACCTGCGTGCTAATGGATACACTCGTGGTGTTATTGATCAGACTTTATTCGTCAAGACAGTGAATGACGATCGTATTCTGGTGCAAATTTATGTGGACGATATCATTTTTGGTTCCACCAGTGATGCACTGTGTAAGGAATTCGAAGAGGTGATGAAAAAGCAGTTTGAGATGAGTGCTATAGGTGAAATGACCTTTTTCTTAGGTCTGGAAGTTCGTCAAAACTCTAAGGGTATCTTGATTCATCAAGGTAAATATGTGGATGACATTCTTGCAAAATTCAGCTTCAATGATGTAAAGCCAGCCGACACCCCAATGTCTGAGAGACCAGGTCTCACTCAAGATCTGGAAGGAGAAGCCGTAGAAGAAACACTTTATCGTTCAATGATTGGTTCGCTAATGTACCTGACTGCTAGCAGACCAGACATCATGTTCGCTGTGTGTCAATGCGCACGTTATCAGGCTAATCCTAAAACTTCTCATTTACATGCTGTCAAGAGAATCTTTAGATACCTTAAGGGGAAACCCAGATTTGGTCTTTGGTATCCTAGGGATTCTCCTTTTGAATTACATGCTTTTTCTGACAGCGATTTTGGAGGCTGTGACATTGACAGGAAATCTACTTCTGCGGGATGTCAATTCTTAGGCGATCGGCTTATTGCATAGCAATGTAAGAAACAGCAAACAGTCTCCATTTCAATAGCGGAAGCTGAATATGTGGCTGCCTCTGCATGCTGTTCTCAGGTTATCTGGATACAACATCAATTGGTGGATTACGATTTGGATTTCTCTCTTACTCCTATTTACTGTGATAATGATGCTGCTATCCAAATTGTGAAAAATCCAGTTCAATTTTCAAATGTAAAACACATTGCCATAAAAGAACATTTCATCCAAGACTCTTTTAACCAAGGTTTAATTGTGCCTACACACATTCACACTGACGACAATGTCGCAGATCTTTTTACAAAACCTGTTAATCGAGCTCGCTTTGAAGCTCTATCTGAACTGCTCAAAATGGTCCATTTCGAGGACTGAACTGGTCGTTTTAAAAAAAAAACGAGGGGGTCTTTTGGTCTTCTTAGTGTTAGGTTTGTAAATTTGTTCTTTAAATTCTCAATTGAGTTAATTTCCAATTTAGTCCCTGAGGTTTGTTAAAAATTGCTACTTTCATCCAAATCTTTTTATTTGGTCAATTTAGTCCCTGTGGTTTCATTTTTTTGTCATTTTAGTCCCTGTGGACTAACAAGATTTGGATGAAAGTGACAATTTTTGACAAACCTCAGGGACTAAAATGACAAAAAAATGAAACCACAGGGACTAATTTGACCCAAAAAATAGATTTGGATGAAAGTGGCAATTTTTGACAAACCTCAGGGACTAAATTGGCAATTAACTCTTCTCAATTTTAAGCACAAATTTAGGGGGATGTGTCCTAAGAAAAGATCAAAACATTTTATTTTCAAAAACGAGAGATGAAATGAACTTTCACAAGTTGGACTAAGGCTTACTCACGTAAGACATGTATTGAAACAGTTTGGCTCTAGGGTGATATGTTGGTAGGCTTGGTTCTGATGGCTAAAATGTTAATGATCTTGTGAAGCACTTAAAGATAAAACACGACCTCAGTAAGGAACATCACTTGGAATCAGGTACAATCTCTATTTGAATGCTTGTGCGATGTCTCGAAGCATAACACTGTGGTCTAGGTCTGAAACCTTTTCTGAAAAAACTCGTGTATCTCCTCTGTTTTGTGTAAGCAAAGACCTAGAGATGCTAGGCAACGAAAGCTTCTGCTGCATCCAGAAATATGCTGACCTAGTTTTTTTCGTTGTCGTGCGGTAGATCATTTTTCACCTAAAAGAGACCTCAGTGTCCAAAGATGTCCTGGCTGCTCCTCTGCTGCATCCAGATATATGCTGACCTGGACACAGTCAGGATGTCATAAAAGAGACCCTCTAGAGTCCAAAACCCAAAACCCTCGTCATTTGATAAATCATCTGACTTGTATATTATCCTAAATCTCTTATTGATCTATTCTTTTCTTCTCTCAATCCAGTCCCAGACAAGATTTCAAAATTCTAGAATAGATACTGTGAAAAATATGCGGTAGGGAAACTGCTTGCATGATAGAGTGTATCACTTGATATTCTAGGATTTGAATGTGAATTGCTTGAGTGTTCGTACCAAATATACCAAAACATGATAAATAATGTCACGTATCAATGTACGAGAAGGCCTAAGGAAATAAGTTTAAGGGGACAAATATACTGGCAATTGCTAAGACCAACTGAAGTAGATTAGAGTTGATAAGTGTAGCTTGGCCAGAAACACAGTGATTTGATCTCGTGATAAAAATTTTCTTCAGTATCTCATTTAAATAATTTTAGCTAAGTTTACGTCAGGCCAGTTCACGATCTGACTTGGACCCGGATGCAAAACACACCTCAAATGATTTCAAATGGGCACTGGGATACGAGATGGGCCCACCACACGGTTGGTGGGCCACACAAATCTCGTTTAAACAAAAAGGGGAGGCACCGTTTTGAATTTTTCATAATCATAAAAAGAATCAAATCATTTTCCTAATCTTCTCTCACACACATACACTATCTCCAGAGAACTCGTGTTCATCAATGCTTTTCAATGATCAAGAAGGTAAAACCTCTGAAATAATGTTTATTGCTACGGGGATAGTGTTGTTTTTGACATTTTGCAGGTGTGAAAGCTTGAAGAAGGCGAAGAAATGATTAGCAGCGATGGAAATGGGGGAGTTCGAGTGGTTCAGACGGCGGCGCGTGAGTCTTACGCACCTGGGAACTCGAGTTCGAGTGGCGCGTGACTTCTACGCGTTTGGAGTTCGACCTCAGATGAGGGAAAATTACCAAACTGCCCTCGAACTCTATCCTTTTAGTCGAACTCATCCAACATTTACCAAAATGCCCTCGAACTCAGATGGATTTTGACAAAAATGCCCTTGAACACAGATCTGGTCATCGAACTCAGATGACAAATGACCAACATACCCTCGAACACAGATCTGGTCATCGAACTCACCTGTCTTTTGACCAAACTGCACTCAAACACACCTCACCACATCGAACTCAGTTCATGAACTCGAACTCCCTTTCCTTTTTACAAAAATACCCTCGAACTCATCTGTTGTTGGGCTTACTGTTGACTCGAAGCCCACTTAGGTCTAAATTCACCTGTTTGGGGCCTGTCCGTTGATGTGAAGCCCAATGGACCTTAAACAGATATCAATATGGACCCGAATATCTTATGAAATCTGAAAGAAGGGGGCCCATAAAACCATGTTTTAATTTCTTAAAATCTTGACGTTTAAATCTTGATGTCTAATACAATTTGTTTTGTGCATAAATGACTACTCCTCATGTGCCCACGCTCGAGAATAGTCATAATGTGGTGTGTTATCTATCTGATCCTCCTGAAGAGTATATGCAGGAATTCAAGTCTTTGATTGTGGGGCTCAACACGTGCAGAGTTCCACGCGCTATGAGAAAAATCCAGTTGTTTTCACTAACTGGATAACTGAATTTTGGGACAACTCAGCGGCTAACAAGGGAGATAATTTGATTCGTTCAAGGGTTCGGGGAACTAAGGTGACTATTTCTGAGCAAGATGTTCGAGACGTCTTACTTTTTGGTGATTCTCCAGATGATCCTGTCAGTTTTTCAAAAGACAAGCTTGTTCCTGTGTTGCAAAGGATGGAGTATGAAGGTGAACTGTCAACACCACCATACTTGAAGAAATTATTTCCATGCTATTGGAGGTTATTAGTACATATGTTTTTGGCTAGCTTGGGTGGTAACAAGAGTGGACAAGATCAGATGGGAGTGAAATAAGCTTCTGGGATAGCGGCATTGATTGAGGGATGGGATTACAATAACTCAAAGTGCATCTTTGAGGATATGTAGACAAATGTGAAGACCCTCAACAAGAAGTATTTCTACAAGTTTCCAAGATTTGTGCAGATGATTCTAGAATCCAAGTATCCAAAGCTTGAGAGGACAGTTGAAACATATGATAACAAATGCATGGCTTCTCAAATCTTTAGATTAATTAGGCAGGTTCGTAAAGACTCAAGGCAGGTTTTTACCGGAAAATTTCCACTGATTAAGTTTGGAAAGTTCAGTGAGATTGTTGAAGAAGCCTCAGACTTGCCATCTGCACTTGTCGCTGAAGAGCATGATGTTCAGATTGTCGAACCACCACCTACTGAACAACGTTCTCCTCCTGAAAACGTTGATTTGACTGAGGTGGAAAGTGAAGATGAGGTGGAAAGTGAAGACGAGGAAGAAGTGAAAGATGATGAGAAGACTGCAGGAAATGACGAAGATCAATTTGAGAATTTTGATTTTGATGATCTAAATGACGATGAGATAGATGACTTTATTATTGAAAATGCTGAAATAAAGTCAGTGACCGAAGCTAAGACAGGGTTGATTGAAGAAGAGATTATGACTGAAGCTTCCAACACTGCTGCTTCTGAGACTGTTATTCCTCAAGCAGAAGTGCTTTCAAGCAAATTGAATACCGTTCGAGAGGCTGAACAACGGATTCCTCCATCCGATGTTGCAGTTGAGACATTTGTTGATACTGAAGTTTTTGAAGACCGCAACTCTGATTTGAGGCCGAGGAAGAGAAGCAGAAGAGATCCAAGATTGACTGTTACTGCTAATGTTTTTGTTCCTATTGCTGAGACTGTTTCTGCTGCTGCTGATACTGTCATGACTGATGCTGGTGCTTCAACTGATATTCCCGTTGGTGTTATTAGCTCCACTACTTTGTCTGCAACTGCAACCGAATCATTTTCTCAATTCATGAGTAAGGCACCAATTACAGGGAGAGTAAATGAAGAAGCTGGATCTTCTGGTGCTTCTGGTTCGAGTAAGGTTTTATTTGATGAGGAAGCTTTTCAAAGAGCTCAGATGGCCTTTCTAGCTAATAAAGAATAGGGAAAACGTGTGGATGTTGAATTTCTGACGACGGAAGAGAGAGAGGCAAATCAAGAAGAAATTGATAGTGATGAAGTTATTTTTGCTGAAGTGGATGTTCATGGATTGTAATCTAAAGTGCTGAAGCTGGAGACTGAGAAAGTATAGCTAACTGCTCAGGTACAGAGTTTGATGGAGATGGTCACTGAAAAAGATCAAAAGATTACTGAGCTGGAAACTGGATTGGGCGATGTTTCAGCTAGACTACTCAACTTGAATCAGAAACAAGAGAACAAGTTTGGAAAGGAATTTTCAGAGACATCATCTTTTGTTGATAAACTAATGAGTCCTGCTGAGCGTGAAAGATCAGAAAAGGAACATGAAAAACACATGAAGAAATATTTTGAAGATCAGGTTCCCAGAGTGAGAGATCGTCGTCCTGGAAGCACTTATGTTCTCAAGAACTTAGCTGAGCCATCTATTGATCCCATGGAGGAGCATCCTGAAAGATACGTGACAATTACCAGTGATCGCTATGATACTTATGGTAATCAAACTGGAATAGAGTGCTGGAGATATAATGATGATAAGGGAGTGTTTGTTGTTCATAGAGGAAATGGAGTAGTTGAGTACTATGCTTCTACATCTGCCTTCAACTCCTGGACCAAGATCGATTTGACAGAACTTGTAAGAGCTCCTTTCATCAATCAGACGAGAAATCCAAGAAATAAGATTAGAGTCACATTTCATAAGAAGTTTCAGGAGCAAGCGAAGGTGAATTTCAGGGATATGAAGACTGCAAGCTCATTGTTGGTGAAGTATAAGGGTGTGTTAGGTGTTGATGGAAGGCCATTCAAGACAGTTCAGTGGCCACCTACTAAAAAGATGAAGACTATTCCTTTGACTAAACCAATGGACAGGGGATGTTTGAAGGATATGAAGTTTTGGGTCTATGATCCTACTTCTGGATCTGCTGTGATTGTCTGTGATAGCGATGAGTTTTGAGTGTTTGACGCCAAAGATCTGATGAGTTTGCATACTGAAGACATTCAAGTCCTGGCTAGACATCAGATTCAGTGTGATCCCACGTATGAAGTATGTGAGAAATCATTTACTAGTGCAGTAGCTCAGATAGATAGACTGGGGTTAGCATCTGATAGAAGAGGAAGAGTGGAAACTGAACTGTTTGGTCCATATGTTGGCAAGTCGCCTGAAGAGTGGAAGAGGGCAATGGAGAAAAAGAAGAAGACTTCTATGAAGCGCAGCAAGAAGCAGTAGAGACACTTCAAGTCAACACAAACCAAGGGGGATATTGTTGGGATAGATTTTAGAGGTTTGCGTTTTCTTGAGTTACTTTGTTATTGGTTTATATGGTATTGGGTTCGGCCTTATTGGCCCATGTATGATGGCCGCCCTATGTGACTATAAATAGGGGGTTCATTAGCCATTTTGGGGTTGCTAGTCTTTTGTGGTTTTGTTATCTTGTTATCATGATAGTGTACCAGACGGTTCTTGAAACTATGTGCACGTTCATAATATAATCATCGTGTTTCAAGTCTTTTCTTTGTTCTTTCTACATAATCATTGATTTCGCCTTTCATTGTGTACGTGTTTGATACCCGGTAGAGAGGATCTTGGACTTACAGGGAGGTATAAAGGGGCCCAATCATTGCCCTAATCATTAGTTCTTGCCACACACACTCTCCAATCACCCTCCCCTGGTCTGAGAAGTATGATTTGATCACTGTAACACTCGAGCTCTGTTTTAATGATAAATCTTTAATCTTTTGACCCGTTTGTGTGTGTTAATTACTCGCATATCATTGTTTCTTGGTTGTTTTTGTTATTAGAACATATTTAGAGGATTCCGCACTCTGAATATAAACCTCGTGATTGTCGGTTGACCCATTCGTCGATCCTACAACAATCATCCAAAAACATTGTAGATGCATTTTTTGCGACTAATGCTTTGGATTACAAATAACATATGTTAGTGTGTTTTGACGAATGGGCGAAGGAAGAGAATATGGGCGAATGAAGGTTTATAAAGGTGCGAAGGAGAGGAAAAGGTGCGAAGGAGAGATAGGAGGTCGAAGGTAGAATAGATGTTAATGTATAGCTTGGTTCGACCATGATGAATGGGCGAACCCACACATTCGACCAAGCAATATGGTCGAATGTGCAGGCCTATAAATAGGTTAAGCTCATTTTGAATGTAAGTTTTGGTCATTTTAGTTTCCCTCCTGTTTGAGTCTCTCCCTAGGGTTTTGTATAAACTTAATTCACGTCATATATTGATTGTAAAGCTTATTTTAACGTGTAATTGAGTGATTTTATGAATGAAATGAAGCTTTTAAAGATGATTTCTGTGTTTTGTTAATATTATTATCATTTTGTGATTGATTCAGGGATTCTACACCTGAATCAAACTTGTTTGATCACTATCTTTATAGATTTGACGATCCTATGCGGATACAAAGTGGAATCAGAGCCATTATAGATCAAACAACCACAAATTGATAATTTTACAGCTGATTTGGACCCTATTTTGATTAAAAAAAAAACTTTCTGTTTTCATTGATAAAACTGAATTGATGATAATTTGATTGATTAGAGCTTGTTTTCATGGATAAAATGCATAATTCTCTTTGATAAACTTGTTCCAAATCAAATTCGAAGCAAAACCTGATTAGAATCATCAAATTCTTTCAACTTTTGAAAAATTTAATTAAAATTAACTGATTTTCAAAGAATAACCGTTTTTGAAAGTGCAGGGTCGAACCTAGGGAGAATGGGCGAACGTGTGTGTTAATTTGGTCGAACCAAAGGATTTTTGGTCGAAGGTGGTGTTTTAAGTGGTCGAACCAAGAGTTTGTTAGTGTATTGTTGTTCATTCAACCATACTTGTCTCATTCGACCATTCGGACGGTCGAAGGTGAAATCAAACGGTCAAAAGAGGGTTTAAACGGTCGAAAGTGATTTGTGTTTGTCATATCTCTCATTCGTATCATTTCAAACGGTCGAAGGAGAACATTTTCTCTCATTCGACCACTCGACACATACGAAGGAGAAAGCTGTTTTAAACTTTTCTAACCTTTTCGTGTTTAATCATTTTCAGATCAAGATGTGGAACTTTCCTACTACACCACGACCTAACACGACACCACAACAGCAGACAACCATGGATCCTTGGTCGGTTGCTGCTCAAAAGTCTAGTCAACCATCACAACCTATCAACTACATGGCGATGACTAGTACTATTCCTCAACACGTTGCGCAACCACAACCGCAACCGATTGGTGACTATTGGGGAGTAGCAGCAGCAGCGGTTCACTCACAGACGACTAATGCCATATCAACTCTTATCCAAGACTTGTCTTCGGGGAGTGGATACCGTCCACCTAAGCTTATGGAAATGGTCGATTACACACGTGGAAGACCAAATTCAAGATCCATTTGGAGGGTATGGGTTTAGAGGGAACTGAGGCGTGGCAGATGATTGTGAAAGGCTATGTTGCTCCGATCTTGGAGAACACGGGAGAGCCTATTCCATTGGAAAATTTTGCAGACGATGAAAAGAAAAGGTATGCTATTGAGAAAAAGGCGTTTTCTCAATTGTCTCAAGCTATCAACACTGATTTACTTCATCAGTTTGGTTCTTGCACAACTTCTAAACAGCTGTGGGACATGTTAAGGAACAGGCATGATGGAAATGAGAAGACTAGGAAGCTAAAGATGGAAGAGCTTCGAAAAGAGTTTGAGAATTTTAGTTACATGGGTAACGAGACGTTGAAAGAGTTGGTCCCAAGGTATTGCCACTTACTCACAGAGCTTTCAAGCTATGAGATAAGCATACCTATGTCCGAATTGGTGGACAAGTTTGCCGATGCATTGCCACCATATTGGAACCAACATATTGAGGTGTTAAAAGAGAAGGATGCGTACCAGTATTGGACGATCAATGAGTTCATTCAGAAACTGGAAAACAAGGAGATGGAGGAAAAGAGGAAAGCAAAAAGGGCTCAAATTCCTCAGAATCCGGAATTGTATCTTGGTGGTACATCTACTTCTCATTCTACTTCCAGTTCTACTTCTAATGTTGCTCCACACATCGCGTGCGTATCTAACATTGTTGAACCACCCAAACAACCAATCAATTACTTTGCTCAAACATCTTCATATACCTCACCATCATATCCAACAACTACTACTTACATTCCACCATTTTCACCCATGCAACAAGCAGCATGTTACTCTGCTAGCCAACCTCAACAACAACAACCATACAATCCTCAAATGAACCAGATGCAAATTACTCAAAGTCAAAATAACCAAAGCCCGATTGTGTTGGAGACATCAAATCTGAACAATGTTACTGTTGAAATTGCCCAACAACATGTAGCATTAGTTTCAGCAATGATAGCATCATACAATGGATTGGTTTCTAGTCAAATTGGGAACAACAACTTGACTAATGAGGACTATGCACAGATTGACAAGTAAGAAATGGAACTGATGGATATTCAGTGGGCCTTTGCAAGTATCATGAGAAGTGCCACTGATTTTATTCAAAAGACCAGGAGAACTGATCTTTCAACTTCTCCTAACACCAGTTATGGCTTCAACAAAGCCAAAGTCACTTGTTTCAACTGTGGTGAAAAAGGTCATTTCAAAAGAGAGTGCACACAGCCAGCACAACAAGGTAATAGAAATCCATTCAACTCTAACTACCAAAGTCGACAACATTTCAAGCTTTCAACCTCAAAACAACTATCAAAACCGTCAAAATACCCAACAAAATAACAATGCTAGACAATCCACAACACAAAACCAAAACCAAACACAACAGAATTCAAACCGAACAATCATTCCCATTTCTACACCAAACACACAAACCCAAACTGAGAACCCAAATCATGCTTTGGTGATACAAAAGGATGAGGGTTTTGATTGGACCGGTATGCAATTAGGTGTTGAAGAAATCACACCTGGTAATGTGGCTTGTGTGGCACAACAGATGAACTTGGATGAACCGGTGGAGGTTGAAGAAGAGATTGTGACTGAGAAGATGACTGAGTTGAAGATTGAGGAGTTAAGTGAAGAGATGAATGTTGATTGTGATGAGAAGAAGTCTGGAATGATTCTTGATTCAGTTGCTGATATTCCAGAACAGTTTGATTCTACTTATTCTGATGAGGAGAGTGAGTCTGATTCCGAATCTAGTGTTAACTCACTGGATGATGACATTGACCAGTTGCTTGCTGAAGCTGACTTCTTGATGACCCGGAAATCATGCATAGTGGATGATGCTTGCACCAGAATTGATTGTTCCAAGTTTTTCGCTGGGAAGGAAGCACACTTTGCACTGATGGCCATGACAGAACCTCCTAAACAAGTAAGTACCGAATCTACTGTTAATTCAAATTCAACTTGTGTTAAGAATTTCAAAGCTTGTGATAAATTGACAGATGAGAATAAGCAACTCAAGGTTCAACTTGAGAGTGCAAAAATCAATTGTCAATCATATCAGAAAGAAGCTAAAGAATTTAACAAAGTACTTGATGGTTATAAGAAAGACGTTTCTGAATTGAAAAAGACTTTGTCTTTAAAACAAATGGCCATAAACAATTATATAAATGATTTAGAAAACAAAAAATTGGAAATGGCCACCATCAAGTGCTTTGCAGAGAAAGTAAACAAAAAGCTTGAAAGTTATAAGCACATCGCTTATGTTGTTGACCACATAATAGAAGAGCCTTCACAACATAGTAGTGCAAACTACAAAGCTGTCCCAGCTCCGGTGTTGTTTGAAAACCATAATTTGCATTCAATAGCACCGGAGAGCTCAGTTAAATATGACTCTACATGGGATGACGAGTCAAACACATCCAATGTGGGAGACCCATATTCTGATGTTAGACCTGTTCTGGGAAATAATGAGGGTGTGGTTGCTGCTGATGATTCTGATGAAGAGGTTGAACAGTCTGAGACGGTTGTTGAAAAAGTGAGTGATATTCCTGATGAAAATCACATCATCACTGAACATGTTTCACCATCTCAGATTGTCCATCCCATGGCTAACGCTCACAAAAAGAATCAATCAGTGAAGCCTGTTGAAAAGAAAGTTGAAAAGAAAGTTGAGAAGAAAAATGAAAAGAAAAATGAAAAGTCAAATGAAGAGCAAAATGAATCGTGTGATAAACCTGTTAAAGTTTTCTATCGGATGCAAGGATCTGATAAGATCATTTCTGATGAAGAATATCCAATTCAATTTGCAAATTATTCAAAAATTGAAAAGATCTGGCAGGAATGTACCATTTGGTTCCCGAAACATGAGCAAACAAATGATATTCCTCTAGCAATCTTAAAGAAAATTCATCCGAATATTCCTAAAGAGCCAAAGGTCAATGTCACACAGTTTGTTAAACCAAAAGATAAGTCAAATGGTTTTCTTGAGCCGACTTACTCAAAGGACCCCGCTCCTAAGAGTTTAAGAAGAAGGTGTATGGATGATCAATATCCTATCGCTAGTTATTCTAAGTCGAACATCAAGGAAAATTATGAAGAGTACCGTGCGTGTTTTAAGTGCGGGGAGAAAGGGCATTTACTTGCCGACTGCCCGTATGTAAGACACAAGAGGCACGAGGTGGAGATGAACCAAAAGTATGAATGTCCGGTCGATAATCACTGTTATCCACAGAGACGGTTTGTCCCTCAACCAGCACCTTTTTATAACCAAAGTAACTATTTCAAAAGGAGGGAAAATCGTCCGATGACATATGATAGACGCAACCGGATAGCCACTGAGAAACTGTTGAAGAAACCACTGGTGAACGCAACTGTTGACAACAAAAAGGTTCCTGTTAAACCTAATGTCAAACCAACAGTTGGACCTGTCTCTTTTAAATCAGAGAAGGTAACCAAGAAGGTATCGTTCAAGGATGAAGTTAAGAAACCGGCTGAGACCTCAAAATCTCAGATCCGGATCTTGAAAAGATCTGAACAATCTTGGTCACCAAAGGGTTCTGAGGGTGCTTCAACTTCTCAACAAAATGTGAAACCAGAAAATGAGAAAGATTTGTGTGATAAGAAAAAGGTTGATAAAAATCAAGATGATTGTGAAAAATCTGAGAAATCTGAAACTTTGAAACAAAATGTTCAAAGACCCAAGACCAAATAGGCTTGGGTCCCCCGAAAAATCTAACTTCTTTACTTGATATGTGCAGGGAGCTTCAGCTGGCCTTGTGAGCAGTCTTTGGATTGTTGACAGTGGAGCTTCTGGTCACATGATAGGGGATCTTTCGCTACTATTTAATATTAGAAACATCAATGGAGGTTATGTAGCGTTTGCAGGGAACAAGGGAGGTTATATTACCATGGAGGGTAGTGTGAGCAATGGAATTGTGAGTTTAGAGAGAATTTCCTACGTGAAGCAAATAGATTACAATCTGCTCAGTGTCAGTCATATATGTGACAAACAATTTTCTGTGTACTTTGACGACAAATCTTGCTACATAATCAAGCCGGGTTTCGAGTTACCAAAAGAGTGGGTGATGTTAAAGGCGCCGAGAGTGAACAACTTGTACATTCTCGATATGTCGAAAGCAATGACCACCCAAGGCCAAGTCACGTGTTTCCTCTCCAAGGCTACAGCAAAAGAATCCATTATGTGGCACAGGAGAATGGGACACATTCACCTAAGAAAGATGAATCAATTGGTGAAAAATGAACTTGTCACAGGCGTGAACGTCAAACATTTTCACTTAAATGACAAGTGTGTGAGTTGTAAAAGGGTAAGCAGCACAAACAATCCCATATGCCAAAGAAAGTTAATTCCGTTGAACTGCCACTTGAACGTTTGCACATGGATCTGTTCCGACCGGTCAAGCGTAAGAGTCATGCTGGGGAGTTATACTGTCTTTGTGGTTACTGATGATTTTTCAAGATTCTCATGGGGTATGTGGTTACACCGAAAGAGCGACACGTTTGATAATTTGAAAGTTCTGTTCACTCGTCTGGAAAATATCTATGGTCTCAAGATCAAAAGGATTAGGAGTGATAATGGGACGGAGTTTAAAAAATTCACAGATGGACGATCTTTGTGAAAACAAAGGAATTCATCATGAATATAGTGCTCCGTATACCCCACAACAGAACGGTGTCGCGGAACGTAAAAACAGGACTCTAATTGAAACGGCGAGGACAATGCTTGCGGACTCAAATCTTCCAGTAATGTTCTAGAAAGAAGCAATTTACGCAGCTTGTTATACTCTTAATCGTGTTTTAACGGTGAAGAAGTTTGGAAAAACTTCTTATGAACTGTTGAATCGTCGAAAGCCGAATTTAGAGTATCTAGAACCATTTGGAGCTCCTTGTACTATGCTTAATCCATCTGAGAAGTTCGCACCGAAGGCTAAGGAAGGATACTTTGTTGGATATGCAACCCCCGCTCAAACGGGTATTCAACAAAAGGACTCGTCAGGTCTAGGAGTGGGCTAACGTTGAAGTGCAACGGTATACTCAGAATTTACAGGGAAGTGGTCCAGACTGGATGTTTGATTACAAAGATTTCTTTGAATCATTCAACCTAGATAGCTTGGTTGAAGAGGCTGTATTATGTTTATATTACGAGGACGAAAACGCAGTGACATCACCGTTGGTGCGTCCGATCACCGTGAATCCTCAAGCAGCTTCTAATGATACCAATGTTCCTGTCGTTGAAGAAGAAGTATTTCAAGAAGCTTCCACAACGTTGAATTCATCAGAATCAGAAGATGACGACGATGATGTTACAAGTGAAGTTATCTTAGATCATGCTACAGTGACACCACCAGTGAACCCAACTACAGATGGTGCTTCAACATCGAATGTGGGTAATGATCTGGTTTCTGCATAGAATTTAACTATTCAGATGGGAGTCCAAGTACTAGATTATCCGAAATCTCGGATACATCGAATTCACCCGATTCAGCAGGTTATTGGTGATCCTGGTAGCAGTGTGATGACAGGAGGACAAATAAGGAATGCTAACTCACCAGAAAACCTTGGCAATCTTGCTTTATATACCAAAATACAAAAATCTGGTTTTCAGAATGACTGGTCTTTTGCTTGTTATGTTTCGGAGGTGGAGCCGCGAACTTACAAGGATGCTCTTTTGGACGGCGCTTGGGTAGAAGCAATGCAAGAGGAGTTGTTGCAGTTTCAGAAACTTGGCGTTTGGACACTGACAGATTTGCCCCCGGGAAGAAAGAAGATTGGAACGAAGTGGGTTTTTTAAATGCAAAAAGGATGATAGAGGAGTGATCGTAAGGAACAAAGCTCGTTTGGTTGTACAAGGATTTCATCAAGTCGAGGGAATCGATTACAACGAGATCTATGCACCAGTTGCACGCTTAGAGGCTATCCGAATATTTCTGGCATTTGCATCATACAAGAAATTTAAGGTGTATCAAATGGATGTCAAGAGCGCGTTTCTCTACGGTGTAGTCAAGGAGGAAGTATACGTAGGTCAACCACCAGGCTTTGAAGATCCTATTCACCGGGATAAGGTCTACGTTTTGAACAAAGCTCTCTACGGGTTACACCAGGCTCCAAGGCAATGGTATGAGGAGCTGAGCACGTATCTTCTTTCAAAAGGATTCAAGCGAGGTTTGGTAGATTGCACACTGTTCACTAAACGAACAGGCGATGACTTGCTTCTAGTCCAGATTTATGTTGACGATATTATATTTGGGTCTACTAACGAACTTCTGTGTAGAGAATTTGAACGTGTTATGCAGGAAAAGTTCGAGATGAGCGCAATGGGAGAGATGCAGTTTTTCCTAGGCTTGCAGGTGGAACAAAGACCAACAGGGATCTTTATTCACCAGACGAAATACGTTTCTGAAGTCTTGAGCCGATTCCAGATGGATGACTCGAAGCCGATGGATACCCCAATACAACCTAATCACAGGATTGGAGTTGACGCTAAGGGGGAGCTAACTGATCCTATTACATACAGAGAAATCATCGGATCTCTGATGTATCTCACCGCCTCCAGACCTGATATAATGTTTGCCACATGTCTCTGTGCACGTTATCAATCAAAGCCCAAACAGTGTCATCTTGCAGCTGTCAAACGTATCCTTAGATATCTAAAGGGTTGTCCGTCGAGAGGACTATGGTACCCTAATGATGATAATTTTGACCTAATCGCATTTAGTGATGCAGATTGGGGCGGCTGTGACAAAGACAGCAAATCCACAACGGCTGGATGCCAGTTTATGGGAAGCAGGCTCGTGACATGGCAATGCAAGAAACAGACCGCAGTTGCATTATCCACATGTGAAGCAAAATACGTTTCAGCATCGAGCTGCTGCTCACAGGTTCTTTGGATCCAACAACAGATGATGGACTACGGTTTGCAATTTCTTAAAACCCCTACTTACTGTGATAATGAAGCCGCAATCGCATTAACAAAAGACTTAGTAAATCACTCAAAGGCTAAACATATCTGGATTAAATACCATTTTATCCGTGATTGTTACACTAAAGAGTTGATCGATATGGTCAAAATCCACACTGATTACCAACGCGCAGACCTTTTTACCAAAGCTTTTGATAAATCGAGATTTGAATATCTTTTGAAAGCTAACGGTATTAAAGAAAAACAAGACTGATCACCACCTCAGTTTATCGCTTTTTAGTTTAGTTTTACCGTTTTTCAGAAAAATTCGAAAATCCAAAAACATTGAAAAATTTCAAAAATCCATAAAAATTAGAAAATTTCTTTGCTGACTGCTATATCTTCTTCCCTTAGATTAATGCCGTCAGATTTCTGTGAACAAACGATATCTGGGCAGTCACATATTTGAAATGCTCCAGCTTATCCTTGGGAACAGTAAATTCAAAAAATTATAAAGAGTTAATAGCCATTTTCGTCCCTGAGGTTTGGTCCAGTTTGCTTGTTCAGTACAAAAGTTTTTTTTTTTGCAATCCCTTACCTGTGGTTTGGATTTTTTTGCCAAATTCGTCCTTTTGTCTAACTCAGTTAAAAAGTGTCGTTAACTGAGGGGTATTTTAGTCAAATTACTGAATGACTTAAAAAACGAATTTAAAAAATAAAGTAATAATAATACTCTTTAAAACCCTAAGCCCTCTTTCTCGTCTGATTATCTTCCATTCAAACAACCCTAACAATCCTCTCAAACACTAACACTGATTATCAAACAATGGATGACGAATGGTGGGAATGGTGTGTACGAGAACCTGATTCTGACTTCGACCCTCAACTGAAATATGGTATGTTCGACAAACCCTCTAAAATTTTAAATTTTAAATTTTTATATCGATGATCACGTTAATAATGTGGTGTTCATTGTTTATTTTCAGCTAATCATCCAGATTTGTTCAGTTTAAAGATTTTTCATGGTGGTGACTTAATTGAATTTCCAGATGTGACTTATGAGGGTAAGTCTGATTATATTGACAAGATTGACCCTGATCGCTTTTCTGTCATAATATTGAATGATATGCTGGTAACATTGGGTTATTCAGAGGAGGACGTAGTTGTATACCATTTCAAGGTACCTGGTGAAACATTAGATTTTGGTTTAAGACCTTTAGGTAATGACAATGATGTGTTGAGCTTAATCAAGTATGCTAAAACTAATAAAGTTATTGAAGTTTATGTTCAACATGCTGAGAAATATGATGTTAAAAAAGATGAAAGTGAACATGTACATGAGGCTGAATTTGTTGATTTGGTTGATGAAGTGGTAGTTAGTGATAGGGAAAATGGTAGTGATAAGTTTGGTCATGTTAGTGATAGGGAAAATGGTAGTGAAAGTGATGATGCTAGTTATGAACAGCCTATTACTGATGATGAACATTCTGAGTCTGATGATGAGGGTAGTAAAGGTAAAAAGAAAGGTAAAAAGAAGGTTGATGATGAGGGTAGTATAGGTAAAAAGAAAGGTAAAGAGAAGGTTGATGATGAGGGTAGTATAGGTAAAAAGAAAGGTAAAGAGAAGGTTGATGATGAGGGTAGTATAGGTAAAAAGAAAGGTAAAGAGAAGGTTGATGATGAGGGTAGTATAGGTAAAAAGAAAGGTAAAAAGAAGGTTGATGAACAAGATTCTGATTCTGATTCTGATTTCTTGGTAGATGAAGATAATATTGTTCAGGATTATGATGTGGATATGGATGAGTTTAGAGCAGCAGTTGACTTTGACATTAGTGATAATGAAAAGAATTTGAATGAGAATGAGAATGAAGATGTGGAAGGTATGGAGGAACATGTTGACTTGGATGGGTTTGATAGTCTCAGTGATTTTGATGATGATACAACTTTGAGGAGAGCTTGTTGGATCATTAAGAAAAACAAGAAAAAGGTCAAAGGTAAAAAAGCTGATGAGGATCCATTCTATGTTAGTCAAACATTTTCTGATAGAGATGAAATTAAAGCATTGGTCAAGAGTCATGCAGTTCAATCAAGGAGGCAACTTTTCATCTCAAAAAATGACAAATCAAGGTTCAGGGTAGTTTGCTTAGGTGGGAACATAAGTATTGGTAGTTGGGGTGAGGATGACAAAATGACAAATGTGGGTGCAAGTGAACCAAAGAAGAAGACAGTTTCAAGATCTAAAAAGGATAGTGGGCCCACCAAGAGTAAAGGTGATAGTGGGGCAGGTGAGGGCATTTCTGGAAAGAAAAAAAGTAACCCTAAACCTAGAAAGAAGATTCCATCTCACACTTGCCCATGGGCTATACATATATCAAACCTTGGTGGTGAGGGCACTTGGATTGTCAAAACTTATCACAATGAACATACATGTCTACAAACCAGGGCTGTTAAGTTGTGCACTGTGAGCTGGCTGGCCAAGCAAGTACTTCAGAAGGTGAGATACAACCCTGCTATCCCACTTACTGCTTTACAAGCTGAGTTGCAGCAACAACATCAAGTCCAGGTAACTATTAATCAAGTGTTCAGGGCTAAGACAATGGCTATTGAGAAAATACAGGGTCATTACCAGTCTCAGTATGCATTGCTGAGGGACTATGGTGAAGAGCTGCTGAGTTCGAACCCAGGCTCTACAGTGAAGATTGATGTTGAACCATGCTATAATCCTAGCAGTTCAACAAGACAGTTTAGGAGGATGTACATTTGTTTAGGTGCATTGAAAGCTGGATTTAAGGCAGGAGGGAGACCAATACTGGGACTTGATGGATGTTTTTTGAAAGGGCCATTTCCTGGTCAGATCTTAACATCTGTAGGAGTGGATCCTAACAATGGAATTTACCCAGTTGCATATGCACTGGTAGAGGCTGAGACAACTCAATCATGGACATGGTTTTTACAATTATTGGGTGATGATTTGGATTTGGATTCTAACAGCTACTTCACTTTTATAAGTGATAGACAGAAGGTACCATCTTCTTTACACTTAACTTGCTTTTAATTGTTTGATTATATGCCTAACTGTGTTCAAATTCAGGGTATCATTCCTGCTATAAGTAAGGTGTTTCCACTGGCTGAGCATAGGTTTTGCTTAAGACATATACATGAAAACATGAAGCCCAGGTGGAGAGGTGATGTGTACAAGAAGTTGTTATGGGGATGTGCTGCTGCAACAACACCACAAGCTTTTGAGAAGGCAATGAAGGCAGTTAAGGAGAAAGATCAAGATTTGTATGATTGGTTGAAGGAAATACCACCTAAACATTGGTCAAGGGCCTTTTTCTCAGGTATGATGTATATCTGTTATTGCATAAATGTATCTATTTAGGTTAAATATGTTAAATATAGTTATGTGTTAATCAATTTCAGGTAGAGCAAGGTGTGATGTGTTATTGAACAATCTTTGTGAGGTTTTCAACAGACAGTTAATTCAAGGAAGGGACAAACCTGTGATTACCTGCCTTGAATTCATTAGGGAATACCTAATGAAAAGAATTGTTGTGGTTCATAAGCTGATTGCTAGAAGTAATGGCCCATTAACACCTGCAGCAGAGATTGCATTTGCAACTATCAAGGATGAGGCTTCACAGTATACAGTCATTTGGAATGGAGGTTCAAAGTATCAAGTGAGCACACATTACAATGACCATCAAGACCAAAGGACTGTTAACCTAGATGAGAGGACTTGTTCCTGCAACAAATGGGAGCTTACTGGCATGCCTTGTAGGCATGCAGTAGCATGTATTTGGAACAAGGCCCTGCATGGTCAAGGTGATGGCATTCCGGAAAGGTGGGTGGACAAAGCTTACTCTATAGAAACATGGAAGAGGGTGTATGCAAACACAGTGGATCCTATCAATGGTCAGGATATGTGGCCAACTTCAAACTGTCCAACTACATTGCTTCCTCCTAAATATCATGCCCAGGCTGGTAGACCTAAGAAAAAGAGAAAGAAGTCTGCAGAGGAGGTTTTAGAGGCTAGCCAGGCAAGTCAGAAGAAGATAAGGAAGCCTAAGGAGGGACCATCTGAGGTGGAAGTTCAGAAGCTGAGTCAGTCAATCAACCCTACTGGCAAACTGCCAAGGAAGGGTAATTCCTTAACCTGTAACAAATGCAAAAAGAAGGGACACAACTCAAGGACCTGTGGAAGGGTAGCTGGATCACAAGGTGGAGCTGCTGGATCACAAGGTGGAGCTGCTGGATCACAAGGTGGAGTTGCTGGAAATGCAGGTTGAAGGGTTGTGTTTCATGGTTTTTAAGTAGTTTTTGTTATGTCTTTTGGGTATGTAATCAGTACTAAAACTTGATCTTTTAGTTTCCTGCTACTTGTTTAAGACATGTTCAAACTTGATCTTTTGGTATGTAATGATGTCTTTATGGTTTTATGGTTGTTCAATGTTATGTTCTTGTTAGATTTATGGTTTGTGTTGTATAATGGTCCATGATTATTGTGCAGGATGTGCTGTTTGGTTGTTTGTCTATATGGGTCAAAATGGTGTTTGTTGTTTGCCTTGACTCCTCATATTGTGCAGGATGTGTTGTTTGGTTGTTTGTCTATATGGGTCAAAACATGCTATTTGTTTGGTTGTTTGTCTATATGGGTCAAAACATTAAGTTCATCACTGTGTTGTTTGGTTGTTTGTCTATATGGGTCAAAACATGCTATTTGTTTTGTTGTTTGTCTATATGGGTCAAAACATTAAGTTCAACACACATTTACACAAAGAGATATTACCAAAACATTAACTTCATTCCATCTTCACAAAAGATTACAATACAGACCCACATTAACCTACATCATTAACCTACATTAACCCACATTAACCCATCAACCACATATCCAAACCCTACATTAGTGATTCAGATAGTACAGGACAAACATCATCCATGTAAACCCTAAACCCAGCTTCAGCATCCTGTTTTGCCTCGACATTTTCTTCAAAAGCTGATCAGTTTCTTCTTTCCTGGAAAACATCCTCTTAACACTGGCTTCATGCCTACGTATTGTGTCCAAGAGAGCAGGTACCAGCACAGCAGGATTGGTACACATAGGGGGCTCAGCCCAGTCAACGAACCCACACCCAATTGTGCAACAGTAGAACCTACGACCTGGATTCTGAGCTGTCCACGAGATCTTGATGATGGTTGTTGATCCACACGAGCATATCACCATGCTTTCAGGGACGATTGAAGATTTGATGATTCGATTGAAGTTGTGTTTGTGTTTTAGGGTTTTGTAAGGTTTAAATAGGGGAAACGAAGATAACTGGTTTTTCTTTTTTTTTATTTTATTTAAAATTATCATAGGTTATCAAATGACAATATTGCCCTTCATTAAAGTGGGTAAAAGACAACATTACCCCTGACACTAACGACACTTTTTAACTGAGTTAGACAAAAGGACGAATTTGGCAAAAAAATCCAAACCACAGGTAAGGGATTGCAAAAAAAAAAACTTTTGTACTGAACAAGCAAACTGGACCAAACCTCAGGGACGAAAATGGCTATTAACTCATTTATAAAAATCAGAAAAACCAAAAATGTTTCCTGGAGAAAAAGGGGAAATGATAGTACATCAGTGGGGATCTGTCACATTCTAAAGAAATGTAATGCAATATAGGGCGTGTGTCTGAGTCTATGTGATGTGCTGATAGGCTTCGTAGACCTATTACTGTGTGCCTGATACATACATATCAAACGAATTGTTGTGTAGATGAACTCCTCATTGGCATATGGTCTTACTACCGTAATTTCGTTTGATAGTGTATTTGTACAAAACTCAGAGGTTTTGGGTCGTTATGTTATTAGTTGTCTGGGGATAGCCTCTCTGATCTTCTGCTGTAAGTCATTACGAACCTAGATCAGATAGGGTGTCTTTATAAACGAGCTTTAAGCCAAATCCTAAAGTTACCGAATTGAGGAACTTTCCATGTATTATGATAATCAAAGATTATCTATTACATCGTATTAATCACTGATGCAAATCATGATTGATATCAGTCCACAACCTGGTAGAGTGCACATGTTACTTTGTTGCATTAATTTGTTGACCTGTATACCTCTGTGCCTCATACCTTGTAAATTACAAACGACGAAAGCATAATCACGCTTTACAATGAGTCTTTGTGCATTTACTTCTTGATACGGGAGTATGTCGTGTTCGTGGGAACCACGGACAATTACGTTTATACTATACATAATAGTATCAGTTTAAAGCACTGCACAAAAGTCTGCATGTGAGTTTATGTGGATCACAATATCAGCAGTTGCCAGATCACACATTGTCTTTAATGATAATAATAAAAAGATCAACGGTGTGATCAGATTTCTCAATAACTGATATGATCCCTTTACCGGAAATCCCAAAACATTTACTGCTTTATCTTTACATTTCTGCATTTTATATTTCTCGTCAAAAATTGCAAAACTCAAAAAGATTTTAGGTGTGTTTTAACATAAACTTTAGAAAATCCAAAAATATTTTACATTTCTATCTTATTTTTGATAGCTGATGGTGGTTGATGACGATTTTCTAAATCTTGATGAACCATTTGATCTTTGTAATCTTTAAATGAGAAAAATATGATTGTTGGATGCTTAAAAGTTGGAAAATAATTTGAACGGGACTCGATTTTGAGATTTGGTAAAATTTTCAAAAATTCCTGATTCACTTTCACCCCTTCGTTGGGTCGAAGGAGGATTTTTTTGTTCATTCGTACATTTTAAATTTGGGCGAATGTGAGAGTTCATAAGAATTTTTCTCTTTCGAACCCTTATGTCTCATTCGCACCTTTAATTAGGGGCGAAGGAGACAAAAGTTTCACATTCGACAACTATGAACGGGCGAATGAGCAGCCTATGAATACCCTTATCTGCTCATTCGACCCATTCGAAAAAAATTTCAAAAATTCTGTTGCTAAGTCCACTTGTTGCTCGTGACTTTTAAATCATACCACTGTGTTCGTCTACTTGTGCTGATCAATTTGCCCTTATCTTTACAGGTTTTCATCAAAGATTGACTGATTAATCGAAGTTTTTCATTTTAAAGCCCTAACTGATCAAACATTGTTTAAAACCTGTTAATTGCTTTAATTTGTGATAAGGATTCATTGTTTCAGTATTTTAGGGGGAGATAATCCAAAAACTTAGGGTTTTAATCCAACAGATTGATCATTTGATTAGTTTCTAGGTTCGAACCCTAGTTTTTATAAGAAAACACTGAATCAATGTGTGTCTGATAAAATTGATGATTAGGAAACATTTATCGGAGGTTTTAGGTGTTAAATGAATCAAAATGACAAGTTAAAACTAGTGTTTTAGGGGGAGATATTCCAAAAACTTAGGGTTTTAATCCAACAGATTGATCATTTGATTAGTTTCTAGGTTCGAACCCTAGTTTATATAAGAAAACACTGAATCAATGTGTGCCTGATAAAATTGATGATTAGGAAACATTTATCGGAGGTTTTAGGTGTTAAATGAATCAAAATGACAAGTTAAAACAAACTGGTTTTCAAAATTAAAATTTGAATTGAAGAACTGACACTTTCATCCGTTTATGAATGGTCGAACGTGTAAAAACGGGCGAAAGAGAAGGTTTGTCTGGGCGAATGAAGTCAAACGGGCGAATGAAACATTTTTTAAAAACATTTCACATTCGAACCATTGAAACTTCACATTCGCACCAAGTTTTTCTCATTCGAACTCTTGTTTGGGCGAATGTAGAAATGAAATTCCAAATTTTCAATTTTTGTTTATTTTGTTTGTTTTTAACGCGTTTATTTGATTTGTTTTGCAGTTATAACTATGTCTGAACAGGAAGATACGAGTGTTCCTGCTGGATCATCTTCACAGGCTGCCGAGACAGCGAAGATTGATATTTTACCGTTTGAGAATGCGCACAACTGTTGTGCATATCTTGGAGACGTGAAGAAGCACACGGAGTTTACTAGGATTATTGAGTTTCTGAAGAGGATCCGGGTGATCGATGCAATTGCTACACCTGCTATTATTTACAAAGATTTGTTACTGGAGTTCTGGACTAATGCTAAAATGGACTTCTGGGAGGGTGAATCTTCTCTGGTCAGCAAGATTCAAGGAGTGCTGATTATTGTGTCAGAGAATAATATCAGGGAAGCGTTGAAACTTGAAGACGAAAAGACGGATCCCAGAGAACTCAGCTGGACTGAACAAAGGAAGTGCTTTCTCAGAATGAAGTATAACGGACCGATTACTGATGGTTCGTTACACAAAGGAAAGCTCTGTCCTCAATTCAAGTACTTAGCACATGTTATGATTCATGTCTTCGGGTCAGCGGCTGGTGGTTATGATCTGATGAGGAAAAGCATAAGCTCGTTGATGGTTGCACTTATATTGAACAAACCGTTCAATGTATAAGGAATGCTTATGGAACATTTGTTAGAACCAGTGAGAGGTACATGGACTAGGAAGTTTTTGTTATATCCTAGATTCCTTCAGATGATTTTCGATTTGAAGTATAAGAATCTGAAGTGAGATCCGAAGCAGATTATTGTTTAGGAACATATGAACATTAATACTCTTGCCAGAATGAAAGCGTATAAAGGCTTATCAGTGAATGAAAGACCACCAGTGAGACGTTTATTTGGTTACTTAGTCAGGATTGATTATGAAGATCCTGGTAAAGATAAGGTGAGGCATGCTGATAGTGCATCGGACGAAGATAATCCGTTACATCCTGTTGATCCTGAGGCAAAACGAAAGCGTTAGGTAGTGAATGTGGGAGAAAAGAGTGGTAAAGGCAAAGAGAAAGAGATTAGAATTGAAGTTCAGGCTGAAGCTGAACCAGCAAAGAAGAAAAGTGCGTAAAGAAGGCACAAAAGTATGGCAAAGAAGGGATTACATCTTGTGGATGAAGCGTCGGTTGATTCTGAGGAGACGCAAGAAGATGAGCGATGGGATTCTGATGAAGAGACTGTAAAGAGCACGACGCCCAAGGCCACTGTGGATGGTGAGTCTGCTAGTCTGAATAGATCAGTGGAGGATCAGAGAACTAAGAGCCCTATTCACTTAGATGAAGATGATGAGGGATTAGGTTTGGGATCAGGAGATTTTCCTGGATCGCCAGTACAAGGGGAGAAACCAAAGAAGCCCCAATTCAAGAAGAAGGAGAAAGTGTTAAAGCCCATGGAGAAGCGAGCTAGAGAGATTGAATCATTGATTGCTAGAAAGAAACTTCCACCAACATCTAGCTCGAAATCACCAGTTACAAGTCCAGTTGCGAAGAAACAAAAAACATCATCAGGTACTGAGAAAGAGACTGATCTACCTGTTGATAAATTCAATGATGCACTGGACAGAGTGTTAAAGAAGATTAAGAAAGGTAAGTTGCCTGCTTATGCTGAAGCTTCTACTCCCAAGGTCACAGTTGATAGCAATGTGATGAACGTTGTGAACCGGAAGCTAGCCGATATGATGAAGATAATTAATCAGCAGCAAGCATAGATTGAGAAACTGAAGAACAACGATCAGAAGATGCTAGACGTTGTTGAGACATCACATGACAATCAGGAAGCACTTGAAGCTGAAATCAAACAACTTCGCAAAGAAAATAAGAAGTTGTTGAAACACGAACAAAGAAACACCAGACGATACATAGCTTTGAAAGAAGACAACAAGAAGCTAAAAGAGAGTAACAAGCACATGGACAATCTGATAAAAGATTTGTACTCTCGAGCTCCTTAGCTAAAAGAAGGTGAAGAGGATAAAGAACAAGATGAGGAACAGGTTGATTTCGAACCGTCGGATAATGAAGAGGAGGAAGATGAGGATCTTGATGAAGATGCTGGGAACGCTCCTCAAAAGAAGAAGAAGAAGGATGATGGAGATGATGATGGTTCGGATGGTGAATCTGGTGATGGAGGCAGCTCTGCATTTGATGATGATGATGATGATAATGATGATGACGATACAGATAAGTATAAGTATGAGAAACGTGGATCTGGAGAAGGAGGTGAATCCAGTTCTAAAGCTCATGGAGGGTCGGTTGATGATGATACGATCTTTTGGAATGAAAAACTGAAGTCATTGTCTGAAAAAGATAAACAGATGTATCGCCAGATGCTAACTGATCGAGTCTGGACGATTGACATGACTAGTAGATTCTCTGAGATCTTTGAATCTAATGACAAAATGCTTGAATTGGATTATAATGATCCAGATTTAGAAGATGGTGAAGTTTCTGCGGCAATGTCAAAGGAAATTCTAGAAGGTTTGGCGAAGCAGGTTGGGAAAACGTTGGAAAAACTATTAGCTGATAACCAGATTCCTAATCTACCTGAAAAGGAAGCTGGAAATCATTCTGATGATCGTGATGTACCTGCATTTGAGGAGATTGAAATTGAAGATATAACTAGTGAAGAGTATCCAAAATATTTCAAGAAAGATAAAGATTCTGGATTTTCTGCTTTCACTGAAGAGTTACTAAAAGAAGCCGAGAAACTTGCTAAAGAGAAGAGTGATAAGTTTGTTGAAGAAGTGTTCAAGGGGCATGATAAACTGCATATCGAACAATCAGACAGTTTGAAAGAGTTACTGAGGCAATTGAAAGAGAAAGAAGCCAATCGTCCGAAAGCAGAAATCCAGGGAAGCTTTTATAAACTCCACAACGAGATGTTTAAAGGAAGAGCGTTGGGTTGGAAGTTTATAAAGCAGTTGAAGTGTGTTGCCGTTAAGTGGGAGAATGGGATACTGTATTTTGACAGATTTCATGATCTGAAGACTCTCCCGTACTGGGCTATTCGTGATGTTTGTAGACACAGGTTGACTGGATCCTCGAACGATCACATTGCTTATTTTGCTGATCGAATAGCGAGGGAAAGCAGGACAAAGTGGAATTTGTTTGCACCTCAGTAACCGAAGCGGATTGTTCACAAGAAAGACATTGATACTATTACCAGTTTGCCCAAGGTGACTCTAAAGTACAAACCACCGAAAGTGTTGAAACATATACCGTTATTGCATATTCCACAACACTTTGCGAAAGATTTTATCTGGTGGTATTATGATTGGAAGATTGCAGAGGCTGTGATTGTATTGAAGGATGGAGAAAAGAATTTCAAGAAAATACACATATTTGATCCTATGTGGTTGGTGAATTGTTCACATGAGGATATAATTATGTTGTATTACAATCCGATATTCAGTGATATGAAGGATGCTGAACAAGCAAGTAAATACCAGCATGTGGTATTTCTGTGCTTTGCTTATGATATAAACGTTGGATGCGATTTTGATAAGAAGCTTGGGAAGTTCGTGAAGATTCAAGATGCTCCTGATGTCAAAAAGAAAAAGCCGAAACAAGTGTTTGAACCGGTGATGACTTTAGAACAGAAGAAACAACTGCGCATAAAGCTTATGAACAAGATGATGGACCAAGAACGTAAACAATCCAAGCAATGATCGAGGGGAAGTTTGTAGATGCATTTTGTGCGACTAATGCTTTGGATTACAAATAACATATGTTAGTGTGTTTTGACGAATGGGCGAAGGAAGAGAATATGGGCGAATGAAGGTTTATAAAGGTGCGAAGGAGAGGAAAAGGTGCGAAGGAGAGATAGGAGGTCGAAGGTAGAATAGATGTTAATGTATAGCTTGGTTCGACCATGATGAATAGGCGAACCTGCACATTCGACCAAGCAATATGGACGAATGTGCAGGCCTATAAATAGGTTAAGCTCATTTTGAATGTAAGTTTTAGTCATTTTTGTTTCCCTCCTATTTGAGTCTCTCCCTAGGGTTTTGTGTAAACTTAATTAACGTCATATATTGATTGTAAAGCTTATTTTAACGTGTAATTGAGTGCTTTTATGAATGAAATGAAGCTTTTATAGATGATTTCTGTGTTTTGTTGATATTATTATCATTTTGTGATTGATTCAGGGATTCCACACCTGAATCAAACTTGTTTGATCACTATCTTTATAGATTTGACGATCCTATGCACATACAAACATAAATCATAGGAAATCATTCAACCATGAAATTCATTGTTTCGAACAATTCAAACAAGGAATCCATAAGCAAAGAAACGATCATCATCAACATATGTTTGTCCCAACGGACTTATCAAAGAAACACGTAAAACAAAAAAAGAAAAAAAGAAAACATAGAGTCTAACATGCTCTCAAACCACACCAGAACCAATCACTCACGGAATCCTACTCCCACGAAGAATGATAGCCATGAACATCAAGACCACAGTAGCCAGTGCCATAGCCACACTGTACCTCTCCTCAGCCACCATCACACGCCGTTTCAATCCATCCATGCCGCTTTCCAATCCCTTCAACTTGCTGACCCGTTCACCAATCTTCTTCCTCACACCCTGCAATCCTCCTTGCAACACCAACAGATCTGCCTCTAACTTCTCGATGCGGTAATGCATCTGATCGCGTGCATCGTTGTGCAACATAGAATTTTCCTCAAAAGTAGTGATCCCACCATCCACAATGTCCACGTTATCATCCAAGGGACTAACCTGTCCTCTCACTGTCTACATGTGATCCCCAATCTGCTCTAGCTTGCCACCCAAGCCATCAAATCCACGGTCCGACTCCTCCACACGATACTACAATGAATCTATCCTTATACCCAATCTGACATATTTCCCCTGAAGTGTAGTGATCCTGATATCTATACGAGCCCCAAATGCTGCTAAAGTAGCCACGGTGCGAACAACGGGCTCACGTGTCAAAGAGGGAACACTAACTGCTGTGAAAGGTCTACTCTTCTCGTAGTTACGAGGTATGCCTTCTATATCTGCCCATATACTCAACTTATGTGGCAACCAATCCCAACCTCTCGCCTTCGCCCTACGCTTCTTCCTCGCAGGTTCTTGCTGATCCTCAGTGTTCATCGGCCTCTTGAGTGCAGTCTCATTCACGACGGGTGCTATCTCAGTAAGTTTAGGATCAACATCTGGTGCTACCATCGGTCCTGAACTAGCGGGTACCACTGCCTTAGGCTCATCAACTACCGGAGCCACTACAATCTCTTCGTCACGTTCGACCAACCAACCTATTCGGGTAATCATCTTCCGGAGTCATAGGTGCTTCCTTGGAAACATGTGGTACTCGTGACGGCTCTTTCTCGGTACTAGAGAAGCGGGTGCTTGATGAAGTCATGACTTGCGACCAGTGGTATCCGTACTAAATAAGTACATAATAACACAACAATATAAAATTGTTCACATAATCACATTCCATAATGCCTCCTAAGAATATATCTATTCTTATGTACTATTCCCTATGTACATTTCGAATCTATATGTTAATTACTTGAAACATTAGATTACTACCATCGACTATTATTCCCTTCATACACTATTTTAACCGGAACGTGTAGTGAAGCTAGATTTATGGATAGTCCTATCCAATCATACTAAAGTCCTCAAATGAACTATAAAGCCAATTCGCTACCATATTAATTATTTATAAATATAGTGATGCCACACATACTCATCTAGTTATATCTAGATTCTTACTACGCGTATGATACTTGATACAACATTTAAATAGTTCTAGAATTACTTTATATAGTTTTTGGGAGAGCGTTTATGGTTGTAGCTTAGACCAAAGATTTTTAGTTTGCTATAACCTTGCTCTGATACCCACTCATAGTGTCACACCCCGACAGCGCACAGCGGAAAGCTAGTCATGAGGCAACTGAAGTTGTTACCATAAAGTTTAGCAGATCACTTAGAGATATGCTTTGGACATCCTGCAACCACCCTCTAGCCCAACACATTTAAGCTTTTGGTCTAAGAAAGTTTTAAAAATATGTCATAGCCAAGGTGAAGTGAAATAACATAAGTTGTGTTTTACAATTTATTTAAATAAAAGATAATAAAACAAAAGTTTCATAGATTAATGTCCCATTCAACATGTCCAAAGCAGTTTTTGCTAAACCCACTCTCCCGAGAGCTTCATTTATTCGTACCTGAAAAACATGCTTAAAAACATTAATTAAAATGTTGGCGAGTTCACAGGTTTATGAGTAATAATAAACTTTCAAGTTTAGTAATAACATATGATCGAGTAGTACTAAATAGAGAATCAAGTGGACTAGCAAGGTCTCACGAGTATGATGTAACCAAAGGCTCCTAATCAAACCATAACTTTGTTCCCGTGGTGACCTCTCCGTGAGAGGAGCATTTTGGAGGTTATGTTCATTTTTCAATCATATTTCAGACCAAAACAAATCATGAAAACGGGGGCGTCAACCCAATAGATCTACAACATAAACAACGGCCTTAGCCAAAGGCTAATGATTAAGATGTGCTGGGAGGGGGAGTGGCAACCTGCCGGTTGACACTGGTATCACGATATAAAAACGTATCCACCGGTGCACAAACCTAAGGGCATCAAATATTCAATATATATAGTCTATCATATCATACAAGCATGTTAATCCCTAGATTTGGAAATCGTTCAAAAACATTTAAAAGAAAAGGGGCCGTAAACTCACCTTTAAGCTGAAATCACAATGTTTCCCCGAATCTATGTCGCGTGCTCCTTTACCAAACTAGCCCTAGACATTTATAGGGTTGTTTAGCAATTTTCCTAAATTTACTCAAACATTTCACCAACCTTTCTTTACTCAGTTTTTCATTAGTCCCTTGTTCCATTCATTTTCCACCCAGATATTCCGTTGGTGATTAAATGTTGATTAATCCTTTTAGGTTTCGAGTGACCACATAATTCAATATATCCTTAATTCCTTGAGTCCTTTTCCCCCATATTTACTCATTCATATAACGTTCGTGTTTGGGTTCAACAACTTATTATGTTTCTAATTACATAAATTATGTTCTTTTCCACCAAACACACATTGCATAATATCCAAAGTTTCTCATGTCTAGAGTCCTTTTGATTCCTCAAGTTAACTTATTTTGGTTGTATAAGTTCTAGTTAGTTCTTTGATTACTCATACAACTTAACCAAAAGTTCCTATTTGTTGTTCCGCGTTTATCCATAATTTGAGACTACTCTATGCCTTGAAACTCGCATTCCGGAGATTTCTGTGGCATAGTTTGTATTGAAATCATTTGTTGTTAAGGTGAACATATCATGTGTCTTTAATAATGACTTTTATACTCATTTTAACCTTAATCAAGCTGTTTTATATCAGCCCTGAAGTTAGGTGTTCTTAATGGGTATATATTGTTGAAAACTTACGTTTTTACGCATTTTATCTCAATGATCTTAGAGTTTTAACCCAGATAACTCATTTTTACTTTATCACTTTTATTTTTACACTCATAAAGCCTATGTGGACCTGTTCTACCTTAGTTTTAATATTTTTGCATTCTGAGTCCATAGTTTGGTGTTTTAGGCCATAATATGTATCCTGATCGTACATGCAAGACCTCTCAAGCATGTAGTTCCTACTTATACTTGTTTTGCTCATGTTTGGGTTCATGAAAACCCCTAAAACTTGTTAATATTCAGATCTGGAAATTAGGTACTTTATTGTCCATTTCTTAACATAAACCTTAGGTATATGCTAAACCATTGATCCAATAGTCCACCTTTTTACTATACTCATCCTTGTGCTAATAATCTAAATCATCCAAGACCTCTAATCATCTTTTAAATTCAAAATTAAAGTCTTAATATAAACTCCTTTGCATGTCCATAAAATCCAAGGATCTAACAATTTCCAACATTTTATTAAACAAAGCAACCTATTTCACACACATATATATATATATATATATATATATATATATATATTCATAATATTGATTCATACTTATGCACATACATATATATATATGCGAAACACATACATACATATATATCTATATATACGACACACATGCATACATATTTACATCACCTTTTCCCTTTCTCTCTTTTCTTTTACTTGTTTTATTAATTTTTATCCAAAAATCTTTGAAGGTTTGGTGAATCTTAAATCAAAACCAAAATAATAAGAAGCTTTTAAATAAATCTTTTTATTCAAAAACTAACCATTAAACTTCTTGGAAATCAAGGTTTTCTTGCTCAATACTCTTGGCTTCTTGAAAGATTTGATTAAAACATATATGAACCTGTTAATTCATGCTTGATTCTTCAAGGAATCATCAAAACATGAACTAGAGAGAGAGAATGTGTGTGGGTTTCGATTAGAGAGAGGGAGAAAGCAGAGGAATGTGAAGAGTTATGTGTGTAGTAGATGTATGGGGATATGGGGGATGGGTTGGGATTATATAATGGATTTTAATGATAATTATAATAATAATTTAATTAATCAAAACTATTTGATTGGGGAGGTGGGGTGGCGACCTAGGGGGTTGGGTATTATATGTCACACCCTCAAATTTCCACTGCGAGGTCTATACCGCGAGGCGCATGACAAACCAGGATCCCATAGCCATAAGTCACATGAACGAACTCTAAATGCCCAAACCATTTAGTTCGTTTTCAAAAAAACCAAGTTTAGTTAAGCTGCGGAAGCGTAAACCAAATTTAAACCTTTTTAAAAACCATGCGCAAAACAACGCGCCCAAATTAAAACCATATGAGAGAAAAAGTAAAAGCATAATATTTAATTTATGTGTATGCCCAAGACCCCAAATGCAGTGAAGTGTACAGTGCTTTCTAATCAGGGGTAGCTAACCCACTCAGTGTAACTAAACAGAATTATTGGGACACCTTCAGTAATGTAATAGTTTGCCTCAATAACTGGTGTCTATCAACACCAGTTCTCAAATGTGGTCAGAAGTTCATGCCCGTGCCTCAAGCACCTCAGACATGAGGTTGCTGCACAACCTAATAGCGCTATCAACTAATACCCCGCTCGCCTCCAGCGATTAACCTAATAATATGTAAGGACTTTCCAATGATAGAGTGTTTAGTTTACAAAGGACCAATAAGTTTTAAACTGATCAAAAACCCGATCCACACAAGGAATCGTAAAACCGACCCACACAAGGAGTCAAAACCCGACCCACGCAAGGATTCAAAGCATCTCATAACCCGAGATGTAAAAGTAGTCCCAACCCGGACTAGAAAACGTTTTGTAAGTTGTCTCAAACCCGAGACGCATGCTTTTGAGAAAAGAATAGTGAAACTCACCTTAGAATGCAAGCAAATAAATCCAACTCCAAAGTAGGGTGTGCTACCGACTCCCTAGTACATGTATCACTAAGTGAGTATATGTGTAATACCATTACACCATATAATCCGTTTGTCCAAGACGTTTAAATGTTCAAAAGCGTGTAAGTGACACCTAGTGATTCTACATGCATAAGTAAATCCTACGGACCCGTTGGTGAATATGTTGGTTACCATTAGTTTTACACTTCATATGCATCTCATATAAGTGCCCATTCAAATATATATATCAAACACATAACACATAGGACTCCAATTAGTTACACAAACACAAAATACACAATCTGCGTTTTTAGGACAGATTGTGCGTCACCAAAACTAATTTATTTAAAATACTAAATCAGTGGGTTAAACTCTCAAATTTTTACTGAATATTATTTGGGATTAATTTGATAAACCATATTTTTGTTTTGTCTCAAAACCAAACACAAAAATCATGAAAAAATCGTACATCACAGATATGTCTAGAAAGTTTCTACAGCAGGTCAGGTTAGTAGAAAAAATCCCAAAAATCGTGTATTCATCCAAACAGGATGAATCCACTTGGAAAAGCCAAGGTATTCCAATGTTAACGTACTGTCCAAATTTCATAACTTAATTCCTTGTAAAACTCGAGTTATGATTGTTTAAAGTTGACTCAGTTTGTTAATCCGAAAATCTGACATGACCTTTAATCAAAGAAAATTCCAAAAACATATCAAACGACATCCAAATCAAATGATTTTGCCCATTCTAAAAAGCTAAGACCATGTACAATCTATTCATGCAAAGAATCGATCAAAACCATTATTTTCAAGCCACGTAACAGACCCTACAAATCGACATTCAGATTCTGTCCAGATTCTAATCATGCAATATTATCAATTATATCAAACCCTAGTTGCATATTATCAATCAATAACACCTAATAATCATCAATAACCATTACCAAACATTCCTAATACCTATTGTGATCAGATTCTATCATTATTCATGCAAAGATTACAACTTTAATGATCAAAACATCAACAACTTGCGCAACAAGTAACCTATGATATTACTAATCGCCTATCATCATGTTTAATTCGTTTAGTCTTCAAAAACCTCAAGTTTTAATAAATATCAAAAGCTTTCAGACCTGGACAAACCTTGTTATATGATTTTTATAACATAAAAATAAGATTAAAGCGTAAAGGATTAAAGATTATACCCCTAGCTCTTCGATACAATCAACCGAACGCCTTTGGAGCTTCCCAATCGATGATCTTGAGCCTTTGCAGGTTGTTTGGGGTTTATAATTCGTAAGGGGCAGTAAGGGGGCGATTAGGGTTGAGATTAGAGGTTGCATGGGGCTTAAGAGTGTTTAAATAGGGGTTTGAGGTGGTTTAGACCCATCAGGCTATTTCGCGCGGCAGCTCGGGCCCTGTGAGCGGCCGCTCACAGGTCCTTGGCCCGCGTGGGTGGCCCGTTTCGTCACCCGACGCGTTTTCCTTCGACGTTTTCATTATTTCGGACCGTAACAAGTGCAATCCCATGCGTTAAGACCCTAATCAACCTAATGATCCACCTTTAGTGATTTTATTAACGTATTCGGTTTAGGTTCACACAATCACGTATAGTTTTCACATAAGTTCGTCGAATATCACATAGACACGTAATCGCAATCAATCCAAATTAGTTTACTCATTATTATTATACTTCATTATTCACCAACGTCCGACGTTCACTAATCATGTATTCAGTTATTAACTCACAGTCCGAGGTTCACTAATCATGTATTCAGTTATTAACTCACAACAATGCAACGTGTTTCCTATCTAGCTAACCCTAGTTAAGTATAATGCAAGGAACGTAACTAGAGTTTAGTTAAAGTGAGAACCTGAATTTGCGGGGTATCACATCATCCCCAAGTTGAAAAGAATTTCGTCCCGAAATTCAGCAAGTAAACAATAAAGCCAGCTAGAAAAGTGTGCGCTTGGTTCCCGGATGTCACATCATCCCCAAGTTGAAAGGAATTTCACCCCGAAATTCACTTTGAAAGAGCTGCTTAATGTTTAGCGTTCGATCTATGTTCAGGTTCAGGTTCAGAAAAGAGGTGTGGGTATTTGAGCCGTATTTGATCTCTGCACTCCCACGTATATTCCGTTCCTAGACAGGAATTCCATTGTACCTTAACAATAGGTATAGTGTTTTGTTTAAGTTTCTTAACGGGCCGCGCAAGAATCTCTGCTGGTTCTTCCATGAACCGTAGCCGTTGGTCCACCTGGATCTCTTCCAGTGGCACCATCAGTGTTGTATCCAACAGGCATTTCTTTATATTTGCTATGTGGTGTACATCGTGTACCCCATTAAGTTCATTAGGCAGGTTCATCCTGTAAGTTGCTGGACCAATCCTTTCGACAATCTCGAATGGTCCAACGTAGCGCGGGTTCAACTTTCCCCGTTTACCAAAGCGTATCACCCCCTTCCAAGGTGACACCTTCAATAGAATCTTGTCCCCAACCTGGAACTCCAAAGGTTTCCTACGCTTATCAGCGTAACTTTTCTGTCGATCACGAGCAGCAGCCATCCGGTTTCTGATTTGCACTATCTTTCAGAAGTTTCGTGCACGAGTTCGGGACCTGTTAGCTGGCTATCCCCAACTTCAGTCCAGTAGATGGGAGACCTACACTTACGTCCATAAAGTGACTCAAAAGGCGCACACTGTATCGAAGTGTGGTAGCTGTTGTTATATGAGAATTCAATCAAAGGCAAGTGCTTATCCCAACTGTTGCCAAAATCCACCACCCACGCTCGTAGCAGATCTTCCAATGTTTGGATGGTACGTTCACTCTGTCCACCCGTCTGTGGGTGATAGGCTGTGCTCATATCTAGGCGAGTTCCCAAAGCATCTTGGAGAGTAGTCCAGAAACAAGAAGTGAATCGCCCATCGCGATCAGATATAATAGAAGTAGGCACCCCATGCCTAGAGACTATCTCCTTGATGTAAAGATTTGCTAGTTTCTCCAATGAGTCCGTTTCCTTTATTGCCAGAAAGTGGGCCGATTTGGTTAACCGATCCACGAAAACCCAAATCATGGTATAGCCAGTTGGCGTTCTAGGGAGCTTTGTGATGAAATCCATAGGGATTTCTGGTTGCTGGAGTAGGCCTGAAGGTTTCTGATATTCAATCTTAACCTTCGCACAAGTCAAGTACTTACTAACATAAGTGGCTAGTTCAGCCACCAGTAAAGAGTTTTAAGGTCTTGGTACATCTTGTCCTAACCAGGATGCACTGAATATCGAGAGGTTTGAGCTTCATCGAGCACTAGTTGTCTGAGATCCCCAAAACGTGGTATCCAAACTCGATTCATGAAGTATTGAAGACCATCCGTCTTCCGTTCCAAGTGCTTATCAGCACCATGTGAAGTTTCAAGCCCGATATTTTCTTCTTTCGAAGCCTCGACCTGGGCTTCACGTATCTTATCAAGAAGATTAGAATGAATGGTGAGTTGTAAGGCTCGCACCCGTTTAGGTTTCGTTTCCTTACGACTTCGTTCATCATCTACTACGTTAGCTTTCCCTGGATGATACTTGGTGGCACAGTCATAATCATTCATAAGCTCGACCCATCGACGTTGTCGCATTTTCAGCTCCTTCTGATCGAATATGTGTTGGAGGCTCTTGTGGTCAGTGTAGATCGTACACTTTGTCCTATAGAGGTAATGCCTCCAGATCTTTAGAGCAAAGGCCACTGCTCCCAGTTCCGAGTCATGGGTGGTGTAATTCTTCTCATGAACCTTCAATTGACGTGAAGCACACGCGATCACCTTATCACGCTGCATTAGAACACATCCTAACCCTTGGATAGACGCATCACAGTACACCACAAAGTCCTCTGTTCCCTCAGGTAGCGATAGTATCGGTGCACCGCAAAGTTTTGACCAGATTCTTGGGCATCTCCCCACTTATAGGTAATGCCTTTCTGCGTTAGGGCGGTGAGAGGTTGAGCGATCTTAGAGAATCCCTCAACGAATCTACGATAGTATCCCGCGAGACCAAGAAATTGGCGCACCTCAGTAGGGGTCCTAGGAGCCTCCCACTTTTTAATAGCGTTAATCTTGGCGGGGTCAACATGTATTCCTGTCTCATTGACCACATGTCCAAGAAATTGGACTTCTCAAATCCAAAAGTCACATTTAGAGAATCTTGCATACAACTGCTCCTTTCTCAATAGTTCCAAGATCAGTTGCAGGTGTTGCTCGCGCTCTTCCCTGCTCTTGGAATAAATCAGTATGTCATCTATGAACACTATGACGAATTTGTCCAAATAGGGCTTGCACACATGGTTCATCGGGACAGTGAACACAGCCGATGCATCCAAATGGCATCACCAAAAACTCATAATGTCCATAACGAGTTCGAAAGGCTGTCTTCGCCACATCCTCCTCTCCGACTCTCAGCTGATGGTATCCTGACCTCAAGTCAATCATAGAATAAAAACTCGACCCTTGCAGTTGGTCGAACAAGTCATCATTACGAGGCAAAGCGTAGCGGTTCTTAATCGTCACTTTGTTCAACTTCCGATAATCAATACACATGCGGAAACTCCCATCTTTCTTCTTAACAACCAGAACTGGAGCTCCCCATGGTGAAGAACTAGGTCTAATGGAACCCCTACCCAATAGCTCTTGGAGTTGGGTAGGTAGTTCTTAAAGTTCGCCTGGTGCTAGGCGGTATGGTGCGCGTTCAATTGGAGCTGCTCCCGGCGCAAGATCAATCTGGAACTCCACTTGACGAACGGGTGGAAGTCCAAGTAATTCCTCTGGGAAGACATCTGGGAAATCTCGGATCACTGGGATGTCCTCAATCTTGATTTCAGTTTCAGCTCGAGTATCTGATATGTTAGCCAAAATGGCTGGACAGCCCTTACGAATACACTTCTGGGCCTTTCGATAGGAGATGATGCCCACCATGGCACCACCACGGTCACCCTGTATAAATAAAAGTTCTCCACTTGGGAGGGGGAATACGAACAATCTTCTCCTGACAGAGAATTTCAGCGTGTTGCTTGGACATCCAGTCCATGCCAACCACGAGATCAAAGCTTCCAAGGGTGATAGGTAGAATGTTGATGGCAAACGATTGCCCATCCAACTCGAGCTTACAGTCACGATGAATATGGGTTACCTCCACAGGCTTTCCATCAGCTAACTCTATGGTGTACGGGGTATCAAGAAGAGTAGGAACCATCCCTAGTTGTTTGCGAAGTTTTGATGACACAAAACTATAGTCTGCACCAGTATCATATAAAATAGAAGCAAGAGGGTCGTACCCGTCATGACATTGTTATCAGTCCTAGCTTCCCCAGAGCCAATCACAATTGCTATTCCACGAGCCCCATTGTTGTTGTTACCGTTGTGGTTATTGTTTGTTAAAGGACTTGTACCTCACACTATTCCACGTTCTCTTGCTATCACCAAAAGTAGAAGATGAAGCTCCATGCTTCAGAAAAGTACCATGCTCAATAGCCTAATCCGTGTGTTTACGAGCCAGAATGAACGATTTGTTAGATTATGGGTAGGTGAGCTGCAGTGGCCAAGCCACGAATCTAAGGGACCCACCCTTTTGGTCTGAAATTCGATCCGCTGGCAAAGTTGGTTAATTAGATTCAAGCACAAAGTATCCAACTCCTGTAGCTTGGTAGTGTAGGCGTCGATCTCAGACCCAACCGTCCTCATATAATAAATTTCTAACTTTCCCCACAGGGTGTTACATTCTCCATCCAAGTATTTGTAACTCATCGAGTGTGCATGTAACATACATTACCCCATCCTGCCTGGGGCAAATGCACATGGCAAAGACTTATACTATCGAAGCAATCAGACGGTCTCCTTCAGTTCCGTTGGAGTTATCGAGGTTTACGACCAATAAAAGGCTTGGAAATATGATGGCAGGTTGTTGTTGTGGCATGTGCATTCAATGTATAAGAAAGTTCAAATGAGGAAGTCAAGGGAAAAGAATGATTTTAGAAAAATAGATCTTTACTAGCTTGGAAAGATGCAAGGGCCTCGACCACCCTATCGTTGATCATAAGAACTCAGTCTTATCTAAGTTAGCAAAGGGAAAAGAAAGAAAAGATAGGTAAGTAAAGGTAAGAGCCAATCGTCGCTATGCTCTGTCTAGATAGTAGAGCCTTCATCCACACTTTCCATATACTCGTCCTGCTCAGGTTCCCCTTCCATCCCTTCTTCCTCCTCTTTCTTGGTGTCAGTGTTATATGGTTCACATCACGTACAGTCTCCTCCTCTAGTCATATGTAAGCTAGTTTAGTGGTAAGCTGTACCACTCGTTCCTCCAATCGTGGCTATCAGCCATTAGTAGGTTTCATCTTCCCTTGTGATGTTGCACTATGTCGCAGGCTTTACATAACTCCCCAAGAGTGTGTGTAACAAGCCCCGATCTAATGTGTTCCAATGAACCTACCATATGCTCATGAGAGAAAAGGATATGCAGTCATACGTTCGCCCACTCACACTAGGCGTAAGGTACTAGAGTAAGAAATGAATTCTATATGTGTAACCCAGTCCCGTCTGAGTTTCGAATGAAGGTAAGAAAGATCAAGTAACAAGGAAAAGAAACTAATTGTCTCCTTGCTTAGTGAAAAGAATAAGTCTCAGTATTTGAATTTCTCCAATTTTATTTGGTTAAATGGTACCACGTCATGCGCATCATGCATCTTCCTGTGTACGTGCGCCACAACGCTCGCAAGGGCTCCCTCCCTTGTACTTTTGTTGTTTCCTCATCCATGAGGTTTGTTAGGATGCTACTCCCAGTAATGCGTCACCTGGTGTAACCCTGGGTTCCCACCATTGACGTGTTCAGAATTAGATCTAGAACTAGAAGATAACATACCTCCTGAAATCATATGTTGTAGGTATGTGTAGCTAAAAGCTAGTTGTGCACTTAAGTTGTGAGTGTACTTATGCTATGATGATTATAGACTAGACTCAACATGCAGTCCTAGTTCACTATAACCAATGGCTCTGATACCAATCTGTCACACCCTCAAAGTTCCACTGCGGGGTCTATACCGCGAGGCGCATGACAAACCAGGATCGCATAGCCATAAGTCACATGAACGAACTCTAAATGCCCAAACCATTTAGTTCGTTTTAAAAAAAAACCATGTTTAGTTAAGCTGCGGAAGCGTAAACCAAATTTAAACCTTTTTAAAAACCATGCGCAAAACAACGCGCCCAAATTAAAACCATATGAGAAAAAAAGTAAAAGTATAATATGTAATTTATGTGTATGCCCAAGACCACAAATGAAGTGAAGTGTACAGTGCTTTCTAATCCTGGCACCAGAAGCTAACTACCTACAAAAGCATGTAAATCGTGTGTCAACATAAAGCTGGTGAGTTCACAAAGTAAAGTAATTGAGTATGTAACGCGCTGGTTTCCAAAACCACGTAACCAAGTAAAAGCGTAGGTCCTCCAGACCAAAATGTTCAAGAGTTATCAGTTTAAGCGTGTCAGGGGTAGCTAACCCACTCAGTGTAACTAAACAGAATTATTGGGACACCTTCAGTAATGTAATAGTTTGCCTCAATAACTGGTGTCTATCAACACCAGTTCTCAAATGTGGTCAGAAGTTCATGCCCGTGCCTCAAGCACCTCAGACATGAGGTTGCTGCACAACCTAATAGCGCTATCAACTAATACCCTCCTCGCCTCCAGCGATTAACCCAATAATATGCAAGGACTTTCCAATGATATAGTGTTTAGTTTACAAAGGACCAATAAGTTTTAAACTGATCAAAAACCCGATCCCACAAGGAATCGTAAAACCGACCCACACAAGGAGTAAAAACCCGACCCACGCAAGGATTCAAAGCATCTCATAACTCGAGATGTAAAAGTAGTCCCAAACCGGACTAGAAAACGTTTTGTAAGTTGTCTCAAACCCGAGACGCACGCTTTTGAGAAAAGAATAGTGAAACTCACCTTAGAATGCAAGCAAATAAACCCAACTCCAAAGTAGGGTGTGCTACCGACTCCCTAGTACATGTGTCACTAAGTGAGTATATGTGTAATACCATTACACCATATAATCCGTTTGTCCAAGACGTTTAAATGTTCAAAAGCGTGTAAGTGACACCTAGTGATTCTACATGCATAAGTAAATCCTACGGACCCGTTGGTGAATATGTTTGTTACCATTAGTTTTACACTTCATATGCATCTCATATAAGTGCCCATTCAAATATATATCAAACACATACCACATAGGACTCCAATTAGTTACACAAACACAAAATACACAATCTGCGTTTTTAGGACAGATTGTGCGTCACCAAAACTAATTTATTTAAAATACTAAATCAGTGAGTTAAACTCCCAAATTTTTACTGAATATTATTTGGGATTCATTTGGTAACCCATATTTTTGTTTTGTCTCAAAACCAAATACAAAAATGATGAAAAAATCGTACATCACAGATATGTCTAGAAAGTTTCTACCACAGGTTAGGTTAGTAGAAAAAAATCCTAAAAATCTTGTATTCATCCAAACGGGATGAATCCACTTGGAATGCCAAGTTATTCCAATGTTAACCTACTGTCCAAATTTCATAACTTAATTCCTTGTAAAACTCGAGTTATGATTATTTAAAGTTGACTCATTTGGTTAATCAGAAAATCTGACATGACCTTTAATCCAAGAAAATTCCAAAAACATATCAAACGACATCCAAATCAGATGATTTTGCCCATTATAAAAAGCTAAGACCATGTACAATCTATTCATGCAAAGAATCGATCAAAACAATTATTTTCAAGCCACGAAACAGACCCTACAAGTCGACATTCAGATTCTGTCCAGATTCTAATCATGCAATATTATCAATTATATCAAACCCTAGTTGCATATTATCAATCAATAACACCTAATAATCATCAATAACCATTAACAAACATTCCTAATACCTATTGTGATCAGATTCTATCATTATTCATGCAAAGATTACAACTTTAATGATCAAAACTTCAACAACTTGCGCAACAAGTAACCTATGATATTACTAATCGCCTATCATCATGTTTAATTCGTTTAGTCTTCAAAAACCTCAAGTTTTAATAATTATCAAAAGCTTTCAGACCTGGACAAACCTTGTTATATGATTTTTATAACATAAAAATAAGATTAAAGCGTAAAGGATTAAAGATTATACCCCTAGCTCTTCGATACAATTAACCGAACGCCTTTGGAGCTTCCCAATCGATGATCTTGAGCCTTTGCATGTTGTTTGGGGTTTATAATTCGTAAAGGGGCGATTAGGGTTGAGTTTAGAGGTTGCATGGGGCTTAAGAGTGTTTAAATAAGGGTTTGAGGCGGTTTAGACCCGTCAGGCTATTTCGCGCGGCCGCTCGGGCCCTGTGAGCGGCCGCTCACAGGCCCTTGGCCCGCGTGGGTGGCCCGTTTCGTCACCCGACGCGTTTTCCTTCGACGTTTTCGTTATTTCGGACCGTAACAAGTGCAACCCCATGCGTTAAGACCCTAATCAACCTAATGATCCACCTTTAGTGATTTTATTAACGTATTCGGTTTAGGTTCACACAATCACGTATGGTTTTCACATAAGTTCATCGAATATCACAGAGACACGTAATCGCAATCAATCCAAATTAGTTTACTCATTATTATTATACGTCATTATTCACCAACGTCCGAGGTTCACTAATCATGTATTCAGTTATTAACTCACAGTCCGAGGTTCACTAATCATGTATTCAGTTATTAACTCACAACAATGCAACGTGTGTCCTATCTAGCTAACCCTAGTTAAGTATAATGCAAGGAACGTAACTAGAGTTTAGTTAAAGTGAGAACCTGAATTTGCGAGGTATCACATTATATATTTTTTTTATAAAAACTTAAACATAACACATCCTCCTTTCAACTTCTAATTATTTTTCTATAAAAATAACTCAAGGTTTTTACCCATTTAACCACTCATGCCCCTTTTTCCTAGTGAATCATCCACACCCAACTGAAATTATTATTGTCGAGTTTCCTACCGTATAGAGTCCCCTTTCCGAAACCATCAAACTTAGAAAGTTTGAGACTCTTATTATGACCAACCACTAATTCTACTAATATTTCTCTAAATGGTTCTCATTCATAAATGAACATGCCCTATGTGTAATATCCCATAGTCTCCGGCCAATTCCTGAATTTTACCGATTGTCACACATAGGGGTTTCAAAGTATCTTAACCCTATATATATATATATATATATATATATATATATATATATCATCATCATTTGAAAAATGGATGATTTAAAGGCCTTACGCCTCAAAAAAAATTCTTCTTATAGAATTAATAATTCTTCGGGAAAAGATAGCTGTCTATGACGAAAGTCAAGAAACAACTGTTAATTCATTTCAGGAAACCATAAGGTTACAAACTAAATCTATTCCCTTGCAAACGGCAAAGGGTAAAGAAAAATCAAATCCGTTAACTTCTGTTGCTTTGGAAAATAGCAAAACATGTGAAGAATCACAATCTTCAACTAGCCTAGAAGCAAACGGCTCTGGTAAAGGCACATCAAATCCGTTGACAGCTCACAGTTTGCTAAAATCTGAAAAGGTCTCTTTTAGACAATGTTACTCTCAAATCATTCAAGAACCCATGATATCTAGTAAATCTAGATTTTATGTTATTTTTGATGGAGAACACAAACGCATTTATGAAGGCTGGTCTATAGTCTCACAGTATGTTTCAGGAAATACTTTAGAAAAGATGGAGCAACGAATTAAAGTGGGAAGCTTTAATAAAGTTAATTATTGTAGTAACAACTGCATAATTACAAGTTATAGCGGTATTCCTCTACCCAAACATGAAAAGGAAGCTTTAGAAAAGATGGAGCAACGAATCATCTTCAATAAAGTAGAAGCAGGTCCCATCACCAAAGAAAAGTTTTGCCAAAAGCTACAACGCACTTATGAAAATCATAATTGCGAATATTGTGCAAATAATACAACAAAAGAAAGTAGCTCTTCTCATTTGGACAACTATTCTTTGGAAGAAGACAAAAGAGATCTAGACCCAACACATGGGTATGTCGACTAGAAAAACGCCATGCATGACGAATTAAGAAGGCTATTTTAGTCTTTTGTACAAATCTTCTCCTATTATATAAAGAAGATTGATTATACTTAAAGATCAACGTATGCTCCCCCCCAAAATTCTCATCTTAAAAATCTAGTATGTGTGAGTAAACTCCCTCTCTTAAGGGGAGCTATCTAAATACAACCAAGAAGTTCTTCCCTTGGGAAGAACAGTTTTGAAATAAAATTCTCTTTTCCTATATATCCTAAATTGTTGATGTCAATCTTGTAAAACCTGGAGCCATGGAGCTGTGAATGAGTACCATTTAGGCAGAAGGCTGTAGGGAAATGCTAGTTGGGATGGTAGATTGCAGGGGAACATTTACGGTTTAGATATTAAAGAAAGGTGTAATTTTATTTTATGTTGTTAGATTACTTCAAAGTATTTATTTAGTCTCTCCTTATGCATTAATTAATATACGTTTTACAAATAAAAAATAATCATTACTTTTAAATTGCCAAAAAATGCGTTCTTCGCTAAAATTAAAATCTTCAAAACGTATATTCTCCGTATCAATTGATGAATTGTCAATTAATGCATTAGAAATTATCAAGATCATCATTGTTGTCTACAATAATGTCTTGATCACAAATAATGTCGGTAACTTTTATCTTCAATAATTATCTACAAGATACATGTTCATAATTATCAAGATCATCATGATTGTTGTCTACAATATGTTCACAAATGCTCCTTCAACTTGTAAGGTGTCATCAAATATTTCCGCAACATGGTAGGGAGAGAAGGAGGAGGAGAGAGGCGGTAGAGGAGGGGAGATGAGGAGAGAGAGGATAGAATGGGTTTGAGAAGGAGAAGAATGAACAGAAGAGGAGAATATGTGAGAGGACTCTAGTCCAGGTCATCACCAAGAAGAGGACGCGTAGAGGTTATTTAATGAAAGGTCTTTCAAAAAACAAATAAGTTATAGACCCAAACATATGCTCCGTGTCATAGTATAATTGTCTTGTTCAATGTTGAAAAGTTGAAAACTTATGTCTACTTTAGAAAATATTTTATAAACAATGTCATATCTTGTAATTTCCCCTATCCTAACACTATATGTACAATTGATTTAGAAAATAACATGATTTATAATCTTGCACACACGATGGTAGATACATTTTTAAAGTTGAGAAAGTTTACGATAAAAAGTAGTTTAATGTAAAAATGATAAAAAGTATTTTAGGCTTTTGATTAAAATAAATCAATGGATGAGAATAAAAGGGAAAAAATATACTTTGGGTTTCTAAAAGAGGAGGAGAATGGCAAAATAGGTATAACCCACAATGGTTGAGTTCTACCCCCATTTTTTAACGTCCATAACTTTTTATTACGACATTATTTAAAAAAACGCACCATAAAAACAAGCATTTAATCCTCTTTCATTTGCATACCATATTACTATACTATTTAAAAAAATATTTGCTGGGTTGATATTACTTGCGTCTAAATGTAAAAACTTAATATTATTACTCGCGTTTAAACATTCTGAATGTAACTTAATATTATCACCTTCTTTCTTTAACCTTCTTTGACATTCTTTCATGGTTTTGCTAATATTTTCTTTCACCTCATGTGATGGTGGGATATTGTTGTAATTATATTCTCACAAACTAGTTCATTGAAAATTATTAGTTTATAAAGAAAGAGAATCCTTATTACCTATTTATATGAACAATCAGTAAACCTGCTTATATGTATATATAAACTTGATATTACCTACTTGCGTTTAAACAATAATAAAAATAATAATATCATGCGTCTAAATGTAAAAACTTGATAATAACTTACTTGCATTTTAGCATGTATAACTTGGGTTTAGCATGTATAACTTGCGTTTTATCATTTATAACTTGCGTTTGATCAGGTCGTCTTATTAGGTATAACTTGCGTTTTCAAAATGCAAGTATACCCTCAATAAAACGCAAGTTATCAACCCAGATTTTTTTTTTAAAGTTTAGCAATATGGTATGGAAATGAAAATGAAGAAAAGTTTGTTTTTATGGTGTAATTTTTTTTTTAAAAAAAAATAATGTCGTAATGAAAAAGTTATGGCCGTTTTAAAAATGGGGGGTGAAAGTTGAAAAAAGTCAACAATTATGGTGATGGACAATAAGACCGGGTGTAATGGGGCAGTATTTGGGCGTGAAAGAATAACATAGCGTCCCCACACCATTACAGGGGGCGCTATGCTTCCAAAAATCTTGCAAGTGTGATTTTAATAGCACTAGGCAACAATTGAAACAATCAATTATATTATGCCACGTGTCCTCATCAAAGGTTAAAAAAATCCAAACGGTCAATTATTTTGAATGGCCAACAGTCATTTTTTTTTAAAAGTAACGGTAATTTTTTTTAAAGTATATATATGTATACACACTACACAAACAAACACACTACAACACAATTTTTTAAAAACTACACTACAAACCAGTTATGGGTGGTGGATATCCAAACGATCTTTCCGAACCGTCCAATCTCCGGCGATATTCTCGCCGAAGACGTCGTCTACCAGTGTTCTCTCCTCCTCCTCCTCCTCTTCAACAAGTGTTTTCTCTTCCTCCTCAACAAGTGTTTTCTCCTCCTCCTTCTCAACAAGTGTTCTCTTCTCTTCCTTCTCAACAAGTGTTTTCTTCTACTCCTCCTCAACCACTGTTCTCTTCTACTCCTCCTCAATCAGTGTTCTCTTCTCCTACACCTACTCATTGGAACTTCCCCATTCCTCCACTCCCAGGATACACTCCCCCACACCCAGATGCTGATTTCACTAATGAGGAGCTTTTATGGTTTTTAGAATATGTTATGGCTGTAAGGGGAATGGGCCAGCTACGGTTGGTGGGAGACCCAACCAAACCCCAACCCCAAACCCACCCCAACCCCTCTTGCTCGGGAGGCAACCGATGAGGAGCACGAAGCTTTAAGGGATGCTATGGATGAAGAACGGTGTTATTTATCCCCTCCTCGTGAGTACTGCCGCATCCGCTCGGATGCGAAGTCCGACGGTCGCAATAGCGATCATTCCGTGTCCTCACCAGAGTACACTTTAGAGTATTGGGATAATTATTCTCCGTATGGGAGAAATTTAGTATTAATTATGTAATGTTTTAATAAGTAGTTTAAGATTATGTAGTGTTTAAATAAGTAATTTAGGATTATGTAATTTTTAAATTTATATTAGTTGTGTATTTTAATATTATTTGTAATTTTTTTATAACATTTGGCTCTTTTTTTTACAGTTTAGTTAAATAGTTTAAAAAAATAATAAATAAACAACCAATTAGAAATAGGGGCCTTATCTTTTTCCCACTACCACTACACATCATTTTCACTTCAAGCTCTATGCTGACTCAGCTGCCACGTGGAACAATCAGAAACATGGGCCTTAAGTTTTTCCTCCAGCCACTACACATGGTCTAATACTCTTTTTTGCTAGGGACATCCCTTATTCCTTCTTACGTTTCTTACCACTAGTAGAGTGCCCGCGCGCTGCAGCGGAGAATACAAACACCTTTATGGGTGTGTATGGTTCGGTTCAGTTCGATTATTAGCCTCAACCAAAACTAAATTCAAAGTCATCAGTTAATCAATCTTATTAAACAATCAGTTCCTGGGTTCGGTTAGTATTGTTAGATTATCGGTTTTTAGTCCAGTTTAGTTAGTTTTGGTGAATAACAAAAACCAAACTTTGGCTATGAAGGTATAAATACATGAAATAGAGGTATAAATAGGCCTGTAATCGAACCGAACATTCATGAACTTGTTCGTTAGAAAGTTCGTTTATGTCGTTTATTTAATAAACGAACAAACACAAATAAAAAAATTTGTTCGTTTAGTTAAATGAACGAATTACGTTCGTGAACGTATGTTTATTTTCATTTATTTATGTTCATTTAAGTTTATTAATTACATAACTGGTTATACTTACATAAATATAAACATAAGTTGGGCTTTAGCTACTTGTATAAATATATAACCAATTAGTAATTAGGTTTTTTAGTAATACAAAATTGTTCACATTTATTATGTTCGTGAACGTCCGTTTATGTTCGTTCATGAACTGTTTGTTTAGGTTTTAAACGAACGAACATAAAGAAACACGAATATGAAAAAATTCTTAATGAATGAACATGAACACAAAAAATGTGTTTGATTATGTGTTCATGTTTGGTAAATAATAAATGAACAAACACGAACACCATGTTTGTTCGGTTCATTTACATGCCTATGTATAAAAGTTAAAAATATATGAATATATAAATGGTTTTGTCTCGATTTGGTTGATTTTGGTGAACTAAGTGTACAAAAAAAAAAACAGTAACCGATTTTAAGTTAATTTAGTTTTTGGTTAATTCAATTTTCGGTTGCTTTTGGTTCAATTCTTCTGTTTTTGGTTTAGTTTCAGTTAAATGTTCTATTATTTCTCACATCTAGATATCTATACTATATATAATATTTTAAGTTAATTTAGTTTTTGGTTAATTCAATTTTCGGTTGCTTTTGGTTCAATTCTTCTGTTTTTGGTTTAGTTTCAGTTAAATGTTCTATTATTTCTCACATCTAGATATCTATACTATATATAATATATTTATAGTGACATTTTAAGATACTCAAATAAAAATTAATTAAAGTTAAGAGTTAACTTTTGTTTGTTTAAATAACAGTTATACCCTTTCTCGTTATTTTAAGCCAACTGTCAACAACCCGTGCGAACTGTAAACGACCATACGTTAATACTTAAAAAACTATATCATAAAAAAGGGCATTATATTGTTTATAATTTTTTTCATACGTTTGCCTACTATCCAAATGTAACTTGCTATTCGAAAAGTTTATGAACTATATCTATTAATTTGAGTATAGTATAACAATTCTTTTAACTAAAAATAGTCATATGTTATGTGATTAACAATATATATGGGTGAAAAATAACTAAACTTTTAACCGAAATTCACCAAAAATTGATATGTTATGTGATTAACAATATTCGGTGCCTGACTTTGTTTGGATAAACCTCAAAATTGATATGTTATGTGATTAACACTATCTAGGGGAGAAAAAAACCAAAATTGACCAAAAATTGATATGTTATATGATTAACACTATCTAGGGGTGAAAAAACCAAAATTGAACAAAAATTGATATGTTATGTGATTAACAATATTCGTTTCTTAATTTTTTTGGATGAACCTCAACATCGTTGATGCAAGTGTTAAAGAGAGGGAAACTGCCACCACTTTTTATTTATGCTTTTCTTACACAAACCTTCACTTACTTCATCATTAAGTTGTTGACGAATTGACCCTTTAACATTTTTCTTAAAAACAATAATAAATATATAAATAACATAAGTGCATTTGAACTGATGATTGAAATCAAGATATATGTACTAAAAGTGAATTTGGACTAATGATTCCTAACACCCCGTTCATTTAATGTGTATATGTATTATTATAATTATACCTAGATGATGTTTTCTCAACAATTTTACTTTAATACACATCATGACCAGCTTGCATTATGCTCTAAGACTATATGAATTCCACCAGCATGTTAATCCAACCAAATTGGATTTTTTTTTAGAAGCCTTCAAATTTGAACAAAGAGATTGCAACAAAAAACCAAAGATCAAGATGAATAAACACATTTGAAACTGTCAAAAAATGCAACTTTTGTAAGTCTAATCTCACAAGTTTATAAAGATTCATATAATGGGAAATCACAATTTTCTCAAACCAGCTATAATATTAAACATAAGAGAAACAACATTATAAAGATTTTATCAACACCAAAAAAAAAAAAAATGAAAAGACTTACTTAAGAACGTGTTGTTCTCTTGAGAGTTGTATATTTTCGGAGACAAAAACAAGCATACCATCGACAGGTCCTAACGGCTAAGTAGCTGACAATTGACAGTTGTGATGTTGTGGTTACACTACTAGAACATGAGAGAAATGAGCTTGGTGATGATGTAATGAAATCACTATTCAATGGACTGAGATCTAAAAAACTTTAAAGACAAAAATGACATATAAGCTGGAAATTACTATTCAACAGAATCCATGAACTCTATAGCGAGGCATAGAGTTTGCGTGAAACCATAGACAAAGAAGATTGCTTTGAAGGAAATATAGAGAAAAGGTAGAATAAGTAGCGAGAATAAATTATTCAAATGTTAAAATGTCAAAACCCCCTCTATTTCTACCGCCACTACAATTCAAAAACCTATCTAATCAGCTTTAAACCATATTAGGGTATAATTTGCTATATACTTTTAATTAAAAATTTGATTTTTTTTACGTTATTAACAATATCTAGGGGTGAACAATAATTGAACCCCCAACCGAAATCGAACAAACATATACAAAAATGACCTGAAAATTAAGCAAACCCGAGTTAACCTAATATCGGTTTTTTTGTACCTTAAGTTAACCAAAATTAACAAACCGAAACTAAAACATTTATACATTTATGTCTTTTATACATCCATTACATGTATTTATACCTTCATTTCATGTGCTTCGAAACAAAATTTTAACCAAAGTTTGGTTTTTGTTATTAACGAAAATTAATTAAACCGAACTAAAAACTACAATATAACCATATAGACTGAACCAATTAACCGATTGGTTAATAAGATCGATAAACCGATAATGTCAATTTTTGTTTCTGTTAAGGCTTATAACCGAATTTAACCTAACCCAACCATGAACCATTAGAAGTGTCTGTGTTCCCTACCAAATCGTGCGGGCATGCTGTTAAGAATATATGAATGGGCCTGTTTCAGTTTAACTAATTTCGGCTAACTAATGGTACAAAAAGAAAACGATAACCAATTTTATGTTAAATCAGATGTTTTTAGTTTTCAATAGATTTTGGTTCAGTTTTGTCTGTTTTTTTGTTTTGAATTTAGAGAACGGTTTAGTTATTGCTCACTCCTAGATATTGTCAATCACGTAGCACATAAAAAATTTTAAAATAAAAAAAAAGCAATACTATACTCAAATTAAAGATAATAAAATGCTCATTATTATGATGTAATATTTTTTTTATAAAAATATCAGCGTATGAAAAAAATATGCCTTTTTAAAAATAATGGAGGATAGTTACTTAAAATAAGGAAAAGAAATTTAAATATAATTTAAATAAGTAAAAAGTTAAGTAAAGTTTAAAGGATTAAAGTGTAACTAAGATGAGTTATTAGAGTGTAAATAATGTATGAATGACTATTTTACCCTCATTTTAAGGTTGTTAATGAAACATTAGTTTTTGACTTTTAGGTATATTAAAATACCCCTCTCTTATATATTATAATTTAGTATAGATAATCTACTTTTTATATTAGCCTTAAACTTTAAAGTTTGCAAGATATAAGAGCATTCACATCCCTTCTATCAAACCTTTCCCTATATCTAAAATTTAAAAAAAAACTTACTAAAAACATCCTACATCCCCTCCACCATTTTATATCCTATCTTTATATTATGAAAAAACCATCTTCTAGCTTTTTATATATAAAAAGCTACTATTCACTCCCATCAAATTATTGTGAGTGTATTTTAACGAGGAATATTATAAAATAAGTGTTTGTGAGTAAGATAAAGGTAAATATGGTGGAGGGGATGTGGAAGGTTTTTTAAAATAAGAGATAAATTTTAAAAAGTATGATTTTTTGTTATATTATAGAGTATAAAATGGTAAAGGGGATGTGAATGCTCTAAATAGATAATAGAAGTTTTTAGAAGAAAACTAGTTTGTCGGTTAAAGAAACACTTAAAACGTGGCTTCCCATCGCCATCATAATCATTTAATCACGACACAACACTTTCAAAAAAAACCAATGTAATATAACTACTCGATTACCACATATACTTTATATTAAGGCTATGGGGTGTGGTCACATTTTCCCTCTCCTTCCCTTTTGTTCATGTCAGCATCACGTCATTTCCTCCTTCACGTCCTCCTTCTAGGAGAAATGGTTCCCCCTTCCCCTTCCTTTTTTTATTGTTTTTCTTTTTTATTTATTTGTATATTTTATATTTCATTATTTTTTTTTCATTAAAATTAAAAACCAAATTACATGTAAAATAAAAAACACTAAAAAATACAAAAAAACGAAACTAAAAAAATTAAAAAAAAAACGAAACTAAAAAAATTAAAAAAAAAACGAAACTAAAAAATTTAAAAAAAAAAACGAAACTAAAAAATTTAAAAAAAAAACGAAACTAAAAAAATTAAAAAAATCCAAACTACTCGTTATCAACGTCATCGACACGGAAATTGTTCCAAATATGGTCGATTAAATCCGAGCAAAGGTTGGCGTGCATAGTACTATCCTCTAATGCCCACCTGTTCGATTGTTGTTGTGTCGCGTCAACCGGCTCGAGATTCTCTTTAACGTCATTCGGGTCATACTCACATATTGCACGACCTTCATCTTCGATTATCATATTATGTAGTATCGTACAAGCGTACATAATATATCCCAAGCTTTGTGGATGCCATGCACGTGCGGGTCGCCCAATTACATGCCATTTCAACTTTAAAACACCGAATAACCGTTCAACATCTTTTCTCGCCGACTCTTGGCACTTTGCGATCTTTTTCCTTTTGTCATCCGTGGGAATTTGTATGGTTTTCACAAGAGATGTATAACTTGGGTATATACCGTCAGCTAGATAATACCCGTGCTTATATTCTACCCCGTTGAGAACGAACGAATCATCCGGACCAGTACCTCTAATGATGGGGTCGAAAACCATGGATCTTGCTCGAACATTTAAATCGTTACATGAAACAGCAACTCTGAAGAATGCATGCCAAATCCAAAGGTCTTGTGAGCAAACAGATTCTAGAATAATTGACGGCTGTCCAATGTCACCCCGCGTAAACTGCCATTTCCATGCAGTGGGGCAATTACGCCATGGCCAATGCATGCAATCGATGCTTCCAAGCATGCCAGGAAAGCCATGTTTCTCTGCATGGTGTGCGTAAAGCTTTTGGACTTCGTTCTTCGTTGGCCTACGCAAGTAAACTTTGCTATATAACTTGATGACATTTTCGGTAAACCGATACTAGCATTCCCGACTCATTCTAGCAGACATCCTTAAGTACTCATCCCATGAGTCACTAGCAGTCCCGTACGCCAACTGACGAAGTGCGGAAGTGCACTTTTGTAGCGTCGTAAAACCTCGTCTTCCTTTAGCATCATAGCGTAGTGTGAAAAACTCATCATAAGTAGCCATGTCATTGGCAATTCGTTGGAACAATCGGCGACTCATTCGAAAGCGACGCCTAAATAGTTCGTCCGTGTATACGCCGTCGTCAGCGAAGTAGTCAGCAACCAAACGATCATGTGCACCTTAAATTAAAAAAAGTATAATAAATATAATACCATAACATAAATAAATATTAAAAATATAACACATGAAATATAAAATGTTAAGAAAATTAAAAAGTATAAAAAAATAAAATATACCTTCACGATCTCTGTTTAATGCGGCCCTCCTTGTTCTTGGTTCCGAAGTTGTTTCGTCGTCACTATCTACAAACTCCAACAATATTTTTGCCATTTCCACCATCCCGCCCGCGAAAAAATTAGCTACATTTGCCTCTTCTGACGACGTACTCATGATTGTAACAAATTTATAGGGGTTAAAAGGTTTGAATTTATTGTGTGGTTTTATAAAATTTGAGAGTAAAGTATAAAGATAGAGTAGTTTGGTTTGGTTTGGTGTTAAAAATGAGAGGTTATATATATATATATATATATATATATATAGGGTAAGGATCCTGTACAAAGGAGGTGTTTTGTGAGAAGGGTAAGAAGGAATTATGACCATTAGATGAGAGTAATCTAGGGTGTAGATTAATTGGATGACAATCTTGTAATTAGTGTTATAATTATAATAATTGATTAGATGCTTTATGGGTATAATGGTAAAATACACACCAATGTTAAATGAACCATTAAAAGCAATGGTCAAAGCATCTCCTCATTTCATGCCACTTTCCAAACAAAAATACTCTCTATTTCCAGCAAAAAAAAAAAAACACAATCTTGAAGATCAACAATTCAGATTAACATACAAGCATAAGTCCAAAGATTGTCATTAATATAGTTCATCTTAGAGAAAACGAAAATTATTGGGGGTGTGTTTTTAGGATTGTCACTAATATAGTGATTGATGTTAGAACACCTTTCCGATTAACATAAGAGTTTATATTTGGATGTTTTGTTTTATATAGAACACATAGGTAACTTCTGTTTTGGGTGTTTGTTGAAGATAAAACACATAGGTGAATATAAAACACAAAGGGTTTTCATAAAAAATACATGGGTGTTTGTTAAATATAAAACACATAGGTGACTTCTGTTTTAGTTGTTTGTTGGATATAAAACACATAGGTGACTTCTGTTTTGAGGTGTTTTAACATCACATGTTATGGCATGTATTATGTTTTCATTGTGTTTTAACATAATGAGTTAGTGTGTTTTAACAGTATGTATAATAGCACATGTTCCTTTAAAGGGTTAATGTAATAATATAAAACATTATTGTCTGATTGGTTTCCATTGTGTATTATCACACTTTTCCATTAAAGGGTTTATTGTAATAATATAAAACAATAATATATCGATTTTTGTTTATGTTTTTTTTAATGTGAAGAAGCTTTCAACTCAATTTGATGATATAAATAAAATATCCATGACCAAAACACAAAACACACCAACAAGAATTACGACTTTTGCTTCGAGAAATCAAAAGTTTCGTTTTTTTTATTGTGTGAATGATTGAATTGGAAGAATGATTGTATTTTTAAAATGACTGATAAGGTTATAATTTTCATAATTAAATCCCTATAATCTCTCAAAATTTATAACAACTTCATAATTCTAATAATAAGATTAGTATGTAATTTACTTAAATACCCATGTCATTAAAAATAAGTATTGCCACTTGTCAAAACCACATGGCTTCTTACACTTCTCACAAAAGTTAGACTTTGTATAGGAACCTCTGTCTATATATATATATATATATATATATATATATATATATATAGGGTAAGTATCCCTTAGAAACCCACTTGAGTTGTGCAAACTCTAGAAACCCATCCAATGGTTGTCATGCTTCCACATTTCCCTTTTCATCATCTAGTAAAAGGGCAAGATGGTAACTTCCACCATCTCATTTGTTGACCACCTTTTTAAATAAACATCTCATTTACCACTCATCTCATTGTCTATCTCACACACACTCCTCTCTCTCTCTCTCTCTCTCAGACACACACTTCTCTCTCTCTCTCTCTCTCTCTCTCTCTCTCGAAACAAGATCTGATGATCTCGATTGATACAGATCTCGACATGGAGATCTCGATTGTTATTATTATTATTGTTATTATTTGATACAGATCTGGACATGAAGATATTGGAGATATTGGTTCTTGGAGATCTTGGATCGGCTATTATTTGTTGCTAAAGTCGATTCAAGAACGTCGTTCGAAAAAAGAAGGAATGGCTCAGAAAGGTGGACGAGGACCGAGTATTTGTGACGAGTTCATCAAGTCTTGATTCTGCCATTGATGAGCTTGTTAATCTTGATATGCAGAGGTATGGTTGTTTTAGATCTACTCTATATTATTATTATTATTATTATTATTATTATTATTATTATTATTATTATTATTATTATTATTATTATTATTATTATTATTATTATTATTATTATTTATGTTGATCCATTTCAGATGAACATTGCTCGATTGTATGATTTTCTTTCATCTCTTTGATTCCGATGAATCCTTCATATCACAGTAACAGATTTGTTAAAGAAGATATGTTAACGCATACGTTTATGGAAAAGAGCGTTTATTAATATTATTCTTGATTTTGTGGTCACCGCTAATTAAGTTATTTAATAATATAATTTTTCTTCTTAAAATTAAAGAATAAGTTTCTTGATTTTGTGGTCTACACTAATATTATTAAATTGCTTGCACAGTAACGGATCTGTTAAAGAAAACTAGCGTTTTTGACGTGGCGCGCGATACGCGCCTTGTAATTTTGTCACTACCAAATCACAAACCCGATCTCTTCCATTAAACCCACAACTTTTTGAAAACAAACCCACCACCATATTCAGCCAAAAATCATGTCAATAAAACACAACCAAAAACCGATAGAACATAGTTGTGGTAGAAGGTGTGTTGCAGATGTAACCTTCCTTAATATCAATTTTTGAGACTTTTTTTATCTCATTATTAGTCGTGTATGAGATAGCAAATTGGTAAATTATATTTTAGTCTATCTTTTAGAGATAATATAAAAGGTTATAAAGAATATAAAAATCTGGTACATAGTTTTACAGCAAACAATACAATGTCAACATAAACATAGAACATAGGAGGAAACTTCGTCGTATTTGGTTTGGTCTAGTGGTATTCAACTGCGCGATGCGCGAGAAGGCAGCGAAAAGTATTTATTTAACGGGCAGGTTAGAGCGAAATGAAAAGGAAAACGCAAAAATAAAGGTGTAGAATTATTATTTTTCAATATTGTTGCTGCAACAATATAACAACAACCTAGGAGGTAAGCCACATATCAACTATAAGGCAAGTTGACATATGCATTCCTATAAGGTTAAGAAGGGAATAACAATACAGTTATTTGTTTCTAATGAATCTTTCCATTCTAAAACTCTATGTAGGAAAGGTTATTATAAAAAGTTGTTAAATCCTGATTATATCGTATCCAATAGCGTAAGGATAAATAACTTAAATAAAATAGAGCTAGCTACTACATTATGGATTAAGTTCGAAACTGAAGAATATAAATTCTTTGATCACTCATGTCAACCACTATGCAGCACATACATAGACGAAACAGAATGGCACAGAGCTATTCCTTTGTATGGCATGGATCATGTAAATACGTATATTATGTTTCTACAATTCCAATAGTCTCTTAAGTTCTTAGGTTCTGTGACTTCATATTGTATGTAACATTCTAACATTCTAATATTAGCTTGATACAACCTTAATCTTAAAACCTTCAAAACTAATGTCATGATTTATTGTTTTCTTGTTAAATTTCTGTTACTGCCCAAAAATTTATGCAAAGTTTTCATCCATATCAAAAGCTGTTGCAAGTTTTAAGACACAGCCCAACCCCAAAAAGTAAGCTGGGCTATCAATTCTAGTCTTTTATTATCATAAACTTTTAAGCGGACGCAACCCACCATACCTGACACAAACCACTCTGTTAACCCAGTCATACCATCAAACCCACAACCGAGCCCTATACCCATCCTCAGACCCGTTTCACATAACCGCATAAAGGACCAATCAATTTTTAGAGTTTTGGTTAACCGATGTAAACAAATTACAAACACGCATGAGAGAAAAAGAACCTACCTTCCTCTGTGACGAAACCAACAACACCGTCGATTTGTGTGTGATAAAGGTGATAACGTACTGGGGTGGATACGCGGATGAGGAGATTCACCGGGTCCGGATTGGCTCTTATTTGGCTCCAAAGCAAGATGATAATGAGGGACTTGTCTCAAAAGCAAGATGACGATGACGGAAGAAGGAAGTAAAAGAGCTGAGTAGACCAGAAAGCCCCTGTTAAGTCAGTTAATAACGAAATTGCCATCTCACTATGGCCGGCGGCGCACGATAGACAGAACACGGTATTCACATCGTTGGTCTGACCGGAACGTCGCCACCCTAGAATAAGTGTTTTCCACAGAGTAGCCGCTGGTCGTCGGAATAGGACGACCGTTCCTTCTGTCATGTCGACCGACCTTTTCTTGGTAAGAATCAAAGGCCATGATCAAAGAAAGGAAACGATGCGGCTGATGATGCTGGTTAGGTGGTGGAGATGGATGAGGTCTGTGGTGTAGGTAAAAAGAAGGAAAGGAGAGAAGGAACGTGGGGATATGAAATGATTAAGAGGTGAAGGATATTAGGGATTCAAGGATTTGGATTCAAGGATTTGTCTGAAAGAAGGATGAAAAGATTGACGGCGTTATAGTAACGTTAAGTTACTGTTCAAATGAGCGGGTTGTTAAATATATATAGAATATGTTAACTCATACATTTATGGAAAAGAGTGTTTATTATTATTATTCTTGATTTTGAGTTTATTATTTTTTTTAAATCTTGTTTCAATTTACAACCACCACTTTTTTTTACCTATATACTTTAAAAATTGTTTAACTAATGTTTAATTTTTTAAATGAAGGTAGATGGTTTGATGAAGATGAAAAAAAGAGCTTGGTTTGGATCTTTTTTTTTTTTTTTTTTTTTTTTGTAACATTAAGTTGTAATTCATATGTTTTTTTTTCCTTGTTAGATATGTGATCCGACTTGATTCCATGGAATAGAGTGTATTTTGTTGAAGTTAATTTGGATTTTCTTATGTAACTAGTCTTTTTACAAAGTGATATATGTTTTTTTATTGAAAGATGATGTGTTTTGTATGTAACATGTCTTTGTTACAATGTAAAAATGATTAACATTACTCTTACAAATAAAATGGGTTACTGTAACATTTACACAATATATAAGTTGTAACATTTTTTATAGATACTAAGAAAAGTTGTAACATACCAGAGCTACAACTACAAGATGTAACATAATATAAAAAACTGTAACATGACAAAGTACATGTTGTAACACAATAATAAAAATTGTAACTTGCGAACAAAAGTTGTAACGCAGTATATGTTAGTAAAAAGTACAAATATGCATGCACTTTGAAAAAATGAAAAAATTGAAAAGCGAGGAAAGAGAGAGGAGAGAGATTCAGGAGAGAGGAGAGATGGACAAAGGACAAATATGCTTGTACTTTTTTTTCAAAAATTTTCAAATATAGCGCCCCAAATACCGTTACACCCGGGCGCTATACTTGAATTTTAGGTGGGGGCTTTATTTTTATAACGCTGCATGTAAATTGTGAGGCCCAATTAGAACTTCACACGTGGCATTGGCAGGCTTCTTTTCGAATGGTCAAAAAATTGGACCGTTGTCCATTTATTTTTTTGAACGTTTTTGAACGGCTACAATTTATTTTTTTTTAAACTTTGTATATATATACACACACAATATTAAACACAAACACACATACAACTAAACTAAAAACCACACACCACAACACAAACAATCCTACAACACAAACATGTATCCATATGGTTCACCGTTCGGGGTCCCGGGTCGACCGGGTGCGAGGCCAAACACTACTACTTCCCTGCCACCCAATTGGGGCGAGTTTGACGCGAACACAATGCAATACGCGCAACTTCTTGGCATGCCCGGTCAATTTTATCCGGGCCCAAACATGCCCGCTCAATTTTTTCCTCCACCAAACTATATCCAACCTTCTCAAGAGGAGCCCGAATCCGTACCAGAAACTCAAGACGAACCCGAGGGTTCTGGGCGCGGGCGCCGGCGCGGGAGACGCTCGCATAAAAGGAAAGACCCGAACGCTCCTCGTCAAAAAAAGCAACAGGAACGTTGGGAAAGAGATGAGGAGTACAAGTTAGCGCGAGCCTGGCTCGACATATCCGAGGACCCGGAAGTTGGTTAATATTTTTTATTTGTGTTTACATTTATATATATACTTTTTAAAATGTTGGTTTAGCATTTTTTTTTTTTTTTGTGTTTACATTTATATATATGCTTTTTAAAATGTTGGTTTAGTATTTTTTTTTTTGTTTACATTTATATATATACTTTTTAAATCGTGTGTTATTTTTTTTGCAGCAAACTATCAAAATACCCCGGTGTTTTGGCAACGGATTCGAGAACTATTTTTTGCGGCGGTGGGTAGGGGGAGCATCGAGACAACGACTCGATATCTGGAAAGTGGTCGGACATTAATAACAAATGTCACTCGTTTGCGGAGGTCTACCAACGTTACAAGGACAACAGGGCCAGCGGGGAAGGTGATGACGGTGTGTTGGCCAGGGCGTTTGTCACACCCTCAAATTCCACTTGCGGGGTTTTACCGCGAGGCGCATGACAAACCAGGATTTAAGTCAACGGTCACAATAAACAACACTACATGCATAACACAATACTCAAAAGTTATAATTATGAAAACATAAACTGTAGCGGAAGCTTTAAATGTTTACAACCCAAAAGACATTGTTTAAAGTTTAACAAGACCATGCTCCTAATTCTAGACGCCCGTGCAGACTTGTGCGCCTAGTTCCCGTTGTAGCTACCTTAGCGACCTGAGAAAAACATGCCAAAAGACGTCAACATATAATGCTGGTGAGTTCACAGGTTTGTTCAAAAGAGTTACCAAGTATTACCATGTCCATACTATATAAATGTTACCAAGTACGCTAGCTAGGCGTATGTTTTGTTACTACTACGATTGGAAACCATTACTGGACACGTTTAGCAATGTTTAGCATGTTTAGCAGCCCGTAATGTTCAGCACGATAATGTTCCTGTTCGAGACAATATGCACCCGCCCGGCCCTCCAAGCCGACGAGTGGGGCAGGTCACGCCCAATAGATCTATCCACATTTCCCCCGTTGTGCAACCCCGCACATTCATGGTTTCCCCCGGGACTTTCAAAAGATCGCATAGTACACAAGTTCAAAACCATAGTATGACATATGTTACCAAAACAGTTTAGCGCATGTTTTCTCCCCCAAAAGTTAAAGCAGTAAAAGTGGGGCCGTGAACTCACCTTAGATTGCGTTCCTCAAATGTAAGTAAAAGATGTTTAGCCCTTGATGATCCCTCTACCGGAGATCTATCAAAATGTTCACATAAGTGTTCCGACTAATAACCATAAGGTTATCTAGTCCCCGATTGTCCAGATCATAACCGAGTATGTTTTGAAACGTGTTTAAATGTTCAATCGACACACTAGACCGACCCGACATCCCGTTGGTGACCCATTACCCTAACTAATCAAGTACACATAGATTACACATAAGGTTCAAGCATAAAACACTTAGTTTGTATCAAAAATCTCATTTTTGTTAACGTAGGGTCGAATGTAGTTCTGGGTGGTCGAAGGTGGCTGTAAGTGGTCGAAGGTGTCCTTGTTTGGGTCGAATGTGTCTTTGAAATTCCACATTCGCCCCTTTTCTTCCCACCTTCGCCCATTTGCAGCACCTTCGCCCCTTCAGCTTCCAGGTTCGCCCCCTGGAATCCACCTTCGACCGTTCGACTGGTCGAAGGTATTCCAGGTTCGCCCCTGATGTCAGATTTTTCCAAAAACGCGTCGAAAAACATCCGAAAACATCACGAAACATCACGAGTTACAGCAGTCAAGCATCATTAACATATTCCTACGAAACCCTACCAATTTTACCCCAAAATCTATCCGTTTTACAAGTTTCCTAAAATAGTAAATTATGGAGATGTCACATCATCATGCATGCAATTATTACCCAATTAGGAAACTTTCTGAAATCGATCAATAATCAGTTTATCATACTCGAATCATCATGAACAAGAAACCCCTATCATAACCTTATCATAATCATTCAAAAACAAACCTAAATCTAACTAAAAACCCCTTTTTAATCATCAAAACACCATCAACAATCAAAGGTAACACGTTTCAATCATAACCCATCATTAATAACAGCCCTAGGTTGTTGTCATGTCATCTATACGACAAGAAATCATCAAACAATGCATAATATCATATTAACACATGTTTATTTGCATAAAAGCTCATTGTTTATGAATAGGTTTTGGTTAGGAAAGGTTTTTATTCATAAAATAGGTTGTCATCAGATCTGGACTCATTGGGGTTTAGATTAAAACAAGCCAAAATTGTTTAAAAAGGATTTGAAATGAAGAACACACCTTAGATGTTCACTTGTAATGATTTAGAGAGTTAGGTTATGAAAAACAAGCTCAAAAACTCCTTCCCTAATGTTAATAGCTGATAGAGAGTGTTTGGAGGCGTTTAGGGTTTGTGAAATGGTGAAAAATGGCTAAGGATGGTATTTATACCATCTGCACGTTCGCCCAGTTTATGTGGTCGAATGTGGAATTTTTCCACATTCGCCCCTTTTTAATGGTCGAATGTGGAACTCTTCCACATTCGCCCACTTTGTTTCTACGTTCGCCCACTTTTCAGATCCCATTTCCACATTCGCCCAAAAGTTCCACATTCAGGTCATCAGCACTTTTTAACACACGTTAACAGCACTTTTAACACATGTTAACCTTTTTCCAGTTTATCGTGTTTAACGCATTCTAACACATCCTAACACATAAACATGCATCTATAGTCTATACTTAGCATGTTTAGGCATGTATAATCATTCGTACATCATTTAAGCAAGTATAAGCATACAATCCACCACACGACTCGTAATCTACACATATACTTAATTAGTTCATGTAATGTCACCAACGACGGAACCCGGTACTAATGTATTCCCAAAACGACTCCCAATGATCCTCCAGATCATTGACCCTGGACAATCCTAATTGACCCGACTCAACTAACCCAGTTAAGTTTGTTTATAAACGTTTCTCGCTAAGGTAGACTTAGATGTTACTATTATGTTTAAGCCGAACATGCCGGGTGTCACATCATCCCCACGTTGAAAGAATTTTCGTCCCGAAAATTGCACGAAGCCCAAAAATGAAAAAGACGAAAAGGAAGAAAACGAAAAGAAAGGTTACCGGTTGTCACATCATCCCCACGTTGAAAGGGAATCTCGCCCCGAGATTCACTCTGCTTCAGCAGTAACATGCCTGGACTCGAACGCGCGCTTCGGAAAGAGATGAGGGTACTTAGCCTTCATCTGGTCCTCTCGTTCCCACGTGAACTCCGGTCCACGATCCGAGTTCCAACGAACTTTAACGATGCGGATTTTACTCCGCCGAAGGCTACGAATCTTGTAATCCAGAATCTCTACGGGTTCTTCCACAATGCGAAGACGATCATCAACCTTGATCTCTTCCAGTGGCACAACAAGAGATTCATCAGCCAAACACTTCCTTAAGTTAGACACATGGAAGACGTTGTGAACATTACCGAGCTCCGTCGGTAAATCAAGTCTGTACGCCACCGGCCCAATCCGTTCCAGGATTGCGAACGGTCCGACGTAACGAGGGTTAAGCTTGCCACGCTTTCCAAAGCGTATGATGCCCTTCCATGGTGAAACTTTCAGAAGCACCTTGTCCCCAACCTGGAATTCTAGCGGTTTGCGACGGCGATCGGCATAGCTCTTCTGACGATCCCGCGCAGCTGCCAAACGGTTACGGATCTGTACGATTTTCTCCGAAGTTTCGTACACCAGTTCCGGGCCAGTGAGCTGACTCTCGCCCACCTCAGCCCAACACAAGGGAGATCGGCATTTCCGTCCATACAGAGCTTCGAACGGAGCTGCCCCGATACTGGAGTGGTAACTGTTGTTGTAGGAGAACTCCACCAACGGCAGGTGAGTCTCCCAACCCTTGCCAAAATCGATGACACATGCCCGCAGCATGTCCTCCAGTGTTTGTATCGTCCGCTCACTCTGGCCGTCAGTTTGCGGATGATAAGCCGTGCTCATATCCAGCTGAGTACCCAAGGCCTTATGAAGAGCCTTCCAGAAACGCGAAGCAAAGCGGGAATCACGATCAGAAATGATAGAAACAGGCACCCCGTGCCGAGAGACCACCTCCTTAAGATAGAGCCGAGCCAACCGCTCGAGTCCATCCGTTTCCTTAATAGGTATGAAGTGTGCCGATTTCGTCAACCGGTTGACGATCACCCAAATCATGTCGCAACCACTTGGTGATCTCGGTAGTTTGGTGACGAAATCCATCGTGATCCGCTCCCACTTCCATTCTGGTATTTCAGGTTGCTGTAGGAGACCAGACGGCTTCTGATACTCCACCTTGACCTTAGCACAGGTCAAGCATTTGCTCACATAGGAGGCTATATCAGCCTTCATGTTCGGCCACCAATAAAGTATCTTCAAATCCTGATACATCTTATCGGAGCCTGGATGGATAGAATACCGGGATTTGTGAGCCTCATCCAAGACAAGCTCCCGTAATCCCCCGAGTAAAGGAACCCAAACACGCCCAGCGAAGTAGTGTAGGCCATCAGACCTAAGCTCAAGGTGTTTGTCCGCACTGTGCATCGTTTCGGCCTTAAGGTTTTCCTCCTTCAAAGCGTCTACCTGAGCCGAACGGATCCGGTCAGGTAAGGAGGAATGAATGGTAAGCTGCAAGGCTCGGACACGCCGAGGCTTCGCCGACTCCTTCCTGCTCAAGGCATCCGCCACAACGTTTGCCTTGCCAGGATGGTACTTGATCGCACAGTCGTAATCGTTCAAAAGTTCAACCCAACGACGCTGCCGCATGTTCAACACCTTCTGGTCGAAAATATGCTGGAGACTCTTGTGATCGGTGTAAACTTCACACTTGGTACCGTACAAGTAATGTCTCCAGATTTTCAACGCAAAGACTACTGCACCCAGCTCCAAGTCGTGAGTAGTATAGTTCTTCTCGTGAACCTTGAGTTGACGAGAAGCGTAAGCGATAACCTTCCCGCGTTGCATCAACACGCAACCGAGACCCCGAATCGAAGCATCACAGTACACAACGAAATCATCCGTACCCTCGGGTAAGGATAAGATAGGAGCAGAACAAAGTTTAAGCTTCAGCATCTGAAATGCTGATTCCTGTGGTTCGCCCCAGTCGAACTTTCGGTCCTTCTGGGTGAGAGCAGTGAGGGGTTGAGCAATCTTCGAAAATCCCTCAATAAAACGCCGATAGTACCCTGCAAGACCCAGGAATTGCCGCACCTCAGATGGCGTCTTTGGTGCTTCCCAGTCTTTAATAGCTTCGATCTTAGCCGGATCGACATGAATTCCCAGTTCATTCACCACATGCCCTAGGAATTGAACTTCACGTAATCAAAAATCACACTTTGAGAACTTAGCATACAACTGCTCCCGTCTCAAAAGTTCCAAGACCAACCGCAGATGTTCCTCATGATCCGCCTTGTTCTTGGAATAAATCAGAATGTCGTCAATGAACACGATGACGAACTTATCCAGGTACGGTTTACAAACACGGTTCATCAAATCCATGAACACTGCCGGTGCGTTAGTGAGACCGAAAGGCATAACTAAGAACTCAAAATGGCCATAACGAGTGCGAAAAGCAGTCTTCTGTATGTCAGCTTCCCTGACGCGCAACTGGTGATAACCGGACCGTAAATCAATCTTCGAGTAGTAGCTGGAGCCCTGAATCTGGTCAAAGAGATCATCAATGCGAGGGAGAGGATAACGATTCTTGATGGTCACTTTGTTCAGCTCACGGTAATCAATACACATACGAAGGCTCCCATCCTTCTTCTTCACAAACAAAATAGGAGCTCCCCACGGGGACGAGCTCGGTCGAATGAAACCCTTTTCCAAGAGTTCCTGCAACTGGCTGGATAACTCTTGCATCTCGGGAGGTGCAAGACGATACGGAGCTCGGGCAATAGGAGCTGCGCCCGGAGCAAGATCAATACCAAACTCTACCTGACGATGGGGAGGAAGACCAGGCAAATCATCAGGAAACACATCAGAAAAGTCACGAACCACCGAAATATCCTCAATCTTCTTCTCATCGTCAGTAGAAACGTTAACAAGTGCCAGAATGGCCGAACAGCCCTTCCGAAGATACTTACGGGCTTTCATGCTAGAAATGATACTCAGCGGAGCACCGCTTTTCTCGCCATGAACCGAAAGAATTTCTCCATCGGGGAGAGGGATCCGAATAACCTTGTCAAAGCAAACAATCTATGCACGATACAACGATAACCAATCCATGCCCACAACGACATCGAAACTATCCAAAGGTACAGGCATAAGGTCAATGGGGAATGACAGACCCGACAGTTCCAAGTGACACTCCCTAAGGACATGAGTCGCCTCGATGTTCTTACCATTAGCCAATTCTATCAAGTACTTAGCCTCTAAAGGTGTGGGTACTATATCTAGCAACTGACTAACATCCACAGACACAAAGCTCTTATCGGCACCAGAATCAAATAAAACAGAAACATAGCGATTGTTGAGAAGGAACGTACCGGTAACTGTGTCTGGATCCTGCCTAGCCTCCGCAGACCCAATGACGAAAGCACGCGCGGTCCTGCCTCCGCCGCCATTCCCGTTACCGTTACCGTTTCCGCCCCTCCCATTATCGCCCTGCTTCAGCTTGGGACAATCACGCTTGAAGTGTCCCGTGTCACCACAGTTGTAACACCCCTGCCTCCCCTGAGTCCCCTGAGCAGCAGGAGCAGGAGTAGCCGCAGGAGTCTGAGTTGGGGTGAGCGCCACCTTGCAATCCTTAGCATGGTGCCCCAACTGATGGCACCGATGACAACGAGCTCGATCACAATTCCCAGAATGGTGAAAGCCACACTTGTTACACTTGGGGTGCTTCCCAATGTATCCACCTGTCTTCTGCGAAGAAGACGACCCAGATCCTTCAGTCTTCTTGGCCGGTTGAGACGGCGCCGGCACTGCACTCTTACCCACATTCTCCCATTTCCTCTTGTTGCTATCAGACCCCTTCGCAGTCGAACCCTTAGGAGGTAAAGCGCCCTCCAAAATCTTCATGTTGGTCATCTTGTGTGCAGAACGGACGACCTCAGCCAGTGTAGGAAGGTTCCCAGCAGCTACTAACCCAGCAATCTCCGGCACCAACCCAGAGATGTAGTGCTCAATCCTACGGTACTCAGGTGTGTGCATGTCAGGACACAACACCGCCAGCTCATTGCGTCGTACAGTGTACTCTTCAATCTCGGACCCCACCATCTTGCAGTTCCAAACTTCATGTTCCAACTTCTGTACTTCCTCCCTGGGACAGTACTCGCTCTTCAATAACCGAACAAAATCCGCCCACAGCATAGCATGAGCTTCCCCCAAGCCCATGTTCTGTGTAGTAGCATTCCACCATGTCAAAGCAGGACCCTCAAATGTTGCAGTGGCATACTTGATCCGGTCCTCAACAAGACAGTTACACATCAAGAAAACAGATTCAACCTTCTCCAACCATCGGAGCAGTCCCACTGCCCCTTCAGTTCCAGCGAAGTTGTGGGGCTGACAGTCCCTAAACTTCTTGTAAGAACACTGAGGTGGAGGCGGGTTGACAGCAGCACCACCCATAGCATTGTGCCCAGCCTGGAAAGCAGCCAAGGCTATGTTCACTTGCTGTTGAAGCAAGTTGTTCAGTTCTGCTTGGGTCATGTTAATGTTACCACGACCACCGCCACGGCCACCGCCGCCACGACCACCACCACGACGTCCACCACCACGTGCGCCCGACATGATCTGCCAAATCAGAAATCGAGAGATTCAGATTCACTGCTAGTGTCAACCACTAGTAGCTAGAAAAGTTACGTCTAGACCCAATCCAGGACTATACATCCAAGTTCAGAGTCCACTTGAATTCTCATGCATTTCAGTTTATGATTTCGTGTGCACCCGAAATGATAAACTGCTCTACATGGTCCTCCAAGCTTTCCCTCAGCTTGAACTTAAGTCACCGAATGTCGGCATCTAGCATCAGGCCATCACAAGCATAAGTGCACAAGATAATGTGTAAGCAAGTGCGTCTATTGGGGTACGAAAGGGAGACGTCCGAATCCTGGACAGACCTCGAGAGCACGCAAGACCACCCCAATACACGACACTGCCGTGCAAAAACCAACGAGTCAACTCCTTCTTCTTCAAATCCCGAAGAAGAACATAAAAGTGTGTAAAGCCAAGAGCGAGGACGGATGATGTAACAGAGAAGTGTGATGATGATGTAAAGACACCCCGACAAAGTTAGTACATGTTCCAAACCGACTCAAGTATGTGACCGTCTAGTGTGTGCGACTCGGCTATAGACTAGACTCTAAATGCAGTCCTAGTTCACTATAACCATTGGCTCTGATACCAATCTGTCACACCCTCAAATTCCACTTGCGGGGTTTTACCGCGAGGCGCATGACAAACCAGGATTTAAGTCAACTGTCACAATAAACAACACTACATGCATAACACAATACTCAAAAGTTATAATTATGAAAACATAAACTGTAGCGGAAGCTTTAAATGTTTACAACCCAAAAGACATTGTTTAAAGTTTAACAAGACCATGCTCCTAATTCTAGACGCCCGTGCAGACTTGTGCGCCTAGTTCCCGTTGTAGCTACCTTAGCGACCTGAGAAAAACATGCCAAAAGACGTCAACATATAATGCTGGTGAGTTCACAGGTTTGTTCAAAAGAGTTACCAAGTATTACCATGTCCATACTATATAAATGTTACCAAGTACGCTAGCTAGGCGTATGTTTTGTTACTACTACGATTGGAAACCATTACTGGACACGTTTAGCAATGTTTAGCATGTTTAGCAGCCCGTAATGTTCAGCACGATAATGTTCCTGTTCGAGACAATATGCACCCGCCCGGCCCTCCAAGCCGACGAGTGGGGCAGGTCACGCCCAATAGATCTATCCACATTTCCCCCGTTGTGCAACCCCGCACATTCATGGTTTCCCCCGGGACTTTCAAAAGATCGCATAGTACACAAGTTCAAAACCATAGTATGACATATGTTACCAAAACAGTTTAGCGCATGTTTTCTCCCCCAAAAGTTAAAGCAGTAAAAGTGGGGCCGTGAACTCACCTTAGATTGCGTTCCTCAAATGTAAGTAAAAGATGTTTAGCCCTTGATGATCCCTCTACCGGAGATCTATCAAAATGTTCACATAAGTGTTCCGACTAATAACCATAAGGTTATCTAGTCCCCGATTGTCCAGATCATAACCGAGTATGTTTTGAAACGTGTTTAAATGTTCAATCGACACACTAGACCGACCCGACATCCCGTTGGTGACCCATTACCCTAACTAATCAAGTACACATAGATTACACATAAGGTTCAAGCATAAAACACTTAGTTTGTATCAAAAATCTCATTTTTGTTAACGTAGGGTCGAATGTAGTTCTGAGTGGTAGAAGGTGGCTGTAAGTGGTCGAAGGTGTCCTTGTTTGGGTCGAATGTGTCTTTGAAATTCCACATTCGCCCCTTTTCTTCCCACCTTCGCCCATTTGCAGCACCTTCGCCCCTTCAGCTTCCAGGTTCGCCCCCTGGAATCCACCTTCGACCGTTCGACTGGTCGAAGGTATTCCAGGTTCGCCCCTGATGTCAGATTTTTCCAAAAACGCGTCGAAAAACATCCGAAAACATCACGAAACATCACGAGTTACAGCAGTCAAGCATCATTAACATATTCCTACGAAACCCTACCAATTTTACCCCAAAATCTATCCGTTTTACAAGTTTCCTAAAATAGTAAATTATGGAGATGTCACATCATCATGCATGCAATTATTACCCAATTAGGAAACTTTCTGAAATCGATCAATAATCAGTTTATCATACTCGAATCATCATGAACAAGAAACCCCTATCATAACCTTATCATAATCATTCAAAAACAAACCTAAATCTAACTAAAAACCCCTTTTTAATCATCAAAACACCATCAACAATCAAAGGTAACACGTTTCAATCATAACCCATCATTAATAACAGCCCTAGGTTGTTGTCATGTCATCTATACGACAAGAAATCATCAAACAATGCATAATATCATATTAACACATGTTTATTTGCATAAAAGCTCATTGTTTATGAATAGGTTTTGGTTAGGAAAGGTTTTTATTCATAAAATAGGTTGTCATCAGATCTGGACTCATTGGGGTTTAGATTAAAACAAGCCAAAATTGTTTAAAAAGGATTTGAAATGAAGAACACACCTTAGATCTTCACTTGTAATGATTTAGAGAGTTAGGTTATGAAAAACAAGCTCAAAAACTCCTTCCCTAATGTTAATAGCTGATAGAGAGTGTTTGGAGGCGTTTAGGGTTTGTGAAATGGTGAAAAATGGCTAAGGATGGTATTTATACCATCTGCATGTTCGCCCAGTTTATGTGGTCGAATGTGGAATTTTTCCACATTCGCCCCTTTTTAATGGTCGAATGTGGAACTCTTCCACATTCGCCCACTTTGTTTCTACGTTCGCCCACTTTTCAGATCCCATTTCCACATTCGCCCAAAAGTTCCACATTCAGGTCATCAGCACTTTTTAACACACGTTAACAGCACTTTTAACACATGTTAACCTTTTTCCAGTTTATCGTGTTTAACGCATTCTAACACATCCTAACACATAAACATGCATCTATAGTCTATACTTAGCATGTTTAGGCACGTATAATCATTCGTACATCATTTAAGCAAGTATAAGCATACAATCCACCACACGACTCGTAATCTACACATATACTTAATTAGTTCATGTAATGTCACCAACGACGGAACCCGGTACTAATGTATTCCCAAAACGACTCCCAATGATCCTCCAGATCATTGACCCTGGACAATCCTAATTGACCCGACTCAACTAACCCAGTTAAGTTTGTTTATAAACGTTTCTCGCTAAGGTAGACTTAGATGTTACTATTATGTTTAAGCCGAACATGCCGGGTGTCACAGCGTTGGACGAGATGAGAGAGACCCGCGGGCCGTTCCCGTATTTGAGGATATGGGAGATGTTGAGACATAGTCCTAAGTGGGCTGATGTCCCGCCTATGGGGTCGGGTAGTGGGCGCAAGATTAGGAGAGGAAGAGGATCAGGAGGAGGAAGACCGTCAAAAAGAAGCAAAACCACCTCCACGTCGCGAGATCCGGATACACCGACATCCGATGCTCGCTTTGTGAGTTTAGATGATCCTGTTGGCTTGGAGGATGAGGAGGAGGAAGAGGAGGAGGAAGAGGAGGAGGAGTTTGATATTCCAAGACCACCCGGTAGACGATCAAAAAAGGGTGGCAAGGCGGAGTCGTCTTCGACAGGAGGTGGTGCGTCGAGGGAGGAGTTTGATGAAATGAATCGACGACTACAGGATCTTCAAGACCTCGGCCAAAGACGTCTACAAACTATGGACCAGAGAGTGGCCCAGAATAAGAGGTTCGTCGACATTCAAGAGGCGAGGCAAAGGGAAAAGGACATCGAGTTTTTGTCCAAACCGATCGACCACCTCGAGGGAGAAGCCCTACTCCTCGCGATTCATCATAGACAAGAAATCCTTGCAAAATATAACCTGCAGTAGTTTTTTAAGTTGTTTGTTTTTTTTTTAATTTGGTATTGTAGTTTATTTAAGTTGTTTGTTTGTTTTTTTTTTTAATTTGGTATTGTAGTTTATTTAAGTTGTTTGTTTTTAATTTAATTAATATTAGTTGTGTGTTTTTGATATTATTTGTAATTTTTTTATATTTATTTGCATTTTATTTTAATTATTTGGAATTAAAAGATTAAAAAAAATAAAAAAAATCAACCAATCACAATCAGGGGCTTTATAAATAAAGCCCCACCACTACACCCCTTTTTCAGTTTCTCTCTCCACGCTGACTCAGCAGCCACGTGGACCAATCAGGAAGGGAGGCTTTATAAATAAAGCCCCCCACTACACATGGTCTGATATCCTACAACAAAGTGCAATTTGTGTCTATATGGACCTGACTGACTTGGCTAGATGCGCTTTTTTCGATTTGTTGACGAGACAGGTTTGTTGACATATCGAATTCCAGTGAGGATGTGGTATTTGTTGACGGAGATTGATACAGCTTTAGGTGAACGTCTTATTGAGATATCGTAATCAACAAGCATTATGTGTCCGTTTTCGGCTTTGAATCTTTGCAAAAAACTTACTAATATGTGGAGATGTTAAGAGCCAAGTGGTACTTTAACCGATATTTGACGTTGAAACAAACGTCAATTTGACGGAGGGACTAAATTAAAAAGGAAACACATGTACTCAAAGATCAAAATTTCCACAGTAACTCGTGTTGATCCCGCCCTAGACTATAAGGACGCAAATTGCACTTTTATTATCATACTTCAAATTAGCTTAAGATAAAGAAAATTATTAACGCATATCAACATCATAATATTAAAAAGAATGAGTTGGCGTGGTGATGCAGAATGAATCCAATATTTCAGCTTCTTGCGGCCGAAGTAGAGCTTCTTGAGATGTCAACTTTGCTGTTGGAAGGATAAATCTGATTTATTTGCGGAGAAAAATTAATTTCGTTTGATTTGAATTTCAATTTCCACAACAATTTTTTTACAATTTCAAGTCACACAATCTCTAATTCTACAACTAAACAAAACCTATTTGTCCGCCACGATGATTGAACCTCACTACATGAAAAAAAAAAAAAAAAGTCTTACTCTAAAACATATGTGCAACTAGGCCGTAGACCCATTTTTCTTATTTTCTTTTCCAATTTGTTCTTTACATGCACATTTAAGAGGCTTTAGATATAATTGTAAATGGCACATTTATTCATCTCTATCAAACTAAACTTTTAGGTTTCATCCATGTGAGACTAAGACTAAGTCTATGTTTCTTTGCTTCCGTTTATGAGGTAGTTGTAGAAAAAAGCTAAACGTACATCGCTACAAGATATTGATCTTTCGATGTATTAGAACGGTTTCTAAGGTAATCTAACTGGGTATCATTTGAAATACGTCGGGGATACTCTTTTAGAAAACATGATGTGAATTAAGAGTGAGCCATGAATTTACTTATAGATTACTAACAACGTTTACCAACAATAAATTATAAACATAACTAACTACAAGGTGGTGCCACGGATCACAGGTAAACGATTCACCGTTCACCGAGGATCTCTATGGGAGGCGTACCAACAAAGTACCGATCGTTATTCTGGTTGGTGATAATGTATATTAATATAATCTACTAGATTTATACCCCGGGAGCGTCCCGGGGTTGAGAAATCTAATATGACATATCAATTTTACATACGAAATAGACTGATGCACTTTACAGTTACATGCAGGAAAGCTTCGGATAGCACCTAACCTAAAACAATTAACAATGTATCTCCAATGTTAAAATCTAACCTTAAACAATATATAACTCTAATATTAAAACCTAACCTAAATAATGTACAACTCCAATGCTTACACATGTTTAAATATAATTCATATTTACTGATTTAAACATAATTAATGACTTGCCTATACATGATTCATGAATAACGTGAACACTTTGTGTTTTTTTTCCTGTATGAACAAAACCCCACAAATAAATAGTCGTTTTTTTCTCCGTTTTTATATAGCACTATGGACTCGTTGAAAAAATAATAAAACGCTCGTTAATTTGGTCGTTTTTTTACTCCGTTTTTATATATCACTATGGTACTCGTTGGAAAGATAATAAAACACTCATTAATTTGGTGTAATTTTTTTCTTTAAAAAATCTCGTATATAAAAGATATTAACGTTTAAAAATTATGGGAGGAAAATGAGAAAGAAAAATCTAATTTTGTTTATAATTTTTTTTTCCTAAAATATCTTAATAAGTAAATCTTTTATTTTAAATTCTAAGATATGTATATCTTGTATAGGGTTTTAATTAATTTTATTATTAGATTTTAATTATAAAAAAATTAAAAAAAATTAAAACACTTTCACCTCATTATGCCACGTGGCACATTCAAGGGAGGGTTGAGGCATCATTGAATGCCACATCATCTAAGTTCATTCTTTTATTAATAGTTATAGATTATAGATTATAGATATCTATACTACATTATAAAGGAGGAGGCATGCGCAAATATGTTTAAATTGTCCAAAGTTAAGATGGTATACCAAGTGTCCTTTACAAGTCTCTAATTTTTTCTCAATTTCTTCCTTTTATGCCCTGATGTACAACCTTTAATAGTAATTGTATATATCTCTTATGCACTCTTTGCTGCGCATAAAGTTTTATAATTTTTGGAACAAAAACGAATTATTATGAATATTTCAAGATTTATGTAATTATATCTATATATAAATAAAATAAAATAAAAAAATATGATAAATAAAAAATATATGATCAAACCCGTGGATGACAGGATTTGAACCCAGTTCTTACATAGACAATGACATACATACATACAACAAATCCACCATTTGAAGTTTTGTTGAATAAACTCAAAACAAAAGTTATTTATATAATATTACCTTATTCATCTTTTTCCCTAAATCTTCTCATTAACCCTAACCATAGACCCAAATTAAATTACCCCCAATCGCTATAGATATAAAGCAAGAATCATAGGGCTTTTATCCTACATGATAAAATGAGTGAAATGGCATGTAAATTATGGACTTACAAACGTGTATGGGATCGAAAAAGAAGTGCAAAAGCCGAGACTCAAAGGAGCCGATTGTAAAGCTTACAGTGCGAGTTTGATACGATCTCTTGTGGGTTTGTAAAGTAAGAGACTGCAAAAACCTAATGATATCCTCGGTTTATATAAATACCCGCTTAAAATGGGCATAATGAAGAGATTTATTATTCCGACCATTGTGCTAGTTAAATCCGATTAAAAACCCATTAAAATCATGTTTATGATTCACTTAAATCGTTGGAATTTATTAAAATGTGAAGGAGAAACATTTTGGCTTCAAATTCGAGTATTGAATAGCATTAAACATCGACGAAAACCACTCACCGGACTTGTGTCGGAAATGAGGAAGAGGAGGGAAAGGATTTTGGATCTTAAAACTTTCATCTTTTGGCAAGAATGGCCCCTCACGTTATTTTTGGTTAATATATATTATGATTTGCTTAAAATTTTCTTTTATAAACTTAACAAGGTTTTTAAACTTTAAACTTTTATAAAATTTTAACTTTTATAAACTTTAAGTGTTTAAACAAAATTAATATCAGCAAAGTTTACAATTTTCAAGATGTATTACGTTTAAATTCTGATTCTATTTACATGTTCGATTAAAATAGAGTTAATTGCCAATTTAGTCCCTGAGGTTTGTCAAAAATTGCCACTTTCATCCAAATCTTTTTTTGTCAATTTAGTCCCTATGGTTTCATTTTTTTGTCATTTTAGTTCCTGAGGTTTGTCAAAAATTGCCACTTTCATCCAAATTTTGTTAGTGCAGATGAATAAAATGACAAAAAAAAAGCATAGGGACTAAATTGACAAAAAAAAAAGATTTGGATGAAAGTGATAATTTTTGACAAACCTCAGGACCTAAATTGGCAATTAACTCATTAAAATATAAGCATTTCCAAGTAAAAAAAATATATAATGATTGAATGAATCTCATCTTTTATTAAATTTGAAATGATAGAAACAATAAGGACTATAAATGACAACTTGCTAAAAGATGAGGGTGCTTTAGAAAATTTTGTCTCGAAATTCCTTTCAAGTGGGGGTTTCTATGAAACAAAAGATGTTGTAAAAGTCAAGTAGGTTTTAAAAATTGCATAAGTCATGATTTGACAATATTTAAAGTAGTTGTCTAATTATTATCCAAAAGTAAAAGTTTCAAAATCTTTGACAGTTGACCGAGGTTAGGAAGTTGAGAGTTTACAATGAGAAAAGTTTTGGGAAAGTATGTAACTGGTGAGGGCAGGGCGTCGATATGGCAGTCTCCCCTACTTTAGAAAGCTTCTGACCGAACTTTGTTAAGGACATGCAACGGGATTTCGAATAACAGAGAGTGTAAGACTATACAAGGTTTCAGTTTTCTGTGTGGGTGGTCAAAAGAAAGACTCCACGAAAACGAATTGAAGCTTGTTTAAAAAAGTTCTTATCGAAAATGATAGTCGTTGGTCATCGACCTATTAAAGGGGTCGGGTCCAACGCTATTAAATAGCCCAAAATGTGAGAATGTAGGAAATAATCGGTAGATTCTTGGTCATACTCCTAGTCCGCGCCCACAGTATCGCTCATGCTTATATATAGGGTGTACCGTAGCCAACCCACCACACTACTGATACTTTGGACTCATACTGATTGTCTACCAATGGCTAAAGTAGAATAACACACCACCCCCGTATACCTGTAAACCCATGATTGCGTTCCGGACCGTAATCACCAATTTACCTTACACTAGGTTGTTATGCTTTTCCATAACAATAACATAAATGATACAAGAAAAAATGCGTGCAACCAAAATGTGTTAAATAATAGATACTGCAATGAAATAATATTCAAGCATGACATGGTTAGAGGTCATTCCCTTTCGGGTTCACCCTTTAACTGTAAATTTCTGTTCACATCATTAGGCTTTAAACACCCATGTTGATAAACTCTGAGGATTACACCATTTCCCTCGGGTTAGACGAATACTCTGATCCGACTCGTACGTGGGCACTGGCTTAAATCTTATACGAATTATCAATTAGTATGTTTATTGACCATGGTGTTGTATAAAATAATGAGAAAGTATAACACAGTCTTGCTCAAAACAGGAAAAATATGCATTCAAAATATGCGTTCATGTAAGTATATAAGTATCGCATAAAATTTTGATTGAAAGAATAATATAACATAAATCTATTAAATCGCGATTACGTAAAATAAGAGTAAATGAGTTGAACCAAAGTTCAAAATCAGTGATGTAAGAATAACTTCTAATAAATAGTGCGAGAGTAACCGCAAATAACGCGTAAGAATAACCGCCACTAAAAGGATAATGCGAGAATAACCACAAATAAGATAACGCGCGGACATAACTATAAATAGAATGGTGAAAGAATAAAATAATGAAATTTCTGTAAAAAAGGGTGCGCGGAACAGGCGTATAGCCTACTGGTATGCTGGTTTTAAATTTAGTAGTTTTGCATATATGCACTAAATGACAGCAGTCATCTAAACACATCTCGATGGAGCTATATCCAGCTACTTTGTTAAACCAAAAGTTTTGTTATTGAGAGTACAAGTGTACAAAGATAAATTTTCGTTTATAAAACATACATTACCCGAACTTTACGATATAGTTGAAAGAATAGTAGTAATGCAGCAGGAAAATAACTTTTTAAAGATCGAAGAATGTTTTTAGAATCAAATCAAGTTCGTATAAAAGGACTTCGCAGGTACACATTTTTCATGGGTTTGCAAGAAGTCAAGTTAAAAATCGTTATAAGGCATACTATTAGTCTCAAGTTTCCTCATTTTCTTTTCCCGAAAACATGCATTGGATTTGTTATATGAACATAAGAAGGTTTACATTTGATTTGTAAATATGCAAAACAAGTTATAAAACGCAATAGGAAAAAATTTCATGAAGTATAAATGAAATGTGCTTTCAAAAGACCACTGTTTTAAAAAAATTGACACGGATAAGAATAACCAACGTATATGATATGAATAGATTTCCAAATATATAAAAAATTCAAGGCTTCGAAATAACGTGAATGGGAAAAGCTTAAAAATATAACATTTCTGAAAATAGACATTTAGTTTTTAAGGAAGATCGAGTCACAGCAAGAGAGATGGTAAGGGTTGTGAATAACGTGTAAGTTCCAAGTCTCAAGTGTCAGCTGGTACCCTAGCTTCAAAAACCCAATTCAACATCGAAAGTCCATGGTGCACAAGTTTCCCGTGTTACGTTGATTGTGTGAATCAGCTCGGTACTTTTGATAATATGGTAGAAGTTTATGAGTTGTTTTGAAGACAATGGGGAACCTGGTTTGGTTTGGTTTGGGTTGATTCTCCTTGATAATGTTTAGAAGGTGTGGGTAGGACAAGTATGAGGTTGTGAATGATCCCAGATTCCTTGACAAATTTTGAGAAATAGGATTTTTCTATATTTAAATATTTCTTTATCTTGTAAGTTAAAATTTCATTAAAGTTGAAGATTTTCCATTGTTATGAAATGTTTGAGAAAATATATGTGTTACCTGTTAGAATTGGGTAAACTTGAAACCTTTAATTGTCAAACTTTTACGAAATTTATACATTGAAAGGTGTACCATTTGTTTGTAAGGATCGTTAAGGCATCTCATAGTGTGCTATTGGTTTCAAGGCACAAGGTGTATACAAGGTGTGTATTAATCTGGTGAATAAGCTTCTCTAAAACTGGGTATTTGGGTTTTGTGCTCTTGTGAAAGAAATACACAAGAAATAGTTTGATACGTCAATTGTTTTAGAGAGTAGTGTATATTGGTTAGTGTCGAGTAGATAGGCATTTATGTAGGAATTTAGTCTGGCCAAAAGGAGCTAACTAGTGATAGTTGGCTATGGCTCACGAGACTGGGCATGTTTATGGTAGTAAATCAGTATAGGGTAAATGAGGATATGTTGTGTTGTGAGATTTGTGGACATATAAGAGGATACAAAAATGTCATAGTTTAGTGATATACTGTGACGTCAATCAAAGGAGTTTGTAAATATGAGGATATAAGTTGATTAATAGGTTTTGAAACCACGTTCGTTTTAACTGTGTGTGAAGACGCAACGTTCCAAAATTTGGATGTGATCGAAGTTAAACATAAAATTTAAAAAATTGAGTCATGGGAAAAATGTTTTAGCACAAGAGAAGTGATGCTTTAAAAAGTCACAAAGCATAAGCATAGGTTTTTATGCAATAATATAGCGGAAAAAAGTTATAATAATGATGATGAAAAATCCAAAAGCGAATGATCAATGAATAATAGCATATGAAACAACAAGCGATGAAATTGAGTCTTCAAATGATAAACAAAACATAAATATCAATAACATAAAACAATTGGATTTGACTAACCCAATCATTTGAAATTTCCTAGTGACTTGTGGAGGCATATTTTAGCCTATAAGTGAATGCTCATCCCAAGAGTTCCTAGGTAGGTATACGGGTCCCTCGTCTGATTGAGATTTATACGAAATACCAAGCCTAGACAGAAAACTCAGGATACAGTCGCTCACCCTTCCAGATTGCACGGGCCCCATCACTAGTGAATTCCAAAACTTTAGCGAGATTAAAAACGAGGTGTAGAAATAGATCCTTGAGATGTGGATTTCACTCCTAACTCAAAGATGTATTTCAAAATTGAAAACTACGGTGGTGTGAAACTAGTCACCAAGATAATGATATCACACCCAGCTTAGTGGTTAAGTTTCTTTTTGGAGGAAATACTCTTTGAGGTGTGGATGTCACTCCTATCCCAAAGATATATTCCAAAGAAGTATAACATATAGAGGAGTGTAACTAATCACCAAGGTATAGATGCCACTCCTAACTTGGTGATATCGTTTCGTTTGTGAAACATGAGTGTCTTTTTCTCCACGCAAAATACTTAAAGAACAACGAGAAAAAATCATAGCGAAAATATCTTGAAAGAAAATATAAGAATAAAGAGAAATATACATGAGAGGACTCGTGAATGTAAGCTTAGTTATAGACCAGGCTAAAAGGCATTCTAATAACCTAATTCCCTATAACCATGGATCTGATACAAATCTGTAACACCCTAACCGATGGCGGAAATATCGAGGTCTCACCTAGTGATGATTGTTCAATGGCTCATGATACTAAAGTGTAAATATTGATACATTGATTAAATATTTTATTACATTGAAATGAGGTACAAAGATACAATGATTCAAACTAACAATCTATACTGAAATACAATAAATCCAAAATCTAAGTATAAATTCCAAAGGCTTAAAAGGCGTCTGAAAGATAACCTGAAACATATATGAAAATAGTATATGTCAATACAAAAATGTATTGGTGAGCATACCCTTTTTTGAATACATATAGTATAAAAATAGTGTTTAGCAATTCATGTGCGGTACCATTTGTAATTATGTAATAAGCAGTATCCGGGTCAAAACCAACCCTAAGACAGTGTGACATGAAATTTATATATATTATGCGCTATTGAAAGTAATAATGACATACATAACAATGACCAAGGTCTCTCAATAGGGTCAACAAGGGGTATATACCATAGTACTATTCATTTATATGACAGGCCCAAACGGTTAATGATTTTGACAAGTCATAGATACACACAACCAACATAAAGCAAACACACATGAGAATTTCATTTAGTGAAAGAATTTTATTTAGACATAGTGTACATGAGTAGCTCCAAAAGAGTAAAACATGAAAAAGGGGAAAGATATACTCACAATTTGCTAAGTGCGATAAATCCAAAACAACATTCGAACAAGATAACAACTGGGAATTCCAAAGAACTCAACCTATACGTATAAGAATACCAATGAGGGATAATAGCTTAAAAGTCTAAGGCATCTAGAATCTAAGGCAATAGGGTTTGCTAGGCTACTTGTGGAAGATGTAGTTTGTACGTTATCTCAAAATTAATACTTTGGTATTAAAAAAATATAACATAATTTAAGTTCTAATGTATGACTAAGAAAACAATTATTACTATATTAATATTTTGAATAAAAAATATTCCAAGTAATTTATTCAAAGATTTTAGTTAATTCTATTAACTAAAATATATAATAATAATTAAGGTTTATTACGAAAATGAATATAAATTACACAAATGAATCCAACGTTAACACTTATGGTTTTCAAACTCAAGAATATTTCTGTTTTAAAAGAAAAATATTAATAAAACAGATTTTATAATTATTATATAAATAAATAATTTATTATGTCTAGTTAAGCATAAATAAGACTAAAAATACAAAGTATGATCCAAAAATGTTATTTTAGTGGAAAATAATTTATTTCTAATGTAAAATAATGAAAGAAATTTTCCCATAATTTTTCTCATATTATTTGTATTTAAAACTAAATTAATGATTTTAAATCATATTTAAATGATTTAAAATAGTAAAACTAATAAAAATAACTGTTTTCTGGACCAATAATTTTTATGTAAGTTCATTATGATTAGAAATAAGATGCTAACAAAGTTTGAGATTAAAATCATTAAAAACGAGTTTTTAATTAATTAATTATGATTAAAATATTTAAATTTAATAAATGCATGAAAATATATTAGTTTCTAAAAAATAAAAAAAATGATAATTTTCTACATAGTGTCAAGATGCTGCACATAAAGGTTTATAATTTTTGGAGCAAAAACGAATTTATTGTGAATATTTCAAGATTTATGTATTTATATCTATACATAAATAAAAAAAAATAAAAAACTATGAAAACTGAAAAATATATGATCAAACCCGTGGATAACCGGATTTGAACCCGGGTCTTACATAGACAATGACATACATACAACCACTCCACCATATGAAGTTTTGTTGAATAAACTCAAAACAAAAGTTATTTATATAATATTACCTTATTCATCTTCTTCCCAAAATCCTATCATGAACCCTAATCCTAGACCCAAATTCAATTACCCCCAATCGCTATAGATATAAAGTTAGAATCATAAGGCTTTTATCCACCATGATAAAACGAGTGAAATTTCATGTAAAATATGGACTTACAAACGTGTAAGGGATTTTGGAATTTAAAACTTTCATCATTTGGAAATAATGGTCCCTCACGTTATTTTTGGTTAATATATATTATGATTTGGTTAAAAAAATCTTTTATAAACTTAACAAAACTTAACAAGGTTTTTAAACTTTATACGTTTATAAATTTTTAACTTTTATAAACTTTAAGTGTTTAAACAAGAATACTATCAGCAAAGTTTACAATTGTCAAGATGTATTGTGTTTAAATTTCGATTCTATTTACGTGTTCGATTAAAATGTAAGCATTTCCTAGTAAAAAAATATATAATGATAGAATGAAACTCATCTTTTATTAAATTTGAAACGATAGAAACTATAAGGACTATAAATGACAACTTGCTAACAGATGAGGGTGATGATTGTCACAAATGGTACCGAGGACCCCGAAGATCATTTGCAAATCTTCTCAGGTGTTGCCAGGATGGAGATGTGGGGTAACCCCGAGTGTTGCCTTATGTTTATGCAAACACTGCCCGGATTTGGTTTAACGACCTTCCTGTTGGGAGTATCCGATCCTTTGACGCCTTAGGCAAAGGGTTCCTAGCCAATTTCTCCAAGCAAAGGCGATGTGTAAAGGATGCAACCATCATCTTCCAGATCAAGTAAAGAGATGAGGAAAGTTTTCGTGATTTCATTGAACGGTACAAGAAAGAGGGCCTTACCTATGTCGGTGCTGATGAAAAAATGAAGGTTTCATGGTTCATGAATGCCATCACCTCCAGATATCTGACCAGAGATTTCAATAAGAGTCTTACAAGAACTCTTGAAGAAGCCCTTAAACGGGCCAAAGCTCACATTTGGGGGGAGGAAGCTGTAGATATCATGGAACAAAGGAAGAGAGCAGCCAACAAGAGGAGTTCAAGCCCTCAACGAAAGAGGGGGAGTTTTGGATCCAGTGACAGACGTCACAAGGGATCCGACTCTCAAAGGTCTGATGGAAAGAAACCTTCAAGCAAAGACAGATACGTGAACTTCACTACCCTCACTAAAAATCCACAAGAAATCCTTGCCACTGAAGAAGTCAAGCATAGCTTCAAGCCTCTTCGACCCCTGCCCAAGAGCAAGAGGAATGAAAACTCCAATCAATATTGTGAGTTCCCTAAAGAAAATGGACACCATACTAATGATTGATTCCAACTTAAGAAAAGGATTGAAGAAGCCGTCAATTCAGGGATTAAAAGATAACATGATTGACGGGAAGAAAAAAGAGGTTAACATGGTGCTCCTTAAACATCAAACATGAAGCAAACGTCCTCGGTTGGAGGCTTGGGAACGTTAGTGCGTGTGCTTCCCCCCACCCAAGGGAGAGAAGAGTCATGAACCTCTAGTGGTTGAAGCCTTGACAGGTTCAGTAACAACACGAAGATTATGTTTGAAAAACACTTCAACCTACTAGACCCAAGCGAATGCTCCAAGCTTCAACCAGCCGAGTCTTCAATAAAAGGTATAGCCGACATACCTATTATGCCTCTGGGTCAAATCAGACTCAATGTTAGTTTTTCAGAAGGAAAGATGAGAAGAACTGAACCTCTCACCTTCATGTTCGTGAACCTCCCTTCCAACTATGACGTGATCATTGGAAGGCCAGGGATGGCAGCCTTTGATATAGCCGTCTCTGTCGGTCAGAAAAGTGTAAAGTTCCCCACTGAAAATGGGGTAGCAACCCTTCAACCCGCGATAGAAGCCCTTGTAGTAGAAGATGATGAGCCCATAGGGATGAACGATGCCTAACTATAAACCCCAAGCATCCTGAATAAAGGATCAGGGTAAATACAGTTCTTCCCTAATAAACCCTTCTGAAACTTGAAAGGTTGCTACGAGATAACATCGAAGTTTTTGCTTGGTGTCCTAGGAATACGAGACAACATCAACGTTTTTGCTTGGTGTCCTAGGAATATGACTGGCATACCCTGAGACATCGCCGAGCACAAGATAAGGATTCCCCCTAATGTCAAGCATGTGGTCCAGAAGAAACAATGCCTAGCACCAGAAAGAAGTTTGACCGCTTGCCAAGAGGTTGACAAGCTTCTACAAGCTGGGATCCTTCGAGAAGTGAAATCTTAATCATGGGTAGCCAACCTTGTGATGGTTCGAAAGCCAGACGACTCTTGCAGAATGTTCATGGACTTAAAAGATCTTAACAAAGAATGTCCCAAGGATTGCTACCCTCTTCCTGAAATTGACCTCAAGGTTGAGTCTCTAACAAGCTTCCCTTTCAAATGAGTAATGGATGCCTACAAGAGTTACCACCAGATTCAAATGAAAGAGGAAGATGAAGAAAAAACTGCCTTTTGGTTTAAAGAATCTAGGGACCACTTACCTAAGGTGGGTTGATAAAGCCTTCACAACTCAAATTGGCAAGATCATGGAAGCTTATGTTGCCGACTTGGTGATAAAAAGCAAGACCGAAGATCAAATACTTGAAGATATCCGGGAGACTTTCAATAACCTTAAAAAGATCAACATGAAGCTTAACCCAGTCAAATGTTCATTTGGATTTGAAGAAGGATTGTTCTTGGGCCACATCATTGGAAAACAAAGCTAATCCCAACAAAGTTTAGGTCATTCTAGACACAAGGTCTCCTCAAACCAAGAAAGAAGTGGAAAGCCTGAATGGAAAGCTGGCAGCCTTGAAGCGTTTCATGTCTAAACTAGCTGAAAGGTCCTTTCCCTTCTTCAAAACCTTTAAGGGGTGCACTGATAAAAAAGACTATCGATGGACCGAGGAAGCGAAGGAAGCTATAAACCAAATGAAGCAACACTTGGCTTCCCTCCCGACCATCACTGCTCCTGAGCCAGGAGAAATAATCTCTATCTGCCTTTCGGTTGGGGAATAATCCATTAGTGTTGTCTTTACAATAGAATGAAACAAGGCTCAGGTACCTGTTTACTTCTTCAATAAATCTTTAAAATTGGTAGAGGTCAAGTACCCTCCTTTTTAAAAACTAGCCTTGGCCCTAGTACAAATAGCAAGAAGGCTTCGAACGTACTTCCAAGCACACCCAATACAAGTGGTCACTGATCACACCATAAAAAAGTGTGCTTGAAAGCCCCAAAACCTCAGGATGGCTGGCCAAATGGGTTGTCGAACTAGGTGAACACAAAATCACCTACGTCCCAAGGAATGCAGTAAAGACACAAATACTAGCTGATTTTATTGTAGAAGTTCCCAAGGAAGAGGTGGTTGAGGTTAACATCACCACTAATGAACCTCCCTACCTTGAAGCCTGGAAGCTTTTTACCGACGGAGCTTCCAGTATTGAAGGATCAGGGGCTGGCCTTGTCTTAATCAACCCTGAAGGGTTGGAATTTACGTATGCTCTTTGACCTGATTTTTAGACCACCAATCATGAAGCCGAATACAAAGCCTTGATAGCAGGGTTGAAGCTTGCTAAACAGATGAACGTCTAAAGGCTTCAAGTATTCACTTATCCGTTGCTGGTTTCAAACCAAGTGAATGATAGCTTCATTGCCAAAGAACCCAACATGAAGAAGTACAGAGAAAAGGCAAAACAAATCATGAGCACATTTCAATCCTTCAAAATCAAATAGGTTCCTCGTTCACAAAACAAGAAGGCGGATTAAGCAAGCTTGTTCTTTAAACTTTGCTCACCTTACCAAAAAGGTATTGGTTGAAGTGCTCAAATCCCCTTCTATTCTGGAACTTGAGGTACAAGATGTAATCACCAAAGTTGGATCAAGTTGGATGACTCCTTTTATAACTTTCCTGAAAGAAGGTGAATTGCCTGCTGATTAAAATGAAGCTGAAAGGGTTTGGATCAAGTCTAGGCAATATGTGTTGAAGGATGGTACCCTTTTAAGAAAGCTTACCTAACCCCATTGCTCCGATGTGTTGGTCATGAGCAAAGTCAATACTTGATTAAAGAAATTCATGAGGAAAAATGTGGAGCTCATTGTGATCCAAGATCGGTGGTAGCTAAACTCATGAACTTAGGCTGTTTTTGGCCCTCCTTGCACCGAGATGCCACCGAGCAACTTAAGAAATGCAAAGCTTGCCAAATACATGCTCCCGTCCCCAAGACTCCAAAACATGACCTAGTTCCTATCAACTCAGCATGGCCATTCTACAAGTGGGGGATGGACATCATTGAACCATTCCCCCAGCTAAATGAGAGGTTAAGTTTATACTCCATGTCATAGATTATTTCACAAAATGGTCTGAGCTGAAGCCTTTGGGGAAGATATCCGGAAGAAATCATCGAGTTTGAATGGGAAAAAATAATATCTCACTTCAGCTTCCCCGGAGTATTGGTTACCGATAATGGCAAGCAATTCGCTGAGAAGCCTTTCATCTCATGGTGCAAGGAATACAGAATTACACAATTGTTTAGCTTAGTAGCCTACCCCCAATCAAATGGACAAGTGGAAAGAATGAATCATAGCATCATTGAAGGGATTAAGGTTAGGTTAGGTAGATAGGGAGGTAATGTCCTATGGGCCATAAGGACAATAGAAAAAACAAGCCACAAGAAGACCCCCTATAGTCTGGTCTTCGAATCTGAAGCTGTAATCCATGCCGAGATTGGGGTCACCACATTACAAACACTCAATGTAGATGTCAATGCCAACGAGAATGAAGCCTTGTTAAACCTGGATCTCTTAGAGGAAGCTCGAGACTCGGCAACAATCAGGGAAGGCCAGTAAAAGCAAAAAATGGATTCATACTACAATGCCCAAGTCAAACATGAACGCTTCAAGCTAGGGGACTTGGTCGTAAGAAACAATGAATCAAGCCGGAAAGAAGACATAGGGAAACTCGGGCCCAAATGGGAAGGCCCATACACTATTCTTGAAGCTCACAAAGGAGGATCTTACAAGCTTGCCAATGCAGAAGGCAAAAAGCTTCCTCACCATTGGAATGGCAAAAACCTCAAACGGTTCTTTGTTTTGCTCAAGTCTCTTAAAAAATGATGTAAGAATAGGTCTATCTAATGTAGCATTAAAATGATGAATGAATGAATCAAAGTATTCTCTCTTAGTTCTTATCTTTCTATCCTATAATCAGGTTAAGAACCTTGCAAGAAACTCCATGGCAAGGGCCATGTAAGGGGTTGAGATCCCAGTCTACATCGCTCAATAGGTTCAAGGGTTGAATGAACCTATATAACGGGTGCGTTCCTAAATCAATACAACTCCATGAGACTTAAACAAATCCTTAACATGTCTTAAAGACAGATTTGAGCAGCCTACACCAACTGTTCCTTAAGCTTCAACAATAGCCTACGAAATAAAAATACACTAAGTAGTGCACATAGGATAGGTGGTCCATTGTTTGCCTAGACTACCTTATGGCTAAATGACTGCAACATTTAACATTTTAAGGTGCTATCGGTAAAACATGCCCAACAAACACAAAGACAGTAAATGAAAAAAGATAGAACCACAAACACAACTAAACAAACATAAAAAGGTAACAAAGACCTTGAGGGCCAGTATTCAACCATCATAACAAAGGCCTTAAGGGCCATAATCCTACAAATTGTTCAATGTCTTTAACAAGCCAACCATAACATACAGAACCTTAATAGGTTCCCTACTGAGACATTGTTTAAAACACCACAAAAAAGTTTAAAAGTGTTTACAGGCCAAATGCTAAGAAAGCTACGAATTTAAGAAGGCATGAAATATTCAAGCTGCATTATCCGAAGTAGAAGGCTTCGAAACTTCAGTTTCCTTTGCAGCTGCCTCACCTGTCTTGGTCTTCTTAGTCTACTTATGTTTCTTAGCTTTCTTCCCATCACCATCTCCAGCAACCTCTAAGGCCTCCAAGCTGGCATCCTTCAAACCTTTCTCCCCACCATCCATAGTCTATTTACTATCGCCTGAGTAAGATCTTTTCTTCGAGAGAGACCCAAGGACTTCAGTATAGACCGCCTCGTTGATGCCTAACAGTTTTAACCCCAGCAACATGGAACAGGATTACCATAGCAAGAAGATACCTCAACAACATATGGGTAAGTTAGGTGCTCTATCTTCAACATCGATTTCTTGAAAACATCCATTCCCTTGGGTTGATAAAGAGGAGATTGCTCTAACGGCTGACCGCCTTCATCCCCCTTGTAACCGGCCAGGAACCCCACATGCTTCCCATGGTTGATCAGCTTGGTATACACTTCCCCTATGGCAGAATTAATCTCTGAGGAATGAAGAAGGTAAGTTACCACTTGCTGGAAATCGTGCTCGATCAACCATTGATTATCTTCAGAAGCTTAGGCGAGCGAAGCCTTTAACCCCCCCCCCCCCTTTTCCTCTTCAAAAGCCTTCTTTTGAACCTCCAATGCAACCCTATCCACCTCCAACTTAGCCTTTTCAGTACCATACCTAGCCTTCTCCGCTTCATGTTCTTTCCTCAGCTCATCAATCAGAGTAACCAAAGTCTTCTCCTTCTCTGCAAAGCCTTGAACCTCCTTCTTTAAGGTAGAAATAGAGGTCTTCATCTTTTCCTTCCTCTTAGAAAACTCTTCATACTCCGCCATCTTCTTCCTGAACCAAGCCATCCCCCCATAAAACATAGCAGCAAGATTACAAGCTCCCATTACCATCTTCAACAACAGAAGATCATCATCCATAGCCTCTAATGAATCCTTCACATTTGGAGGGTCAAAGTGAGACAATACCTCCTCACAAACAGCCGATGATTTAAAGCTATCATTAACCTTCACACCCCATCCTGGCACATAAACACCTTCGCCTTCAACACTAACAGAACACTCAATGTTCTTCAATGTAGCAACCTTGGAGCTGGCAACCTTTTTACCCTTCCCCTTCTTCACCAAAACACTTGGCAGTTTCTCCACAACATCCACTTGACCCTCTTCATGATCCGCCTGATCTTCAGAACCTTCAATCTCATCACTAACCTCAACAGGTTCAAAGCTGCTTGGCTGACTAACGTTCTTTAACAAACGACAACTAGAACTTCTGGTTGAAGCCTTGGAGGAGCTTGGCTTCGTGAAACCCTTCACGTTGGGGACATTGGTATAGTTAACCCCATCAAACCTGCACTTCTCATACTTTGCCATCGCATCCTCGCCTGGAGTTGCATCAGTGTCCCAAAAAACAACATCCGAAGCATCGTCACTTTTGATAAAGTCCAGGGCAAACATAACTACAAAATAAACAAAATAAGGATTTCAAGGTCAAGCAAAGTAAAGACACTGAAGGTAACAAAAAAGATTCATACCCTGATCACCCCTCAAGTGCTAATACCAGACATAACCAAAAAGGGTTTAGGAAATGGACGAAGCCTTAAAGGAAAGGGCATTCACGGAGAGTCACAAGAAAATGTTTGTCCACCTCCAACTCTGATGGTTCCAGCTTGTTTAAACGGCATCTGGCCGTCTCCAAACAGGTTTAAATGGGACAATTGATTCAGAAACCCAAAAGAACTTAGTCTTCCACACGCCAACTGTGGTAACATACGAAGAGACTAGACCAACATCAATTTGAGAGGTCTCAAAGGTATACCAGCCCCACTTTTGGCTAAACGGAAGAACTGGCAAAACATCAAACGAGTTTGATCATAGCCAAGTGCACGACAGAGTATTTCAAAATGTATAACCCTAGACATCCCGTGAGGGTGTAACTGACCAAATGAAACACGATAATACTCTAAAACAATAAAAAAAAGATCAAAAATGGGTATTGGAGGTTGGAAAATTCAAAATGGCGACAATATAAAGCAATCAAACCACGAGGAAATTGATCGACTGATTTGTCAAGTCTTGGAGCAACCAGGTTAAAGGATACATCAATACCCCACTCAAAGAAAAAATCTTCAACTTCCTCCTGGGTAAGAGAGGAATAGCTAACGACCATATCCTTTTTAGCACCCATCGATGCTTGGAGGCATGATCAGATCGAAAGATAAAGAAGAAAGACTGACCTGATTGAAGGAAGGTAAAAGAAAACCCAAAGGATTTGAGAAAAGATGATCTGAAAGGCCAAAGGAAAATGATTAAGTAAAAAGGAGTTATATTATTATATTAACCCCCTGATATAATGATGGTAAATATTAATAACCGCCCACTGACAAGGCTGCCACCTGTTACATCAGCGGTCATTTCAAAATCAAAACCCATTGGCATAACCGCCTTAAACCCGACAAAGCCTCCAACGCTTGAAGGCTTATTGCATATAAAAGTTGTACAATAAGTCAGAAGCCTTTGAGCTTCACCACAAACACCTCTGACATGGGGGGCTGATGACGTGGGTAGCTTAAGGTTAAACAAATAAATTAAATTACACAAGCTTGCTTGAGAGGTTGAAAGCTAAAAGGAATCAGAAGGTGACAACTGTCACCAACAGAAAGAACAAAACCAATGACATGTATTGTCATTACATTTCCTCGGTTGACTCCACCAGCTGGTCACACTCTTTACGTGTAGGAGTCACACATCTTTAACCGCAGGTCCGAAGCCTTTATCGGCTTAAGTGGAAAGTCCCTAGTTGTATCTTGGATCTAGAGTTTTTACATGCCTATTATAGAATTTAAGTGCATTATTTGTATGTCCCTAGCTAGTGATAGGTCTCTATAGGTTGTTGGCAAGGTTAATCGAGTGGTTTATGGCTCGTAATCATACTAGTCTGGTCCAAGGGGGAGTCTGTTAGTGCATGATGTCCCTAGGCTAGTATATTAGATGTTTGGACGATTTTCAGGGTGTTTGGGAGTGTTTGTAAGCGTTTTCGGAGTGATTGGATGCTACATGCGAGTAGAAGGATCCTTATAGGAGATTACGTTGTAATTGCCTGTTTTATATGTAGCATAGGGTTCTACTCACTAGTTTTACATGTGGTATAGGCCCTACTCACAAGTTTTACATGTGGTATAAGCCCTACTCACTAGTTCTACATGTGGGATAGGATCCTACTCGCTAGTTTGGGTCTATACAAGTACAAGAGGTATAAATACATCCAATCATTACCCTAATCATCAGTTGTCACCTCACACATTCCCCAAACACCCTTTCCCAAGGCCTAAAGGTATGAGATTATCTTTGTAAACACATGTGCTATTTTTAATGATAAATCATACACCCTTTGACCCGTTTTGTGTGTGTTGATTACTCGTTCATCATTGTTTTTTAGTTATTTATGTTGGTGCAGGTTTTGCGACTAATGCTTTTGGATTGTATATTCTATGTTGCTTAGCTAATTACGTGGGGTCGAAGGTGGATTTTAGGAAGGTCGAATGTGGTTATTGAAGGTCGAAGGTAGAGAGGATCAGGGCGAATGTGGAAGACAGTTTTATTTGTGTTTGTTTGAACCTTTGCAGGGTCGAACCTGCACATTCAGCCCAATCGGTAGGGGGGGGGGATGTGCAGGCCTATATATAGCTAAAATTTTGTTTTGCACTTAACTTTTTGGTCATTTTAGGTCTGGTTCGATCTGATTTCTCTCTAGGTTATTAAGAAGTGTCTGAAACTTTTTTATTTCATTGTAAACACTCTTTGTAAAGATTATAACATTGTTTATGAATGAAATGGATATTGAAAAGGTGAATTTGCGTGTTTGATTCGATTCTATCATATTGTAACTGATCTAGGGATTCCGCACCTAGATTGGTAGACTTGTATGATCAACTATACTTGTTTTTGTCAAAACGATCCTTCACAAAGTGGTATCAGAGCCTATGCGGATCATACAACTACAAATTGATAGTTTTTGGACTGATTTGGACCCAAAATTGATCAAAATTTCTCTGTTTTGAATGAACAATGAGTTTTGTTGAAAATAGATTGATCCGGACTAGATTTTACGGATAAAATCAAGAATTCTCTTCATTAAAGTTGTTCCAAATCAATTCCGAAGCAAAACCTGCAAAACATCATCAAAATTCATCAACTTTTGAAAAATTGGGATCAAAATAACTGATTTTGATAGAATACCCGTTTTTCAAATTATATGTAAATGTATGGATCGTATAACAACAAAGAATGATCAAACAAGTTAGTTTTAGGTGCGGAATCCCTAAAACAATCACAAAATAATAGTCAAACAGATCAAAACAAGTAAATCATCATTTCAAAAGCTTTTCATTAATTATAAACTCGATTACACGTTTAAAGATTGATACAAACAGGGTAAGAACGTGAAAAGAGCTAAATAAACTTCTAGAGAGAATATCAGAAAGTGGAGGGAATAATATGACAAAAAGTTACATTCAAAAATCAAGCTTGACTATTTATAGACTGCACATTCGCCCACTTTGTTCATGCGAATGTGCAGGTTCGACCAAACCAACTGATCTAACCAAGCCATACATAAACTATATTCACATTCGACCAAAACTTCCTCCTTCGCACCTTCTGCTCTTCCTTCGACCGTATCAAAATCTTCCTTCGCACCTTGGACATTCATCAAAACATGTTTATTGTTCAATCCGAAGCACTAGTCGCACAAATGCATCTACAAACTCCCCCTCGACTATTGCTTGGATTGCTGTCGACGTTGTTCGTCCATTCTAGTGTTCATCAGTTTGATATGCCGTTGAATCTTCTGTTCTTTAGTCAAAACCGGTTCCTGAAATTGCTTTGGCTTCGTCTTTTTCAATTCAGGCACCTTTTGCTTCTCAACAAACTTCCCGAGCTTCTCGTCATAGTCACAACCAGCATTAATGTCATACGCAAAGCACAGAAATACCACACGTTGGTATTTTCCTGCTTGCTCAGCATCCTTCACTTCAGAATAGATCGGATTGTAAAACAACATTATTATATCCTTATGTGAACAGTTGATTAACCACATGGGATCAAAAATGTGTATTTTCTTGTAGTTCTTCTCTCTGTCTTTCAGTACAATCACAGCCTCTGCTATCTTCCAATCGTAATACCACCAAATGAAATCTTTGGCGAAGTGTTGTGGGATCAGCAACAAAGGAATCTTTTTCAACACTCGCGGTGGTTTATACTTTAACGTCACCTTGGGCATACCTGTAATCTGATCAATATCCTTTTTATGAACAATTCGTTTCGGATATTGTGGTTCAAACAAATCCCACTTGGTTCGGCTTTCTCTCGTCATCTTTTCAGCAAAGTAGGTAATCTGACTATTTGACGCTCCCGTTAAACGGTGACGGCAAATATCACGAATTGCCCAATAGGGAAGAGTCTTCAAATGATGAAACTTATCGATATATAAGATCCCCTTCTCCCACTTCACTGCTATGCATCTCAATTCTTTAACAAACTTCCAGGCCAATGCACGACCTTTGAAAATACCAGTATGAAGTTTGTAAAAGCTTCCTTGTATTTCAGCTTTCGGACGGTTATTCTCTTTCTCTTTCAATTTCCTCAAGAACTCCTTCAAACTCTCAGATTGCTCGAACCGTGGTTTATCATGCCCTTTGAAAATTTCGTCTTCAAATGCTTTGCTCTTCTCTTTAGCCAGTTTCTCGGCTTGGTTTAGCACTTCATCTGAGAATCCAGGAAATCCACAATCTTGATTATTCTTGAAATATTGTGGATATTCCTCACTCGTTATATCTTCCATTTCAACGTCTTCAAAAGCCGGAACATCACGGTCATCAGAATGATTCCCGGCTTCCTTCTCAGGTATCTTTGGAATGAAATTATCAGCAAGCAATTCTTCCAAAGTCTTTCCCACCTGTTTGGCTAAACCCTCAAGTATCTCTTTAGAAATCGCCGCAGAAACCTCTCCATCTTCAAGATCAGGGTCATCAAACTCCAATTCAAACAGTTTATTGCTCGATTCGAATATCTCTGGAAATCTGCTAGTCATGTCAATCGTCCAGACTCGATCTGTGAGCATCTGGCGATACCTATTCTTGTCTTCTTCAGATAACGACTGCAGTTTCTCATTCCAGAATATATCATCATCCACATTTTCTTCTGGAGTCTTAGAGCTCGACTCTCCACCCTTACTTGAATCACGCTTTTCATATGTGTACTTTTCAGCGTTATCATCATCATCATCACTACTATCAAAAGCAGAGCTGTTTCCATCACTCGATCCACCATCTGAACCTCCATCATCTCCATCATCTTTCTTCTTCTTCTTTTTAGTATCATTTCCAGCATCTTCATCAAGTTCTTTATCTTCTTCACCAGCTTGAAGTTGAGGAGCTCGAGAGTACAAGTCTTTGATCAAATCATCCATATGCTTGTTACTCTTCTTTAGCTGTTTGTTCTCCTCTTTCAAGACAATAATCCTTCTAGTGTTTCGTTGCTCATGCTTCAGTAACTTCTTGTTCTCTTTTTTTAACTTCTTGATCGTTTTCTTCAAAACTTCATTATCATCATGGGATGTGACTACGACTTCCAACATCTTTTGATCATTTGTCTTCAATTGCTCGATCTCAGTTTGCTGTTTGTTGATAATACTCATCATCTTAGACAATCTTTGATTCACAGCACTCATGATATCACTATCCACTGAAACCTTCTTCTTCACAGGTGGTTCAACAACATCAGGCAGTTTGCCTTTCCTAATCTTCTCGAGCACATTATCTAATGCTTCGTTAAACTGATCAATAGGTAGATCTTCACTCTGTTGTGTGCTAGAAGTAGTCGCAGTCTTTTGTTTCTTTTGTGCTGGTGCAGTAACCGGTGACTTAGAACTAGAAACTGGTGGAAGTTTCTTACCAGCTATAAGCGATTCAATCTCCTTCTTTCTCTTTAGACTTGGTTTCTCTGGTTTCTTTTTCTTTGACTTATCAACTTGTACAGGTGAACCAGGAAGATATTCATCTATATTCAGAATCACTTCATCTTCATCAATTGGGATTGGACTCTTATTCCCTTGATCTTCAACATTCTGACTAGCAGACACACCAGCCTCAGTGGCCTTGGGCGTGGTGGTCTTTAACGATTCAGTCTCCAAGTCCCAATGTTCTTCTTCTTGCGTCTCTTCTGAATCAATCGACGCTTCGTCCACAATGTGTAAACCCTTCTTTGCCATCGTCTTGTTTCGTCTTGGTGTGCTTTTCTTCTTCTCAGGTTCAGTCACAACCTCTAACCTTATCTCTTTCTTCTTAATCTTTCCACTCTTGGCACCAACATTAACAACTTGTCTTTTGCGCTTCGCATCAGGATCAACAGGATGTAATGGGTTATCAGGATCAGAATCACTGTTCGCATGTCTCACAAGCCCTTCACCTGGATCTGCATAATCAATTCTTGCTAGATGTCCAAATAATCGCCTTACAGGTGGACGTTCATTAACCGACAATCCTTTGTACGCCTTCATTCTAGCAAGTGTATTAAGCGACATATGTTCCTGAACAACTATGTGCTTAGGATCCCTTTTCAAGTCTTTATACTTGTTGTCAAACACCATCTGGAGGAAACGAGGATATAGTAGAAACTTTAGATTCCTCGTGCCGTTCACAGGCTCTAGCAAATGTTCCATCAGCATGCCTGAAACATTGAACGGTTTGTTCAATACTAGGGCAACCATCATAGAGCTGATACTTTTGCGCATTAAGTCATATCCTCCAGCTGCAGATCCAAAGACATGTATCAAAACGTGTGCCAAATATTTGAATTGAGGACAAAGTTTTCCCTTGTGCAATGAACCGTCAGTGATTGGTCCATTGTATTTCATACTCAGAAAACACTTTCGCTGATCCATAAAACTAAATCCTTAGGATCTGTCTTCTCATCTTGTAAGTTCAACGCTTCTCGTAAATCCTGCTCACACACAATAACTCTTTGACCTTGGATCTTGCTAGTCAAGCACGACTCGCAATTCCAGAAATCAAGCTTCGCTCCTGACCAGAATTCTTGCATCATATCTCTGTAAATAATTGTCGGTGTAGCAATTGCATCTATCACCCTGCATCTCTTCAAGAATTCAATGATTCCGATAAACTCCGTGTGCTTTTTAACCTCTACGAGATATGCACAGCAATTATGCGCATTCTCGAAGGCTAAAAGCTCTTCAGGAACATTCTTGGCAGGTTGTGAGGATGATCCAGCTTTCTCAGTCGTCTTCTCCTGCTCAGACATGATTAATTCTGCAAAACAAAACAAAGACACATGTTAAAAATCGACAAAAATTCAAACTTTGAAAATTTTGATAATTAACATTCTCATTCGCCCAAACGGGGGTGCGAATGAGAAACAATAAGGTGCGAATGAGAAATTTTGATGGTACGAATGTATGAATTTTGGTTAAAAGTTTCATTCGCCCATAAGTTTTTCATTCGACCAGTTTGTTATCTCCTTCGCCCATTCGAAAGGGTCGAAGGAGTCTGTTCTTATTTTGAATTTTCAATTTTGAAATTAAAGGATTCTGATCATGTTCTTTTGATTGGAACAACAACTAACAATGTCGATTAACCAATTAAAACCAACAGTTTTATCAAAATCTCATTATCTCTGTGTTTTCATATCAAACCTAGGTTTCGAACTAAAGAATTGATCAATTGATCAATCTATTGTTTTAGAAACCTTGGTTTATGAATATTCTCCCCCTAAAACACAGAAATAATGAATCCAAATCATCAATTATAACAATGAACTAGATTAATAACAGTTTTAAAAGTTAGGGCTCGAAACATAAAAACAGGGATAAATCCATTAATCCTTGACGTTAACCTGTAAAAGATAGTGGAAAAGGATCAGTAGAATGTGACGATCACAATGATATGATTCAAAATAACAGGGCAACAAGGTGAGGTTAGAGTGATATTTTTGAAAAATTTTTGAATAGGTTCGAATGAGACAGGGATGGTATATATAGGCATCCTCCTTCGCCCATTCTATTCGTACGAAAGAGAAACTTTTGTCTCCTTCGACCCTAGTTAATGGTTCGAATGAGCCAAAAGGGTTCGAATGAAACATATGTTCAAGAACACTCTCCTTCGCCCGTTTAAAACATACGAAGGAACATGAAAAATCCCACATTCGACCAACCGAATGGGCGAATGAGAAATGGGATTTTTGATAAATTTTCCAAATCTCAAAAACGAGTCCCGATCCAATTATTTTCCAACTTTTAAGCATCCAACATTCATATTTTCAAATTTAAAAAGTTACAAAGCTCAAATGGTGTAACAAGGTTTAGAAAATCGACATCAACCACCATTAGTTATCAAAAATAAGATGAAAAAGAAAAATCTTTTTGGATTTTCTAAAGTTTATGCTAAAACACACCTAAAATCTTTTTGAGTTTTGTAATTTTTGACGAGAAAATAAAATGCAGAAATGTAAATGAAAAACTGTAAATATTTTTGGGATTTCCGGTAAAGGGATCATATCAGTTATTGAGAAATCTGATCACACCATTGATCTTTTGAATTATTATCATTAAAGACAATGTGTGATCTGGCAACTTCTGATATTGTGATCCACATAAACTCACTTGCAGACTTTTGTGCAGTGCTTTAAACTGATACTGGTATTTATAGTATAAACGTAATTGTCTGCGATTCCCACACACACGACATACTCCCGTATCAAGAAGTAAATATACAAAGACTCATTGTAAAGCGTGATTATGCTTTCGTCGTCTGTAATTGTACAAGATATAATGCATAGAGGTATACAGGTCAGCAAATTAATGCAGCAAAGTAACATATGCACTATACCAGGTTGAGGACTGATATTAATCATGATTCACATCAGTAATTAATACGATGTAATAGATAATCTTTGATCATCATATAACTTGGAAAGTTCCTCAATTCGGTAACTTTAGGATTTGGCATAAAGCTTTTTTATTAAAGACACCCTGTCTGATCTAGGTCCGTAATGACTTACAGCAGAAGATCAGAGAGGCTATCCCCAGACAATTAATAACATAACGACCCTAAACCTCCGAGTTTTGTACAAATATCCTATCAAACGAAATTACGGTACTAAGACCATATGTCCATGAGGAGTTCATCCACACAACAATTCGTTTGATATGTATGTATCAGGCACGCAGTAATAGGTCTATGAAGCCTATCAGCATATCGCACAGACTCAGACACACGCCCTATATAGCAGTACATTACTTAGAATGTGTCAGATCCCCACTGATGTACTATCATTTCCCTTTATAATCCAGGAAATCATTTTTGATTTTCTGATTTTTTATTGATTTTCGAATTTACTGTTCCCAAGGATAAGCTGGAGCATTTCAAATATGTGACTGCCCAGATATCGTTTGTTCACAGAAATCTGACGGCATTAATCTAAGGAAAGAAGATATAGCAGTCAGCAAAGAAATTTTCTAATTTTTATGGTTTTTTTAAAAAAAATTCAATGTTTTTGAATTTTTGAAATTTTTCTAAAAAGCAGTAAAAAATTTAAACTAAAAATTGATAGACTGAGGTGGTGATCAGTCCTGTTTTTCTTTAATACCATTAGCTTTTAAAAGATAATCAAATCTGGATTTGTCAAAAGCTTTGGTAAAAAGATCTGCGCGTTGGTAATCAGTGTGGATTTTGATCATATCGATCAACTCTTTAGCATAACAATCACGGATAAAATGATATTTAATCCGGATATGTTTAGCCTTTGAGAGATTTACTAAGTCTTTTGTTAATGCGATTGCGGCTTCATTATCACAGTAAATAGGGGTTTTAAGAAATTGCAAACCGTAATCCACCATCTGTTGTTGGATCCAAAGAACCTGTGAGCAGCAGCTCGATGCGGAAACGTATTCTGCCTCACATGTGGAGAGTGCAACTGCGGTTTGTTTCTTGCATTGCCAGGTCACGAGCCTGCTCCCCATAAACTGACATCCAGCCGTTGTGGATTTGTTGTCTTTGTCACAGCCGCCCCAATCTGCATCACTAAAAGCGATTAGATCAAAATTATCATCATGAGGGTACCAAAGTCCTTTCGATGGACAACCCTTCAGATATCTAAGGATACGCTTGACAGCTGCAAGATGACTCTGTTTCGGCTTCGATTGATATCGTGCACAAAGACATGTCGCAAACATTATATCCGGTCTAGACGCGGTGAGATACATCAGAGATCCGACGATTGCTCTGTATGTAGATGGATCAGTCAGCTCCCCCTTAACGTCAACTCCAATCCCGTGATTAGGTTGTATCGGGCTATCCATCGGCTTCGAATCATCCATCTGGAATCGGCTCAAGACTTCAGAAACGTATTTCGTCTGGTGAATAAAGATCCCCGTTGGTCTTTGCTCCACCTGCAAGCCTAGGAAAAACTGCATTTCTCCCATTGTGCTCATTTCGAACTTTTCCTGCATAACTTTTTCAAATTCCCTGCACAGAAGTTAGTTAGATGACCCGAAAATAATATCATCAACATAAATTTGTACAAGAAGCAAGTCATCTCCTGCTCGTTTCGTGAACAATTTGCAGTCTACCAGTCCGCGTTTGAATCCTTTCGAGAGAAGATACGTGCTCAGCTCCTCATACCATTGTCTCGGAGCCTGATGCAACCCATAGAGAGCTTTGTTTAACACATAAACCTTATCCCGGTGAATAGGGTCCTCAAAGCCTGGCGGTTGACCTACGTAAACTTCCTCTTTGACCACACCGTAAAGAAATGCGCTCTTTACATCCATCTGATACACCTTGAATTTCTTCCATGATGCAAACGCTAGGAACATTCGAATAGCTTCCAAGCGTGCAACCGGTGCATAGATTTCATTGTAATCGATTCCCTCAACTTGATGAAAACCTTGAACAACCAAACGAGCTTTGTTTCTCACTATGACTCCTCTATCATCTTTCTTACACTTAAACACCCATTTGGTTCCAATTTTCTTTCTTCCCGGGGGCAAATCTGTCAGCGTCCATACACCGAGTTTCTGAAATTGTAACAACTCTTCTTGCATTGCTTCCACCGAGGCATCATCCAAAAGAGCTTCCTTGTACGTCCGCGGTTTGACCTGTGAAACATAACAAGCGAAAGACCAGTCATTTTGAAAACCAGATTTTTGTATTTTGGCATATAAAGCAAGATTGCCAATATTTTCCGGTGCTTGAGCATTTCTCAACTGCCCTCTTGTCATCACGCTGCTACCAGGATCACCGATAACCTGTTCAAGCGGGTGTATCCGATGTATCCGAGATTCCGGATAATCAGGTACTTGTACTGCCGTTTGTGTTGTCAAATTCTCTGTAGAAACCAGATCATCACCCACATTCGATGTTGAACATCAGTTGTAGTTGGGTTCACTGGTGGTGTCACTGTAGCATTGTCCAAAATAGCTTCACTTGTTGCATCATCGTCTTCATCTTCTGAATCGGATGAATTAAGCGTTGTAGAAGCTTCTTGGAACACCTCTTCTTCCATCACAGGAGCAGTGGTATCATTAGAAGCTGCTTGGGGATTTACAGTGATCGGACGCACTAACGTTGATGTCACGGCGTTTTCGACCTCGTAATATAAGCGAAGTACAGCTTCTTCAACCATGCTATCTAGATTGAATGATTCAAAGAAGTCTTGTAATCAAACAACCAATCTGGACCTCCACCCTGTACATTTTGTGTGTATCTTTGTACTTCGACATTAGCCCACTCCTCGACTTTTCTAGTTCTTTTGTTGAATACCCGTTTTAGTGGGGTTGCATATCCAACAAAATAACCTTCTTCAGCCTTTGGTGCGAACTTCTCCGAAGGATTCAGCATTGTACACGGGGCACCAAATGGTTCTAGATACTCCAGATTCGGCTTGCGTCGGTTCAACAGCTCATAAGAAGTTTTGCCAAACTTCTTCACTGTTAAAACACGGTTTAGAGTGTAACATGCTGCGTAAATTGCTTCATTCCAGAACATTACTGGAAGATTTGAATTCGCAAGCATAGTTCTCGCCGTCTCGATTAGAGTCCTGTTCTTTCTTTCTGCGACACCGTTCTGCTGGGGTGTATACGGAGCGCTATATTCATGATGAATTCCCTTGTTTGCACAAAGATCCTCCATCTGAGCGTTTTTGAACTCCGTCCCATTATCACTCCGGATTCGTTTGATCTTCAGACCATAGATATTCTCCAGACGTGTAAACAGAATTTTTAGGTTGTCAAAAGTGTCGCTTTTCTGGTGTAAGCACATTACCCATGAACATCTTGAATAATCGCCAGTTACCACAAGACAGTACAATTCCCCGGCATGACTTTTACGTCTTACTGGACCGAATAAGTCCATATGCAAACGCTCAAGCGGTAGTTCAACAGAATTGACTTTCTTTGGTCTATGGGCCTGTTTGTGCTGCTTTCCCTTTTTGCAACTAACACACTTGTCAAATGAATGGTTCATCTTTCTCAAATGAATGTGTCCCATTCTCCTGTGCCACATTATAGATTCTTTTTCTGTAGCCTTAGAGAGGAAACACGTGACTTGGCCATGGGTGGTCATAGCTTTGGACATATCGAGAATATACAAGTTGTTTACTCTCGGTGCCTTCAGCATCACCCACTCTTTCGGAAGTTCAAACCCCGGTTTCAAGATATACCAAGATTTGTCATCAAAATACACAGAAAATTGCTTATCACAGATTTGACTAACACTGAGCAGATTGTAATCTATCTGTTTCACGTACGATATCCGCTCAAATGTCACGACCCCATTGCTTACACTACCCTCCATCGTAATGTAGCCTCCTTTATTTCCAGCAAATGCTACGTAACCTCCTTTTATGTTCTTGATATCAAAGAGTAGCGTGAGGTCCCCTGTCATGTGACCAGAAGCTCCACTGTCAACAATCCATAGGCTGCTAACAGGGCCAGCTGGAGCTCCCTGCACATATCAAGTAAAGCAGTTAGATCTTTCGGGGGACCCAAGCCTGTTTGGTCTTGGGTCTTTGAACGGGTTGTTTCAAAGATTCTTTCGGTTCACAAACATCTTGGGTACTCTCAACCCCTTTCTTCTCACTCTCAACTTTCTTTTTCTCAATTTTCACATTCTGTGAAGTTGAGGCACCCTCAGACTCCTTAGATGACCAAGATTGTTCAGACCTTTTCAAGATCCGGATCTGAGATTTTGAGGTCTCAGCCGGTTTCTTTACTTCGTCTTTAAATGCAACCTTCTTGGTTACCTTCTCTGATTTAACAGAGACAGGTCCAACTGCTGGTTTTACATTTGGTTTAGGAGCAACCTTTTTGTTATCAGCAGTTGAGTTCATCACAGGTTTCTTTACCGGTTTCTCAGTGGGTATCCGGTTGCGCTTATCATAAGTCATCGGACGGTTTTCCCTTTTGTTGTAAAAATTGTTTTGATTATAATAAGGTGCTTGCTGAGGGAAATACCGTCTTTGTGGATAACTGTAGTTGTCAACCGGATAATCATGATGTTGCCTCATCTCCACCTCGTGCCTCTTGTGTCATACGTACGGGCAGGCGGCAAGTAAATGTCCCCTTTCCCCGCACTTATAACACGCACGGTATTCTTCATAGTTTTCTTTGATAGGTGACTTGGAAAAACTTGTAATGGGATATCGATCAACCATGCACTATTTTCTTAAACTCTCAGGAGCTGGTTCCTTCGAGTAAGTCGGTTCAATGAAACTGTTTGCTTTATCAACTGGCAAAACGAATTGTGTGACATTGACCTTTGCATCTTTATCCGAACAAATTTTCTCTAAAATTTCTGGAGGAATGTCATTGGTTCGTTCAAATTTTGGAAACCAAATTGTACTTTCCTGCCAGATCTTTTCGATTTTGGAATAATTCACAAATTTAATCGGATATTCATCATCAGACGAAATCTTATCGGAGCCTTGCATCCGATAGAAAATTTTGACAGGTTTGTCACATGATTCGTTGCTCATTTCATTAGGTTTTTCAGATTTAATCTCAGTTTTCTTTTCAACCGGTTAAACCATATTTTTCTCAGATTTAGTTTCAGTTTTCTTTTCAACCGGTTTAATCACATTTTTCTCAGATTTAGTTTCAGTTTTCTTTTCAACCGGTTTAATCACATTTTTCTCAACTTTCTTTACCTCTTTCTTTTCAACACTTTTACCAACAGACTTTTCAGCTTTCTTAACAACATTCTTACGATGAGCATTTGCCATGGGATGAACGATCTAAGATGGTGAGACTGGCTCAGTAGTGATTATATGATTTTCATCAGGGATATCACTATCATTTTCAACCGTCTCAGATTGTTCATATTCTTCATCAGAATCTTCTGCAGCGACCACTCCCTCATTGTTTCCCAATACAGGTCTCACATCAGAATACGGGTCTCCGACACTGGAAGTGTTGGGCTCGTTATCTGGTGTGGAGTCAGAATTGACTAAAGTCTCCGGTGGTATTGCATGTAGATTATGGTTTTCGAACAACACCGGAGATGGGACTGCCTTATAGTTTGCACTATTCGACTGGGAGGGTTCTTCTATGATATGATCAACTACATAAGCAATGTGCTTATAACTCTCTAACTTCTTGTTCACTTTTTCAGCAAAGCACTTGATGGTTGCCATTTCTAACTTGGTGTTTTCCATTTCATTAATATAGTTATTAATGGAATGTTGTTTTATTGACAAAGTCTTTTCGAGTTCAGACACATCCTTTTTATAACCATTAAGAACTTTGTTGAAATCTTTTAAATCTTTTTGATAAATCTGACAGTTTATTTTGGCACATTCAAGTTGTACCTTGAGAAGCTTATTTTCGTCTGTCAGTTTTTCAAAATCAGCACATTTAACACATTTAACACACACTTTAGATTGAGATTCAGAACTTACTGGTTTAGGAGGTTCTGTCATTGCCATCAACGCGAAGTGAGCTTCCTTCCCTGCAAAGAATTTGGAGTAGTCAATCTTGGTGCACGCATCATCCACCATGCACGATTTGCGGGTCATAAGGAAATCAGCTTCAGCTAGCAATTGATCAATGTCATCATCTAGTGAATTCACACTAGCTTCCGAATCAGAATCACTCTCCATATCCGAATAAGCTGAATCATAGTGCTCTCCAACATCCGTGACAGAATCAAGAATCATTCCAGATTTCTTGTCTTCACTCTCAGCAATCACATCCTCATTCACTTCCTCTATTTTCAACTCCGACACTTTCTCAATCACAACCTCCTCTTCAATCTCCTCATGCTCATCCAAACTCATCTTCTGTGCCACACAAGCCACATTTCCAGCAGTAATCTCCTCCACTCCCAATTGCATACCCATCCAATCAAAACCTTCATCTTTTTGAATCACAAGTGCTTGGTTTTGATTGTCAGTTTGGTTTTGGTTTTGAGTGTTAGGTGTAGATATAGGAACAATGGTTCGATTTGGATTCTGTTGAGGTTGGTTTTGAGTTGTGGGTTGTCTAGTGTTGGTATTTTGTTGTGTATGTTGACGGTTCTGGTAATTGTTTTGGGGTTGAAAGCTTGAGATGTTGGGACTGTTGTATGAAACCTGATTTTGGTTTTGGTTTTGTCTGTTTTGGTAGGTTGAATTGAACGGGTTTCGATTACCTTGCTGTGCAGGCTGTGTACACTCTCTCTTAAAATGACCCTTTCACCACAATTGAAGCATGTAACTTTGGCTTTGTTGAAGCCGTATGTGGTGTTAGGAGAAGTTGAAAGGTCAGTTCTTCCAGTCTTCTGGATAAAATCAGTGGCTCTCCTCATTATGCTCGCAAAAGCCCATTGTATGTCCATAAGCTCCATCTCCTCTTTATTGATTTGTGCGTAGTCCTCATTGGTGAGATTGTTGTTTCCAATCTGACTCGCAACCAAACCGTTGTATGATGCAACCATAGCAGAAACTAAAGCAACATGCTGTTGAGCAATCTCAACAGTCACATTGTTAAGATTAGAAGTCTCTAACACAATCGGACGTTGATTTGAGTGTGCTTGAGTAATCTGCACCTGATTCATGTGAGGAGTATATTGTTGTTGTGGTTGTTGAGGTTGACTTGCTGTGTAACAGGCAGCTTGTTGTAATGGTGTAAAAGGTGGAATAAAGTTTGGTGTTTGATAAGATTGTGGTGTGTATGATGGTGTGTATGATGAAGTTTGGGCAAGATAGTTGATTGGTGCTTTTGTGGGTTCAACAACATTGGATACACATGCAATGTGAGGAGTAACATTTGAAGTAGTGCTTGAAGCAGAAAGAGAGTTAGATGTACCACTCACATACAGATCTGGATTCTGTGGAATCTGAGCTCTCTTGGCTTTCCTCTTCTCCTCCATTTCTTTGTTTTCCAGCTTTTGAATGAACTCGTTGATAGTCAAATACTGGTATGCATCCTTTTCCTTCAACACTTCAATGTGTTGGTTCCAGTATGGTGGTAAAGCATCAGCAAATTTATCCACCAGTTCTGACATCGGTATGCTGATCTCATAGCTCGAAAGTTCTGTGAGCAAATGGCAATACCGTGGAACCAATTCTTTTAGAGTTTCATTGCCCATGTAACTAAAGTTTTCAAATTCTTTCCGAAGCTCTTCCATTCTCAGCTTCCTTGTCTTCTCATTACCATCATGTCGGTTTCTCAGCATATCCCACAATTGTTTGGATGTTGTACACGATCCAAACTGATGCAGCAAATCAGTGTTGATTGCCTGAGATAGCTGAGAAAACGCCTTCTTCTCGATCGCAAACCTCTTTTTCTCATCATCAGCCAAATTCTCCAACGGTATCGGTTCTCCAGTATTCTCCAGAATAGGAGCAACATAACCCTTTACTATCATCTGCCATGCCTCGGCTCCCTCAAGTCCTTGTCCCTCCACATGGATCTTGAACTTTGTCTTCCATGTGTTGTACTCCTTCATGTCCATGAGCTTTGGTGGACGATTGCCGCTTCCTGATGATAGATCATGAATAAGTGTGGATATGGCATTGGTCGTCTGCGAATGAACGGCAGCTGCTGCTACTCCCCAATAGTTGTCAATTGGTTGTTGTAGTGGTTGCACAACTTGTTGAGGAACCGAACTAGTCATAGCCATGTAATTAATTGGCTGAGATGGTGGACTAGTCTTCTGGGCTGCAACTGACCATGGATCTTGTGTTGTCTGCTGTTGTGGTGCTTGAGTAGGTCTTGGCGTTGTTGGGAAGTTCCACATCTTAACCTGTAAACGTTTAAACACGAAAAGATTAGAAATGTTTTAAAAACAGGAAACTCTTTCGTACTATCGAACGTGCGAATGAGAAATATTCTTCTCTTTCGACCGTTTTGATTGATACGAATGTGGACTGATATCACCAAATCTCTTTCAACCGCTTTCTTCTCTCGTTCGACCGTTTTCCTTCTCCTTCGACCGTTCAATCAGTCGAATGTAGCACCAACGGGCGAATAAACAAATATAAGCAATTAAAGTCTACGTTCGACCACTAAAACACCTCCTTCGACCACAAAATATCTCTTTCGACCAAATGAAATTCCACTTTCAACCACTCTCTTTTCGTTCGACCCCTGGTAATTCAAAAACGGTTATTCTTTGAAAATCCTTTAATTTTGATCATGTTTATCAAATGTTGATGGATTTTGATGATCTAAATCAGGTTTTGAATCGGAATTAATTTGGAACAACTTTAATGAAGAGAATTATCCAACTTAACCTTGAAATCAAGTTGTAATCAATCAAAATCTTATCAAATCAGTTTGTTCAATGAAAACAGAAACTTTTTGACCAAAATTGGGTCCAAATCAACTGAGAAACTATTAATTTGTGGTTGTTTGATCCAGAATGGCTCTGATACCACTTTGTATGTAAATGTATGGATCGTATAACAACAAAGAATGATCAAACAAGTTAGTTTTAGGTGCGGAATCCTTAAAACAATCACAAAATAATAGTCAAACAAATCAAAACAAGTAAATCATCATTTCAAAAGCTTTTCATTAATTATAAACTCGATTACACGTTTAAAGATTGATACAAACAGGGTAAGAACGTGAAAAGAGCTAAATAAACTTCTAGAGAGAATATCAGAAAGTGGAGGGAATAATATGACAAAAAGTTACATTCAAAAATCAAGCTTGACTATTTATAGACTGCACATTCGCCCACTTTGTTCATGCGAATGTGAATGTGCCGGTTCGACCAAACCAACTGGTCGAACCAAGCCATACATAAACAATATTCACATTCGACCAAAACTTCCTCCTTCGCACCTTCTGCTCTTCCTTCGACCGTATCAAAATCTTCCTTCGCACCTTCGATATTCATCAAAACATGTTTATTGTTCAATCCGAAGCACTAGTCGCACAAATGCATCTACACAAATGGGTCAGGTCGAACCTAGGAGAGAATGGTCGAACGTGTAGTGTTTTTGGGTCGAACCTAGGATTTTCTGGTCGAAAGTGAGTATTTTAGGTCGAACCTAGAAGCTGTGTGAGTTGTGTTTCTACATTCGACCAAGTTTGGTACATTCGACCTTACGGGAGGTCGAACGTGGATATAAACGGTCGAACGTGAGTCATTGTTGTTTTCATTTTCTACATTCGAGTCAGATTTAAGGGTCGAACCTAGAACATTTTCCACATTCGCCCCCCCCCCCCCCCCCCCCCCCCCCGCGATTGCTGAAAAGGGTCGAACGTAGAATATGATTGAAAATTTTTCTAAGTGTTTCGCATTTTAAACTTCATAGACGATATGTGGGGTTTTCCAATAACACCTAGGCCTAATACTACAAAGCAACAACACGTTACCATGGATCCAAGGGCTGTAGCTGCATAAAAGACGAATACTCAACCATCTCAGCAGATCAATTACCTCATGATGAGTAGTTCGATTCCATAGAATGTTGTTTAACCTCCACAACAACCCATGAATGAGTATTGGGGCATCGAAGCAGCAGTGGTACACTCTCAAACTACAAATGCTATTTCTACTCTAATAAATGATTTGTCTTGAGGTAGTGGAAACCGTCCACCAAAGCTGATGGAGATTGTGGATTACAATCAATGGCACAAAAAGTTCAAGATTCACTTGGAAGGAAGGGATTAGAAGGCACAGAGGCATGGAAGATGATTGCTAAAGGATATGTTGCACCAGTGTTGGAGAATACAGGTGAACCAATTCCGCTTGAGTGTTTAGTTGAGGATGAAAAGAAGAAGTTTGCAGTTGAGAAGAAGGCTTTCTCCCAACTATCTCAAGCTATCAATACTGATCTTCTACATCAGTTTGGATCCTGTGCTACTTCCAAACAGCTTTGGGATATGTTGAAGAATCGTCATGATGGTAACGAGAAAACCAGAATGTTGAGAATGGAAGAATTGAGGAAGGAATTTGAGAATTTCAGTTATGTGGGGAATGAGACTTTGAAGGAATTGATTCCTAGATATTGCCATCTTTTGACCGAATTGTTAAACTATGACATTAAGATTCATATGTCTGAGTTGGTGGACAAATTTGCTGATTCTCTACCACCGTATTGGAATCAACACATTGAGGTTCTGAAAGAAAAAGATGCTTATCAATACTGGACTAGCAATGAGCTGATTTAGAAGTTAGAGAACAAGGAGTGGGAGGAGAAGAGGAAAGCTAGGCGATCACAATTCCCACAAAATCCGGAATTATGCCTCTTCATCTACTTTTGTGAATAGTTCATGTGTGGCAGGTAATGTTGCGCCATATATAGCTTGTGTGCCGAGTGTTATTGAACCACCCAGACAACCAATTAACTATCTTGCACCAACATCAAATTATCTACCAAACTACACATCAAATTCTTACATTCCACCACAACCTCAAATGTCCACCGCATGTTATTCATCCAATACACCTCAACAACAACCTTATGTTCCTAACACATCACAAGCTTCTTCTAGCCAAAGTCCTATTGCGTTGGAAACTTTCAACTTGGATAATGTAACTGTTGAAGTTGCTCACCAACACATTGCGTTGGTTTTAGCAATGGTTGCATCTTATAATGGACTGGCGGCGAGTCAGATTAGATACAATTGTCCGACTAATGAAGATTATGCACAAATTGATAAGGAGGAGATGGAGCTTATATATATTCAGTGGGCGTTCGCTAGTGTAATGAGAAGGGCGACCAAGTTTATTGAGAAGACCGGTAGGACTGATTTGGCAACATCACCTAACACCACATATGGCTTCAACAAAGCCAAAGTTACTTGTTTTAATTGTGGTGGTAAAGGTCATTTCAAGAGGGAGTGCACTCAAACAACTCAACAAGGTAACAGAAATCCATTCAACTCAAATTATCAAAACCGTCAATCTCAGAACCAAGTAACCTATCAAAACCAAAACAACAATAACTATCAACCAGAAAATAATTATCAAAACCGACAGAACACCTCACAGAACAACTCTACTAGACAAACTACTACACCCAACCAGACTCAAACTCAAACACCACATAACCCTACCAGAACCATCATTCCAATCTCAACACAAAATAGCCAACAATAAACCAAAAACCAAAATCAGGCTTTGGTGATACAAAAGGATGAAGGTTTTAACTGGACGGGGATGCAACTGGGTGTTGAAGAGATTACTGCTGGGAATGTAGCTTGTGTTGCTCAGAAGATTGACTTAGAGGAGTCGGTGATAGTTGGAGAAGTTTTGGAGACTGAGAAAGTTTCTGAAGTAAAGATTGAGGAGATAGTAGATGAAGCTGATCTTTCTGTTGAAGAATCACAAGTTGAGAAGACTTCGGGAATGATCATTGATTCTGTTACTGATATTCCTGATGAGCGTGATTCGGCATATTCTGATTCGGAGAGAGAAACAGATTCAAAAGCTAGTGGAAATTCATTAGATGATGATATTGATCAACTCCTAGCCGAAGCTGATTTTCTAATGAATCGGAAGTCATGCATTGTTGATGACGCTTTCACAAGGATTGACTACTCAAAGTTCTTTGCTGGAAAGGAAGCACATTTTGCTTTGATGGCTATGATAAATCCTCCAAAACAGGTAAGTTCTAAATCCACAATTGATATGAACAGTGATAAATATTGTGGAACTTGTGATAGATTGACAGAGGAAAACAGGTAAGTCCTATGGAAAATCACATTATCACAAATGAACCAATATCACCTTCTCAGATTTCACATCCAATGGCAAATGCTAATCGAAAAATCAATCAGTAAAGAAAGCTGAGAAAAATGAATCAGTTGACAAACCCGTCAAAGTATTTTATCGGATGGAAGGATCCGATAAGATTATCTCTGACGAGGAGTATCCGATAAACATTGCTAATTATTCAAAAATTTGAGAAAATCTGGTAGGAAAGTACTATTTGGTTTCCTAAACATGAAAGGACCAATGATGTACCTCCAGAAATTTTAAAGAAATTATATCTGGATGCTCCAAAAGAACCCAAGGTTCATGTCACTAAGTTCATTAAACAAAAAGATAAGACTATTGGTTTTCTTGAGCCGACTTACTCAAAGGACCCAGCTCCTGAGAGTTTGAGACATAGATATGTGGATGATCAATATCCAATCAATTCCTACGCTAAGTCGAATGCCAAGAATGTTTTTGAGGAATACCGTGCATGTTTCAAGTGCGGGGAGAGAGGGCATTTACTTGCTCACTGCCCGTATGTGAGACATAAAAGGCACGAAGTTGAGATGAAGCAAACATATAGAAGTCCAGTCGACAATCATTGTTATCCTCAAAGACATTTTGTTCCTCAACCAGCACCATTTATAACCAAAGTCGTTATTTTCAAAGGAGAGATAATCATCAATTTATTTATGATCGTCGAAACCGGATTGCCATGGAAAAACCTTTGAAGAAACCAGTGGTTAAATCATCAGTTGGACCTGTCTCTGATAAGTCAGAGAAGGTAACTAAGAAGGTTTCATTCAAGAACGATACAAAGAAACTGACTGAGACTCCAAAATCTCAGATCGGTATTCTAAAACGTTCGGAACAATCTTGGTCACCGGTGGGTTCTTCAGGTGCTTCTACCTCAAAGGTTAGCGAAAAACCTAAAAGTGAGAAAAATTTGATAGATCAGAAAAAGGTTGATTCAAATTCAAATGTTTGTGTGAATGAATCTTTGAAACCTAATGTTCAAAGACCTTGGACTAAACAGGCTTGGGTCCCCCGAAAGAACTAATGTTTTTCTTGATATGTGCAGGGAGCTCAATCTGGCCCTGTTAGCAGTCTCTGATTGTCGACAATGGAGCTTCTGGTCACATGACAGGTGATTTGATGTTGCTATTCGATATAAGGAACATCAATGGAAGATATGTAGCGTTCGCTGGTTATAAAGGAGGTTATATCACGATGGAGGGAAGTGTGAGTAACGGGATTGTTAGTTTCGATAAGATTTCATATGTGAAACAAATTGACTATAATCTGTTAAGTGTCAGTCAAATCTGGGACAAACAGTTTTTTGTGCACTTCGATGACAAATCTTGTTATATCCTCAACCCGGCTTTGTTATTCCAAAGGAGTGGATCATGCTGAAAGTACCAAGAGTGAACAAACTGTACATTCTTGATATGTCAAAGGTGATGACAACTCAGGGCCAAGTTACGTGTTTCCTATCTAAGGCTACAGAGAAAGAATCGATTATGTGGCACAGGAGGATGGGACATATTCACCTAAGGAAAATGAATCATCTGGTGAAAAATGAGCTTGTTGAAGGCGTTAATGTCAAACATTTTCATCTTAATGACAAGTGTGTGAGTTGCAAGAAGGGCAAGCAGCACAAACAGTCCCACAAACCTAAGAAAGTGAATTCTGTAGATATGCCACTTGAGCGTTTGCATATGGATCTATTCAGACCTGTCAAGCGTAAGAGTCATGCTGGAGAGTTATACTGTCTTATGGTTACTGATAATTACTCAAGATTTTCGTGGGTAATGTGCTTGCAATAAAAAAGCGACACATTTAAAAATTTAAAAGTTCTTTTCACTCGCTTGGAGAATGTTTATGGATTGAAGATTAAAAGAATTAGGAGTGACAACAGGACGGAGTTCAAAAATTCACAGATGGATGCTCTTTGTGAAAATAAAGGAATTCATCATGAATATAGTGCTACGTATACCCCTCAACAGAACGGTGTCGCAGAAAGGAAAAACAGGACTCTAATTGAGATGGCGAGAACAATGCTTGCGGATTCTAACCTTCCATTAATGTTCTGGAATGAAGCCATATACGCAGCTTGTTACACATTAATTCGTGTGTTAACAGTGAAGAAGTTTGGCAAAACTTCTTATGAACTGTTGAAAAGACGTAAGCCGAATTTGGAGTATCTAGAACCATTTGGAGCACCGTGTACCATGCTAAATCCGTCTGAGAAGTTTGCACCAAAAGCTGAAGAGGGATTCTTTGATGGATATGCAACCCCGCTCAAACGGGTATTCAACAAACGAACTCGTCAGGTAGAGGAGTGGGCTAATGTTGAAGTTCAACGATATACTCAGAACGTACAGGGTAGCGGTCCGGATTGGATGTTTGATTACAAAGACTTCTTTGAATCATTTAATCTAGATAACTTGGTTGAAGAGGCTGTTCTAAGACTTTATTATGAGTGTGAAAACGCAGTGACTTCACCGTTGGTGCGTCCGATCACCGTAACTCCTCCAGCAGCTTCTAATGACACCAATGTTCCTGCAGCTGAAGAAGAGGTTTTCCAGGAAGCTTCAAATACTCTTGATACTTTAGAATCTGAAGATGATGAAGAAATCTTCTGTGAAACTATTCTAGATCATGCAACAGAGACACCACCAGTGAACCCAAATCAAGATGTTGCTTCATCATCTAATATGGGTAATGATCTGGATTCTACATAAAATTTGACTACTCAAACGGGAGTTCAAGTATCTGATCAACCGGAATCTCGGATTCATCGTATTCACCCGCTCGAGCTATTTATTGGTGATCCTGGAAGCACTGTTATGACTAGAGGACAACTTCGTAGTGCAAACTCACCTGAAAATCTTGGCGCTTTATCTTTATATGCAAAAATTCAAAAATTTGGTTGTCAAAATGACTGGTCCTTTGCTTGTTATGTTTCGCAGGTGGAGCCACGAACATACAAAGACGCTCTATTAGATGATGCTTGGGTTGAGGCGATGCAAGAAGAATTATTGCAGGTTCAGAAACTGGGTGTTTGGACACTTACAGATTTACCTCCAGGAAGGAAGAAGATAGGAACCAAATGGGTTTTCAAATGGAAAAAGGATGATAGAGGCGTAATCGTGAGAAACAAAGCTCGATTGGTAGTTCAAGGTTTTCATCAAGTTGAAGGAATTGGCTACAATGAGATCTATGTTTCTAGCGTTTGCCTTGTACAAGAAATTCAAGGTGTACCAAATGGATGTCAATAGTGCGTTTCTTTACGGTGTGGTTAAGGAAGAGGTATACGTCGGTCAACCTCCAGGCTTTGAAGATCCTATCCACCGGGATAAGGTTTACGTTCTCAACAAAGCACTTTATGGGTTGCACCAAGCTCCACGCCAATGGTATCAGGAGCTAAGCACGTACCTATTGTCCAAAGGATTCAAACGCGGTTTGGTAGACTGTACTGTGTTCACCATAAGAACATGGGATGACTTGCTTCTCGTCCAGATATATGTAGACAATATTATTTTTGGATCTACTGATGAACTTTTATGCAGAGAATTTGAAAAAGTAATGCAGGAAAAGTTCGAGATGAGTGCAATGGGAGAAATGCAGTTTTTCCTCGGCTTGCAGGTGGAACAAAGACCAACGGGCATCTTTATTCACCAAATCAAATACATATCTGAAGTCTTGAGCCGGTTCCATATGGAAGATTCGAAGCGGATGGATACCCTTATCCAACCTAATCACGGGATTGGAGTTGACGCTAAGGGGGAGCTGACAGATCCTTTCACATGCAGAGCAATCGTCGGATCTCTTATGTATCTCACAGCATCTAGACCAGACATAATGTTCGCTACATGTCTCTGCGCACGATTCCAATCGAAGCCGAAGCAAAGTCATCTTGCAGCATGTCAAACAAATCCTATGAGATCTGAAGGGTTGTCTGTCCAGAGGATTATGATACCCTAATGATGATAATTTTGACTTTGTTGCTTTTAGTGATGCAGATTGGGGCGGTTGTGACAAAGATAGCAAATTCACAACGGCTGGATGTCAATTCTTGGGGAGCAGGCTTGTGACCTGGCAATGTAAAAAGCAGACAGCAGTCGCACTATCTACTTACGAAGTAGAATATGTGGCAGCCTCGAGTTGTTGCTCACAGGTTCTGTGGATTCAGTAGCAGATGGTTGATTACGGTTTGCAATTTCCAAAAAGCCCTATTCACTGTGACAACGAAGCCGCAATTGCATTAACTAAACACACGGTTAATAACTCAAAAGCTAAGCATATCCGGATTAAGTATCATTTTATCCGTGATTGCTATGCCAAAGAGTTGATTGATATGGTCAAAATCCACACCGATTACCAACGTGCTGATCTTTTTACCAAAGCTTTCGATAGATCTCGATTCGAATTTTTATTAAAAGCTAACGGTATAAAACAAAAAGAAGACTGATCATCACCTCTGTTTATTACCTTTAGTTTTAGTTTTATTGTTTTTCTGAAAAATTTCAAAAAAAACCCAAAAATATGTTTTACATTTTAGGGGGAGTCGTTATTCAGTAAAACCAAAAACATTGAAAAATCCAAAAAGCCATAAAAATTAGAAAAACCCAAAAGAGGAAATGATAGTACATCAGTGGGGATCTGACACATGCTAAAGATTTGAAATGTTATATAAGTCGTGTGTTGAGTCTATGTGATGTGCTGGTAGACTTCGTAGACCTATTACTGCGTGTTGTATACATACATATCAAACAAATTGTCATGTAGATGAACACCTCATGGGCATATGGTCTTAGTACCGTAATTTCGGTTGATAGGGTTTTTGTACAAAATTCGGAGGTTTCGGGTCGTTAAGTTAATAGTTATCTAGGGATCGCCTATCTGATCTTCCGTGGTAAGGTTTTACGGACCTAGATCAGACAGGGTATCTTTATAAAAGAGCTTTACTACCAAAACCTAAAGTTACCGAATTGAGGAACTTTCCATGTATGACGATAATCAAAGATTATCTAATGCATCGTATCTAATCATTGATGCAAATCGTGATTGATATAAGCCCTCAACCTGGTTGTGACACCCGGCATGTTTGGGTCAACATTTTATAAACACATAAGTCTATCTTAGCGAAAAACGTTTATTAAACATACTTGACGGGGTCAGTAGAGTCGGAACACAGTCCGTATTGTCCAGGGTTCAATGATTCGGGAGAACATTGGGTTAGTCACACACACACACACATGATACGAGTCCCGTTGTTGGTGAATTACATAAATTAATTAAGTGTATGTGTAGACTAATTGTCGTATGGTGGATTATATGCTTAGATGTGTTTAAATGATGTGTAGATAATCATCCGTGCTTAAATATGTTTAACATAGACTAAGGTTGCATGCTCGTATGTTAGGGTGCGTTAAAATGTGTTAAACACGACAAATTGGAAAACTAGAAAAACATGAGTGCTGGTTCGACCAATCGAATGGGCGAACCTGGACAATACTCCTGGTTCGACCCTTGTAAAAGGGGCGAACCTGGGATATGGAATTGAACGAATTTCATTCGACCAAGTCAGGGTACGTTCGACCCTGTGAAAGGGTCGAAGGAGGGTACATTCGCCCAGGTGAAAGGGGCGAATGTGGACATAGTATAAATACCACACTTTGTCATTTTTCACCATTTCACAAACCCTAACCGTCTCTAAACACTCTCTAGTAACTTTAAACATTGGGGAAGGAGTTTTTGCCCTTGTTTTCTATAATCTAACCTACAAACATCTTCTACACAAAGATCTAAGGTGTGTTCTTCATTCTAAATCATTTTTAAAGCATTTCAATTCGTTTTCATTAAAACCCAAGAGTCCAGATCTGATTCAAACATGTTTTCATGGATAAAAACCTTCCTAATGTCTTTCTAAACAAAACCTATTCATAAACAATGAGTTTTCATACAAACTAACATGTGTTAATGATGTTTTATGTGATGTTATGTATTGTTTGATGATTGATTGTTGTATAGATGTTATAACAATGATCTAGGACTGTTATTGATGATGATTTATGATTGAGATAGGTTACAATTGATTATTGATGATGTTATGTTCATTTTGGGGATTTTGGGTTAGATCTAGGGCTTGTTCATGATGATAGTGATAAGGATATGATTGGGGGTTTATTGTTCATGATAATCTGAGTATATTAAGTTGATTATTGATTGATTTCAAAAAGTTTCCAAATTGGGTAAAGATTGCATGCGTTTGATGTGACATCTCCATAATTTGCTATTTCGGGTAACTTGTAAAACGGACGGATTTCGGGATAAAATTGGTAGGGTTTTGTAGGAATATGTTAATGATAGTTGACTGCTGTGATTGGTGATGTTTCGTGATGTTTTCGGATCGTTTAGATGCGTTTTGGTGCGTTTTATAAAATGCTGATGAAAACGGGCGAACGTGGAATAAAATTGGTTCGAATGGGCGAACGTGGAATAAAACATGGGAAAAACGGGCGAATGTGGAAAAACGGGCGAACGTGGGAAAAACGGGCGAACGTGGCTCAAACGGGCGAACGTGGAACAAAACGTAGGGAAAACGGGCGAACGTGGCTCAAACGGGCGAACGTGGAAATGGGAGAAACCACATTCGACCATCTGATGTCCGGAATGAGATTTTTGATGCAAACTAATTGTTTTATGCTTGAAACTTATGTGTTAAACTTATGTGCATGACTAATTGATGTAATGGGTCACCAACGGGATGTCGGGTCGGTCTGGGATGTCCGGTTAACGTTTAAACACACTTTTTAACATACGTAGTCAAGATCTGGACAATCGGGGACTAGTTAGCCTTCGGGTTAATAGTCATCACACTTATGTAAACTCATTGATAGGTTGTCATTAGTTGGGATTATCATACACGTGTTGGAATTCTAGTTATCAGAAGACGCACTCTAAGGTGAGTTTCACGGCCCCTCTTTCATACACTTTTCTCTCGGGGGAGAAGCATGCCACACGTTTTAACAAATACAACGTTTATGTTTTGAAACGCAACGTTTATGAAACAAAACGCTTTTGAAACGCAACGCTTTTGAAACACAACGCTTTTGAAACACAACGCTTTTGAAACACAACACTTATGAAACGCAACGCTTTTAGAAACATGACGCCTTTTGTGAATGTAACTCTTTTAAGAAACGTGATACGTTTGGCACTTGGCATATTTAACATTGGCACTTGAAACTTTTAAACATTGGCATTTGGTATATTTAAACATCGGCACTTGACATTTTTAAACATTGACACTTGGCATTTGGCACTTGGCGCTTGGCACTTATTTACTATACGACGAAACCTAAGTCCCTATTGAAACCATGAATGTCCGGGGCACAACGGGGGAAATGTGGATAGATCTATCGGGTGTGACAAACCCCACCTGACGGCTGGGAGCCGGGCGGGTGCATATTGTCTCTACTTGACACTTGACACTTGGCACATGGGCAGCAACTCGAGCAACGTTTGTCAGTAATGGTTTTAGCAACACAGTCGTAGTAGTAAGGGAACGTTTGTTATTTACTTGGAACTTTTGCACACTTGGCACTTTATGAGGAATCGCTTTACACATGAAAACGTGTACGAACTTAAAACCTGTGAACTCACCAGCATTATATGTTGACGTCTATTTGGCATGTTTTCTCAGGTCACTAAGGTAGCAGCATTGAGTATAGGCGCACGGAGTCTCACGGCGTCTAGGGATCATATACACGTTTTGTTAAACATTTCAGACTTTGAGTTTTACTTTTAAGTTGTAATAATACATTTTGCTTCCGCTGTGTTGGAACGGTTTTGAAACTCAATGGTAGTTTACGTTGTTTTCTTATCATATAGATGTCGTTTATTGTGACCGTTGACTTGGATCCTGGTGTGTCACGCGCCTCGCGGTAAAACCCCACACGTGGAAATTTGAGGGTGTGACAGATTGGTAATAGAGCCAATGGTTATAGTGAACTAGGACTGCATGTAGAGTCTAATCTATTGCCGAGTATCACACACATTAGCGGTCACACATAGTTACGAGTCGTGTCATTTGGTAAACATACTAACCTTGTCGGGGTGTCAGTGTCCTCATCACACAATATCACATTATCTATCCTTTGTTATTCCTACCTTGGTTCTATCTTCTTCTTCGGGTTTGAAGATGTAGGGGCTTATCGCTTATACTTGGCAGTAGTGTACATTGGGGTGGCTTCAGCACATTCTTGAGAACTTTCCAGGTTTTGGATATCTCCCCTCTATGCTCTAATGTACATACTTGCCTACACACACACTATCATGCACTAGTACTTGTCATAGTACACTCCTGGGTGACTGTTCACTTTGGGATCCCCGTGCGATAATAGTTTCTTTAGGAATATGGGTATCGGTGATTTGAAGTTCTAGCTAGGAGCACGCCTAGAGGACCATGTAGAGCGATTTGTTATTTCGGGTGCACACGAAATCATAAATCGAAATGCATGAAAATCTTGGGGGACTTCGTGTTCGGACTAATGGTCATGCTGGAACCACGTTCTGAATTCATTTGGTCACTTGTAGCTCGATCTGTTGGTGGTTTTGAGTATCTTGTCTCATGTTTGGCAGAACATGTCTGGTCGCGCTGGTGGACGTGCTGGAGGACGCCGTGGTGGCGGCGGGGGTCGCAATGGCGGTGGACGAGGTGGTGGAAACATCACCATGACTCAGGCGGAGTTGGAGAACATGTTGCAGCAGCAGTTGAACGTTGCGTTGGCTGCTTTCCAGGCTGCTCAGCAGACCCTGGGAAATACTAATCAGGTGCAGTCTGGGTGCACCTACAAGAATTTCATGGACTGTAAGCCCCATTTCTTCAATGGGACTGAAGGGGCAGTGGGTCTGCTCCGGTGGTTAGAGAAGATCGAGTCGGTGTTTGCTATGTGTAACTGTCCTGACGCTGATCGTGTCAAATATGCTTCTGCTACTCTAGAGGGACACGCTTTGACCTGGTGGAACTCCACCACTGCGAATCTTGGCCTGGGTGAGGCCAATGCTATGCCGTGGTCTGAGTTTGTTCAGATGTTGCGAGCGGAGTATTGCCCGAGAGACGAGATTATGAAGTTGGAGCATGAGTTCTGGAACCTGAAGATGGTTGGGTCGGAGATCGAGGAGTTTACTGCTAGGCACAACGAGTTGGCTGTTATGTGCCCCGGTTTGGCTACACCGGAGTACCGGAGGATTGAGCACTACGTTGCTGGGTTAGTGCCGGAGATTGCTGGACTTGTTGCCGCTGCTGATCACACTACTATGTTGGCCACTGTTCGGGCAACTCACAAGCTGACCAACATGAAGGTTGCTGAGGGCGTTCTACCTCCGAGGGGTGCTGCTGTGAAAGCCCCTGCGGACAACAAGAGGAAGTGGGAGAGTGCTGGGAAGAACGTAGGGTCGTCTCAACAACAGGTTAAGAGGCAGGACGTTGTGGGAGCGTCATCTGAGCAGAAGACTGGGGGATATGTTGGTAAGAGTCCGAAGTGTAACACGTGTGGGTATCACCATGTTGGGGGTTGCGATGCGTTTCGCTGTAATCGTTGTCAGCGAGTCGGTCACTTGGCTAAGGATTGTAGGGTCAATCTGCAGCCGAAACAGACTCAAGTGGTTGTCCCCACTCCTGCTCCTCGGGGAAACCATGGGTGTTTTAACTGTGGGGAGACTGGGCACTTCAAGCGGGATTGTCCTAAGCTGAACCAAGGGACTGCAGGTGGTGCTGGGAACGAAGGTGGCGGTCGAACTACTCGTGGTCATGTTTACGTCATTGGCGCTAGGGAGAACCAGGAGGATCATGACACTGTTACTGGTAAGTGTTCTATTCTTGATTCTCGTTATGCTCGTATTCATTCTCGTTCACATTGTTTGGCGATTCGTATTCATTGTGTGCATTCAGTTTGGTATTTGGTCATCGTTTTGCATTCATAGGTCTGATGTGGGTCCTATGGAGATGCTACTTGGACGGTACCGGTGTGTCATATATACCGATCACAGTAGTCTCTAGTAGGCCTTCAATCAGGAGGATTCATTGTTTTGTATTCACTTTGGCGAGATTCCTTTCAACAGGGGGATGATGTGACGACCGGGAAAATTTTTCTTTTTGTCGCTTCGTTCTCTTTGACTTCGGGAAATTTTCGGGACGAAAATTCTTTCAACAGGGGGATGATGTGACACCCGTCATGTTTGGGTCAACATTTTATAAACACATAAGTCTACCTTAGCGAAAAACGTTTATCAAACATACTTGACGGGGTCAGTAGAGTCGGAACACAGTCCGTAATGTCCATGGTTCAATGATTCGGGAGAACATTGGGTTAGTCACACACACACACACACACATGATACGAGTCCCGTTGTTGGTGAATTAAATAAACTAATTAAGTGTATGTGTAGACTAATTGTCGTATGGTGGATTATATGCTTAGATGTGTTTAAATGATGTGTAGATAATCATCCGTGCTTAAATATGTTTAACATAGACTAAGGTTGCATGCTCGTATGTTAGGGTGCGTTAAAATGCGTTAAACACGATAAATTGGAAAACTAGAAAAACGTGAGTCCTGGTTCGACCAATCGAAAGGGCGAACCTGGACAATACTCCTGGTTCGACCCTTGTAAAAGGGGCGAACCTGGGATATGGAATTGAAAGAATTTCATTCGACCAAGTCAGGGTACGTTCGACCCTGTGAAAGGGTCGAAGGAGGTAACATTCGCCCAGGTGAAAGGGGCGAATGTGGACATAGTATAAATACCACACTTTGTCATTTTTCACCATTTCACAAACCCTAAACGTCTCTAAACACTCTCTAGCAACTTTAAACATTGGGGAAGGAGTTTTTGCCCTTGTTTTCTATAATCTAACCTACAAACATCTTCTACACAAAGATCTAAGGTGTGTTCTTCATTCTAAATCATTTTTAAAGCATTTCAATTCGTTTTCATTAAACCCCAAGAGTCCAGATCTGATTCAAACATGTTTTCATGGATAAAAACCTTCCTAATGTCTTTCTAAACAAAACCTATTCATAAACAATGAGTTTTCATACAAACTAACATGTGTTAATGATGTTTTATGTGATGTTATGTATTGTTTGATGATTGATTGTTGTATAGATGTTATAACAATGATCTAGGACTGTTATTGATGATGATTTATGATTGAGATAAGTTACAATTGATTATTGATGATGTTATGTTCATTTTGGGAATTTTGGGTTAGATCTAGGGCTTGTTCATAATGATAGTGATAAGGATATGATTGGGGGTTTATTGTTCATGATAATCTGAGTATATTAAGTTGATTATTGATTGATTTCAAAAAGTTTCCTAATTGGGTAAAGATTGCATGCGTTTGATGTGACATCTCCATAATTTGCTATTTCGGGTAACTTGTAAAACGGACGGATTTCGGGATAAAAGTGGTAGGGTTTTGTAGGAATATGTTAATGATAGTTGACTGCTGTGATTGGTGATGTTTCGTGACGTTTTCGGATCGTTTAGATGCGTTTTGGTGCGTTTTATAAAATGCTGATGAAAACGGGCGAACGTGGAATAAAATTGGTTCGAATGGGCGAACGTGGAATAAAACATGGGAAAAACGGGCGAACGTGGAAAAACGGGCGAACGTGGGAAAAACGGGCGAACGTGGCTCAAACGGGCGAACGTGGAACAAAACGTAGGAAAAACGGGCGAACGTGGCTCAAACGGGCGAACGTGGAAATGGGAAAAACCACATTCGACCATCTGATGTCCGGAATGAGATTTTTGATGCAAACTAAGTGTTTTATGCTTGAAACTTATGTGTTAAACTTATGTGCATGACTAATTGATGTAATGGGTCACCAACGGGATGTCGGGTCGGTCTGGGATGTCCGGTTAACGTTTAAACACACTTTTTAACATACGTAGTCAAGATCTGGACAATCGGGGACTAGTTAGCCTTCGGGTTAATAGTCATCACACTTATGTAAACTCATTGATAGGTTGTCATTAGTTGGGATTATCATACACGTGTTGGAATTCTAGTTATCAGAAGACGCACTCTAAGGTGAGTTTCACGGCCCCTCTTTCATACACTTTTCTCTCGGGGGAGAAGCATGCCACACGTTTTAACAAATACAACGTTTATTCTTTGAAACGCAACGCTTATGAAACATAACGCTTTTGAAACGCAATGCTTTTGAAACACAACGCTTTTGAAACACAACGCTTTTGAAACACAACACTTATGAAACGCAACGCTTTTAGAAACATGACGCCTTTTGTGAATGTAACTCTTTTAAGAAACGTGACACGTTTGGCACTTGGCATATTTAACATTGGCACTTGACACTTTTAAAAATTGGCATTTGGCATATTTAAACATCGGCATTTGACATTTTTAAACATTGACACTTGGCATTTGGCACTTTGCGCTTGGCACTTATTTACTATACGACGAAACCTAAGTCCGTATTGAAACCATGAATGTGCGGGGCACAACGGGGGAAATGTGGATAGATCTATCGAGTGTGACGAACCCCACCTGATGGCTGGGAGCCGGGCGGGTGCATATTGTCTCTACTTGACACTTGACACTTGGCACATGGGCAGCAACTCGAGCAACGTTTGTCAGTAATGGTTTTAGCAACACAGTCGTAGTAGTAAGGGAACGTTTGTTATTTACTTGGAACTTTTGCACACTTGGCACTTTATGAGGAATCGCTTTACACATGAAAACGTTTACGAACTTAAAACCTGTGAACTCACCAGCATTATATGTTGACGTCTATTCGGCATGTTTTCTCAGGTCGCTAAGGTAGCAGCATTGAGTATAGGCGCACGGAGTCTCACGGCGTCTAGGGATCATATGCACATTTTTTTAAACATTTCAGACATTGAGTTTTACTTTTAAGTTGTAATAATACATTTTGCTTCCGCTGTGTTGGAACGGTTTTGAAACTCAATGGTAGTTTACGTTGTTTTCTTATCATATAGATGTCGTTCATTGTGACCGTTGACTTGGATCCTGGTGTGTCACGCGCCTCGCGGTAAAACCCTGCACGTGGAAATTTGAGGGTGTGACACTGGTAGAGTGCACATGTTACTTTGTAGCATTAATTTGCTGACCTGTACACCTCTGTGCCTCAATACCTTGTAAATTACAGATAACAAAAGCATAATCACACATTACAATGAGTCTTTGTTCAAAATTTCCTTGATACGGGAGTATGTCGTGTGCGTGGGAACCACAGACAATTTTGTTTATACTATAACTAACCGTATCAGGCATTGCATAACAGTCTGCATGAAAGCTTATGTGGATAACAATATCAGCAGTTGCTGGATCACACATTGTCTTTAATGATAATAAACACTATCGATTAACGGTGTTATCAGATTTCTCAAAAACTGATATGATCCTCTTATCGGAAATCACAAAAATATTGATTGCTTTATGTTTACATTTCTGCATTTTACATTTGTTCAAAATATACAAAAACTCAAAAAGATTTTAGGTGTGTTTTAGCATAAATTTCAGAAAATTTTACATTTCTGCGTTATTTTCATAATGTACTGGTGGTGATTGATGGTCGTTTTCTGAATCTTGATGAACCAATCTGAGTTTTGTATCTATCAAATATGAAATGATCAATGTTTGAAGCTTAAAATGTGTGAAAAAGATTGAACGAGATTCGATTTTGAGATTTGGTAAAATGTTCAAAAATTCAAATCTTCATTCGCCCCTTTGGTGGGTCGAATGTGGAATTTTTCTTACATTCGAGCCTTTTAAAATTGGTCGAATGAGAGTGTTCAAGTGTTATATTGTACATTCAAACCCTATATCTACATTCGAGTCTTTCAGTAGGGTCGAATGTGGACATAGCTTCTCATTCGCCCAATTCAAATGGTCGAATGTAGGAGCCTATATATACCAACCTGCACATTCGAACCCCCATTCCAATTTTTTTTTAAATTTCTGAGATAACCCACCCTTGTTGCCTGTGATTTTTACACCTTATAACTTTGTTCTCTACTTTATTCTGAACATTTTGGCACAACTATGTTATTTGATGAAGAGTCTGCCGATTCTGAGGAGACTCAAGAAGATGAGAGATGGGATTCTGGTGACGAGACTATCAAACAAACCAAGCCCAAGGCCACTGTGTCTGGTGAGTCTGAAATTCTAAACAAAACCATAGAGGAACAAAGACAAAAAGAGCCCAATTGTTGTTGATGAGATAGATCTGGGTCTTGGTATTGGTGAACAAGATTTCAATGGATCTCCTATGGTTGGTGAGAAACAAAAAAAGCCTAAGTAGAAGACGATGTCAAAGAAAGATGAGAAAGAGAATCCAAAGAAAAGACGAGCGAAAGAAGTTGAGATTCTACTTGCAGGAAAGAAAATTCCCGAAGTTAGTAGTTCAAAATCTGCTACACCCGTGACATCCCCGGTAGCAAAGAAGATGAAGAAATCTGCTGCTGAAAAGACTGTTGATCCAACTGCAGATTTTGATGCTGCCTTGGAAAGAGTAATGAATAAATTCAAGAAGTGACGTGATGGATGCAGTTAACCAGAATCTTGCTGAAATGATGAAAGTGATTAACCAGCAACAACAAGAGATAGAACAATTGAGAGCGAATGATAAAAAGGTGTTAGATGTTGTTGAATCTTCTCAAGAGAGTCAAGAAGAATTGGAAGCGAAGATTAAACAACTTCAAGAAGAAAATCAGAAGTTGTTAACACATGAACAAAGAAACACAAGAAGATACATTGCTTTGAGACTCGAGAATAAACAGGTGAAGAAGGATAATAAGAGTCTAAGGAAACTTATTTATCATTTATATTCGAAAGCTCCACAGTTGAAAGCTGGAGAGGAAGACAAAGAACCTGAACAAGAACAAGTTGATTTCGAACCATCCGAGTCTGAAGAAGAAGAAGAGGATGATGATGAAGAATTGGAAGAGGATGCCGGTGATGCTCCTGAGAAGAAGGATGATGATAAAGATGGTTCTGGAGAAGGTTTAGGAGATAACAGTTCTGATGATGATGATGACGATGATGATGACACAGAGATGTCGATGTGAGAAGAGAGATCTGATAAAGACGTAGGAGAATCTAGCTCGAAAGCTCCTAGTGGTAATACTGATGATGACAATATTTTCTGGACTGACAAGATTAGATCTTTATCAGATGAAGATAAGAAATTGTATCGTTAGATGTTGACTAAGAAAGTCTGGACGATGGAACTGACTGGAAAGTTTCCAGAGATTTTTGAATCTGAAGATATGAGATTTGAGCTTGAATTTCATGATTCTGATCTGGAAGATGGTGAAGTTTCTGCAGCCGTAGCTAAATAGATTCTTGAAGGTTTAGCGAAACAGGTTGGTAAATCTCTTGAAGAGTTGATGAGTGACAATCAAATTCCAAATATTCCTCAGAAAGAAGCTGGTCAGCTCCTATAATGGATTGGTTGCGGAGCAGATTGGGAATTCTTATCTCACTCAAAAAGATTATGCACAAATTGATAAAAATGACTGGATCTGATAGACATCTTATTGCACTTTGCAACCGTGGTTAGGAGAGCAAAGGAGTATATAGATAGAACTGGAAGAAGAGATGTCCTGATAAACCACAACACAAAGTTTGGGTTTGATAAGAGCAATATTACATGCTACAACTGTGGCACCAAAGGACACTTTGCTCGTGAGTGTGATCGACCAAGACAATAGGGTAATCAGAATCCTTTCAACAACAACAGAGGCAATCAGAAACAGAGACAACCTAACCCAAATACTAAACGAGTACTCGTCCGCATGCAAAACTAGAACCAGAGGCCTCTTGCAAACAACACTACAAGACAAGCCCTGGTAATACAAGCCAATGAAGGATTCAACTGGAACCTTCACATAGCGGGAGAGAATGATCAGCAGGGTGGTGCAGCATGTTATGTCCAACAAGTTTCTGATGCACCAGTTGAAGTCGAAGAGTGTACCAGATCATAAGAAGTCGCAGTTCTGGATAATGATGCATCTAATTGTGATTCTGTGTGTGATTCTGATGGGCAATTAGATCTGGAAGAACTTTTGGCAGAAGTAGATGAATTCATCAGCAAGCGATCTATTCTGGTAGATGTTGATTGTGCAAAGAACGATCTTTCTAGATTCTTTGGAACTGAAAAGACTGCAGCTCATTATGCTTTAACGGCGATCACAAAATCGTCTACCAAGGTAAGTTCATCTTCCATTTCTAAATCTGATGATGTAGAGTGTGATAAGCTAAGGTACGGAATCAATGTCTTAATAGACAAAAATCTGAACCTTAAAGCTGATCTAGGTTAATGCCAACGAATCAATGATGTTTTGATATCAAATGAAAAAGGCTTTAAAAACAACATTGAAAATTATAAGAAAGATGTTTCTTAATTGTCTAAACTCATCATAACAAGCAAGTGGCAATTAATAATTACATAAATGAGTTAGAAGACACTAAGAAATACTTGTCAATAATGAATTGTGACTATGAGAAGATCAAGAAAAAGCTTGAAAGTTATCTGAACCGCAAGTATGTTCTTGATCACATAGTTGAGAATTCTGATCCCACCAGCCCCATATACGCGCAATGTCCACCTCCGGTGAGATTTGAAAATCACACTTTTGATGTCTTGCCAAAGGAGGAGTTTGTGGATATGGCTGCACCAGCAGCTAAACCGGCAGAAGCTGCTGAAGCGGCAAAAGCTACTAAGGAGGCAAAAGCTGCTAAGGCTACAGAAGCTATAGTTGCTGCAGGTGCTAGTGAGATTAGGGATGATGTGAGTGTCTGTGAGATAGATTTGTCAGATGATGAGCTTGATAAACCTCAAAGATATGCACCGGTCAAGGATCACAATATTCCTCCTCAAAATCACATCATTACTACTAAAACATTGAGTGAACTTGAGCCGAAAGTGCAAACTGATGATGGTCGAAGGATTAAAGTGTTTTATAAACTAAAGGGATGTGATAAGGTATATGCTGATGAGGAAGTTCCTCTTAGATGTATCACTCCTGGTCTTGTTGCTAAAATCTAGCAAGAATCTATCATTACCGTTGAAAAAGAAAAATGGGGTAAGGGTAAAGGTAAGGGTAAAAAGGACCAGGCAGTTCAATCCAATGAAAATAATAAAAATAGTCAAAAGAAAATCACTGATAATCCTCAAAATCATGCTCAAAAGAAAAATCCGAAGAAGCATGTCACAAAATTCATTAGATCTACTGGAAATGAGATCAATGACGATCCTCATATCAATATGTAAAACAAATGTTTTGAGGATCTAAAGCACAAGAAGTCATTTGCCTGTAAATCTAAACGAAAGAGTAAAAAGGAGAATCAATCTAAATCTCCACCATTTGAGGAGTATAAATCCTGTTTTAAATGCAGGAAGCGTGGGCATTTAGTTGCTGCGTGCCCTGAATTTAGACGAAAAGGGATCGAAGTGGATGATGCAACAAGTTCTAGCAAGACTAAACAACCAGTTTCCCCTTAACTTTGTGAAAAACAAAAGGGAAAGCAGACTGTTTTTGACAACCAAAACAAAATTATTATGAACCAAAAGCCGGTTGATGGTAGGGTTCTTCAGATGCGGGGGAGCCCAGAATCAGCTGGTGGAGGGTGTCCTAGTTAAAAATTTTCATCTTAGCGACGTCTGTGTCTCATACAAGAAGGGGAAGCAAAAGAAGAAGTCTCACAAACCCAAGAAGGCCAATTCAGTCAGTCTACCTCTTGAACGATTACACATAGACCCCTTTGGCTCTGTCAATCGGAAAAGCAAGAACGAAGACTTATACTGTCTGGTTCTCACTGATGATTAATCGAAATTCTCTTGGGTCGTATGTATGCAGCACAAGAGTGAGACTTTTAAATACTTGAAGACTCTATTCACGAAATTGGAAAATCTATATCAGCTGAAGATCCGCAGGATTCGAAGTGATAACGGGACAGAGTTCAAGAATCATGCTATGGAGTCGTTATGTGCAGAAAAGGGTATTCATCACGAGGCTTGGTAAGACTTCTTACCAAGCCTCGTGATGAATACCCTTTCGAAGCTCCATGCACGTGTTACACTCTAAATAGGGTTCTCACGTTCAAGAGGCTTGGTAAGACCTCTTATGAGCTTCTGAATCGCAGGAAGCCGAGCTTCTGGAACCATTCGGAGCTCCATGCACCATGATCCAACCACACGAGAAATTTGGGGCAAAGGCAGAAAAAGGGTTCTTTGTTGGCTATGGAAATCCCGATAAAAGAGTGTACAGAAAAGGAACTCAACGCGTTGAAGAGTGGCTTAATGTCGATGTTCAACGCTATAATGTCAATGCTCATGGTGTTGGACCCGATTGGTTGTTTGACTATAAAAGTTTATTTGATTCTTTCAACGTGGATAATGTGGTGGATGATGTTGTTGCTCAAATGTATTACGAGTGTGAAAACACAGCCAGCTCACCGCTGATGTGTCCGATCGTCGTTAATGCACCATCACCAACAACATCTGATGCCTCAACATCCACGGGTCCCCTTGGTAAGACCGCAGCAGTAGAGATTGAGGAAGTTTTTCATGAAGCTTCAGCAGAGATTCAGGACTCATTATCTTTAGACGAAGATTTTGCAGAGTCTCATGAAACACGTTGTTGGGTCTGCTGACCTGGAGAAGAACAGATGATTGGAAAGCCAAAATATGCTATCTATTTGATCCTTGAATAAACAGTCTTTACAACTTGCTTCTCCCAAAAGACTGCTGACCCTAACTACTGTTCTATCCAAACAACTGCTCAACAACTGCTGATACAAAGAACTGCTAAGGAAACAACTGATGAAGAACAACTGCTGACCAAAGGTCTGATGAAGAGCAACAGCAGATACAAGTACTGAAGACCAAAGCACTGCTGGAAGCAACAGCACTTAGGCTTCAGCAGTGGATACAAGATCATCAGAGTTTATCTTTAACAGCTGTTTACTATCAGTGCTTTCAATGTAACAGTAGTTTGTATAGCAGATGTTTAAGTTTGTTATTCTGTTAGAGGTCACTGTCTTAGGTGACGTCAGCCTAGGTCATCAGTGGTTTGAGTCAGTCTATAAATAGAACAGTGCATGTACTGTTCTATTGCATCACACACAAAACATTCTCTCTGACAAACAACTGTGTGATCAGGCTGAGGGGGAGTAACTTGTACGATTGTAATCTTTGAATTAATGAAAGCATTCGATCGAAAAACATTTACTCTCTTGTTTTGATTTACAGTTTATTATTCCGCTGCACCTTCATTCTACTTTCATTCCATTATTATCATCATTTAGTTAAACAATCAAAACAAACAAACTCAGATCCTAACAATTGGTATCAGAGCTTGGTCAATTAAATTCGATCTAACAAATCAATTTAATAATCAGCTCACAAAGATTGATATCGTTTGTCAGTTTGATTGAAAACAGAGTAATAGTTTAATTTCGATTCAACCGTTGTTAAATAGACTTTGTTTTTTTTGAAAAATCAGAGAATGGCTTCTATCAATCACGATCCACATAACACTGGCACGAACAACAAGCCACCGATGCTTGTCAGATCTGAATACAATATCTGGCAACGTCGGATGAGCCATGTTCTAGCTCAACAAAACACTGGGTGTTGGAAGTCGGTTATCTTCGGACCACATGTTCCGACTGTGCCGAGTACTGAAGATCCCAAAGTGTTTGAGCCAAAGAAACTTGAAAACTACTCCGACCAGGATTTTCAGAAAATTGAGCTAGATGCTAAGGCCTTCAGTATTGTGGCCATGGCTCTACCCAATGATATATATGCTGGGTTGTTACACTGTAACAGTGCAAAGGAGTTGTGGGATGCACTGAAAGAGCAGTTTGGTGGGACAGAGGAGGTTATTGAAAACAACCGTGAAATACTTAACCAACAATATGAAACATTCAGTCATGTCAAAGGAGAGTCATTAACTCAACAGTTTGAGAGATTTAACTGCTTAATTAGTGAACTAAAATTGGTTGGTCTTACTTACCCTCATTCAACTTTGAACCATAGGTTTTTAAGATCATTACCAGACAAATGGGACACTATTGCTATTGTTATGAGAAACTCAATAGGATTTAAAGACCTATCACTGACCCAGCTTCATGGTAAGCTCTTGACCTATGAAAGAGAGCTTAACCAGAAAAAGAAGCTCCAGGACTCTGGAAAAGTGTCTGATGACTATGTGTTTGGGAATACAGCACTTTTGGGTCATGATGAGGTGCCTGGAAACACAAAGGATCAGAGTTATGATCATTTTATTGACATAACTTCAGGTTTTAACTCAGGTTTTAACTCTGATTCTTATTCACCTAACTATGCTTTCACAGCAAGTGGTGGTGATATACAGGCATCTGATAACATATCCTTTGAGTATGATGACCTGAAATACTTTGACCCTGATGATTTGGAAGAAATGGACATTATGCACCAATTGGCCCTTCTCAGTGTAAGAACTAATAATTTTTACAAGAAAACAGGGAGAAGGTTTCCAGGGTTGACTGGCAGATCTAAGGTGGGGTTGGATAAATCAAAGATCAAGTGTTATAAATGTCATAGGTTTGGTCATTTTGCTAGGGAATGTAGGGGTCAACATGGTACACCTATGATAACCTATCCAAATCAAAGACCACAGACCAACACTTATCAGAATTCCTATAATACCCCTGGACCAAATGTGCAAAACACTGCTCATTTTGCACAGTCCTCAAACACTATTCCTGTCCAGTATGTCCAAACCACTGTTCCTCAGATCCATTATGTGCAAACACCTGTTGCTCCACCACCTGTTCAAACGACTGCTGCACCATCCTCTGCTCCTGCAGAGACCAGTCAACAGAGCTTCTTTACACAAGGCTTTGTTGATTGGAGCAGTCTACCTGATGAGCTAACAGATGAGAATTTTGCACTGGTTGCCAAAGCTGAAAATGAACCAGAAAACTTTTGTTTCATGGCTATGGTTGATGAGATTGAATCTGAGGAAGTGGTAAATGAATCTGATGTTGTGACTGATGATATTGTTAGTGAAGTTGTTGCAGGTGAGAAACCTGAAGAAGAGGTTGTGAATCTCTCAGATCCCTGGGGTGCATCTGATGAATGTGAGTGCAAGTGTGATTGTGCATTGATGGCTGCTGCTAAGGTATCTCCTCAAATTCTTAAAGAGTTGTGTTCTGACAAATGTGTGATAGCATTTGCTAACATTAAAGAGGTGAATGAAAACCTTAGAAAGAAAATTTTGGATGATGAAGTTAAATTTGAAAAACTCACAAAAGATTTAAAAACAAGTTTAACTGCAAAAGAATCTGAGATTAGCAGTCTAAAACATGAAGCAACTATTACCAAAGACCAGCTCCAAACTATGATAACAAAATATCAAAGTTGTAAAAGTGAGCTTGAGTCCACCCAAGTTGAATGTAAAAAATGGGTGGAATCATGTAGAGGTTTTGAGATGCTACTCAACAAACAAACCAAAAGTCATGTGAAGTTTGGCTTTGGTTTTGCAACCACTGCTCCAGCTTTTGAAAACACTGACACAAAGGATCAAAAGTCTGTTGAGATAGTACCCACAAACCTGCAGGGTCAAGAGATTAAAATCACTGAACCAAATGGTAAGAAAATTGTTCTTGAAAAACCAGAAGGTTCCTCATCTTTTGCTGAACTTGAAAAGTATGAATTTAAACCTACTTGGTCTGATGAGTGTGATACTCTTGAGAATTATAAACCTGTTGATTTTAAGACTCCTGAGGGAAAAACAGCTCCTCAGGCAAGGGTCATTCCCTTGGCAAAAGTCATTCCCCTGAAAGATTCTCCAGCAGATGCTCAAACATCTGCTGAAAAGAAGCCTGAAAAGGGGAAGAAGAAAGAAAAGACTGTTAACTTGTTTTGTGATTTCTGTGAAAAGAAGAATCATGTCACCAAAAACTGTTTTCTTCTAAAAGCATATGATATCAACAAAGGAACAAGTGAATGTGATTCAAAAGCCACATGCTCAATATGTGGGAAAAAGAATCATAAGACTAAAGAGTGCTTGTATCTCAAAAATTTTGATGTAAAAATACAAGAATACAAAGCAAAAACTCTTGCAAACCCTGTGGTTAGTACTCCAAAAGGAAAGCCCAAACAGACCTTCACACCTGCCCAAACATCTGTTACAAAAAGGCTTGAAACATCTGCTTCTAGAGATGTCCAAGTAACAGATGCTCCACCCACAAGCAAATACCCAAGAGGTTATGGTCAACCTCCATGTCACAGTCTGCCACATGTTTATGAGGAGCCAAAAAGACCCTCTAAACCAAGAGTGAACAGAAATCCATATGGGTATTATCAACTGTCAGGGAGTGATCAAACAACTGCTGCCCCAAGTGCTGACATACAAGCACTGGCAAATGGTCAGCAGCAGTTGTTGACCTTAATTCAAAAATTGGTCCAAACCACTGATCACCTTCCAAAACTTGAGTCTGAAAGGTCTGAGGATCCATCCAAAGCCAATTTGGCTTTGGACACTCACCAAAACTAATCATTTACTGATGTGCAGGGAGCTTCTGCTTGTTTAGATAGTCTTTGGTATGTAGATAGTGGAGGTTCCAGGCACATGACAGGATGTAGAGCCCTACTTCTGGACTTCTTGGCTCATGGAGGGGGTGATATATCCTTTGGTAATGATTCTAAAGGTAAGGTGTTGGGTTCAGGGACTGTACAGGCAGGAAAACTCAAGTTTGAAAATGTCAATCTTATTGATAATCTCAAGTTTAATCTTCTGAGTGTTTCACAAATGAGTGACAAAGGTTATGGCTCATTTTTCACAAAGAAAACTTGTAAGATTATTGGGCCAGAAGTGGTGAAAAAGATTGATACCATTATTGCTGAGAGCAAAGCACAACTTGTTGCTCATAGAAGTGGCAATGTGTATGTTGTTGATATGTTAAAGGATAATCCTATGGCAAATGTCTGTCTGTTTTCTGCTGCCTCCACTAAGGAGACAGAATTGTGGCATAGGAGACTGGGTCATACCAACCTTAATACTATCAACACACTCTCAAAACAAAGCCTTGTCAGAGGTCTTCCATCAAAAGAATTTAAATGTGATGAGCATTGTGTTTCTTGCTTAAAAGGGAAACAACATAAAAGCTCTTACAAATCCATTGATGAGTCCAAAACTAGTCAGTGCTTACAACTGTTGCATATGGACTTGTTTGGCCCTGTTAAAATCATGAGTCTAAGAAGAAAATGATTTTGTCTTGTCATAGTTGATGATTTTTCTAGGTTTACATGGACTTACTTTTTACACTCTAAAGATGAGACTGCAGGTATATTGAAGGATTTTGTCACCAAGGTTGAAAAACAGTATGACTTGCCAGTAAAAGTCTTCAGGAGTGACAATGGAACAGAATTTAAAAATAAGGAGTTAGATGACTTCTGTGTGTCAAAAGGGATTGTGAGGCAGTTCAGCATCCCAAGAACACCAGAACAAAATGGGGTAGTTGAGAGGAAAAATAAAACTCTTATAGAAGCTGCAAGAACCATGCTAGCAGATTCTGGTTTGCCACTGTCCTTTTGGGCAGAAGCTGTAAACACTGCTTGCTATGTTCAAAACAGAGTTTTGATCAACCCCAGACATCAAAAAACTGCTTATGAAATTTTGTTCAAAATCAAACCATTAATCTCATTCTTCAAAATCTTTGGCTGCCCATGTTTCATTTTAAATCTTAAAGATTCCATTTCAAAATTTGCAGCCAAAGTAGACTGTGGTTATTTTCTGGGATATTCTTCTACTGCTAAGGCCTACAAAGTGTTTAACACAAGGACTAAGACAATAGAAGAAACCTTGAATGTTAAGTTCAATGAACTTTCATCTCTGAAAATCCCTGCAAACCCTGCTGAATTATTTGATTTAGATAAATTCAAATTTGAAGATATCACTGTTAAAACTAACAATGCAGGTATTCCACAGTCTCCACAGCAAGATTACAGAACAGATGTTGTGATTCCCAGTCACTACAAAGTCTATTCTGCATCAGAGGAAGCAGCTGTTCAAAACAATTGTCAAAACTCTGCCACAGCTGTGTCAACCACTGTTGGCCAGTCCTATCCTCAAACCTCTGCTTCACCCCTCACTACCACTGACCTATCATCTGTTGACAAAAGTCAATCATCTGTTGACAAAAGTCAGTCAAGTTTCACACCACTTGGACCCATTCCTCCATTACCATTTCAAACATCTGTTGGCACTACAGAAGCACCAACAGATGTTACACCAACAGAGTCACCAAACCTCTGTCCATCACCTCAAAATGCCATTGTTCCATATCAAGGAGATCTTATTTACTTAAGAGCTCATCCACCAGACCAGATCATTGGCAACATCAGAGAGGGTGTGCTCACAAGAAGCCAATCCTCAAATATCTGTCTTTTTGCAGGTTTCCTATCCCTCACACAACCTGTCAAGTACCAAGAGGCACTGAAAGACAACAGTTGGGTAGAAGCCATGCAAGAAGAACTCCTTCAGTTCAAAAGACAACAAGTATGGGAGCTTGTACCACTTCCTAAGGATGTTTGTCCTATAGGAACAAAGTGGGTATTCAAAAACAAAACTGATGAAAGGGGTATTGTTGTCAAGAATAAAGCCAGGCTTGTGGTTCAAGGCTTCAGACAAGAAGAAGGAATAGATTATGATGAGACCTTTGCTCCTGTAGCTAGACTAGAGGCCATCAGACTCTTTCTAGCCTTTGCTGTCAACCACAATATAAAGGTGTATCAGATGGACATCAAATGTGCTTTCCTTTATGGCAAAATTCAGGAGGAGGTCTATGTATGTCAGCCACCTGGTTTTGAAGACACATTCCATCCTGACTATGTCTACAAGCTCAACAAAGCTTTGTATGGACTCAAACAAGCACCAAGGGCCTGGTATGAAACTCTTTCCACATTTCTCTTATCCATTGGCTTCACAAGAGGTAAAATTGACAAAACTTTATTTCTTAAATGGAAAGGGAAACACTTAATGATTTTTCAAATATATGTGGATGACATCATCTTTGGATCCACATGTAACCAAATGTGTGAAGAGTTCAGAAAACTCATGACAGCAGAGTTTGAGATGAGTGCCATGGGTGAGCTTCAGTGTTTCCTTGGTCTTCAAGTGAAACAACTGCAAAATGGCACATTCATTCACCAAAACAAATATGTCAAAAATTTATTAACCAGATTTGAGATGAATGATTGTAAGCCATGTAGCACACCCATGAGTACAGTCAAGCTGCTCACTATTGATGACAAGGATGAACTGGTTGATCATACACATTATAGATGTATGATTGGGTCTTTATTGTACTTAACTGCATCTAGGCCAGACATTATGTTTGCTACCTGTGTCTGTGCCAGATCCCAGACTTCACCCAGAAAGTCAAACCTTATTGCTGTGAAAAGGATATTCAGATATCTCAAAGGTGCTCCCACACTTGGTATCTGGTATCCTACTAATGGAAACATTGAGCTTTCAGGTTTTTCAGATAGTGATTTTGCTGGCTGTCACACCACAAGAAAATCCACTTCAGGAGGGTGCCAATTTCTAGGGAATGCCTTAGTTTCATGGCAAAGCAAAAAGCAGGCAGCTGTTTCAACTTCAACAGCTGAAGCTGAATACATTGCTGCTGCAAGCTGTACAGCCCAACTGATGTGGCTTCAAAATCAACTACTGGATTTTGGGATAACTGCACTTAGGACTCCACTCATGTTGGACAGCCAAGCTGCTGAAAATATCATCAAGAATCCAGTCTCTCATTCCACTACCAAGCACATTGACATAAGACATCATTTTGTCAGGGACAGCTATGAAAAAGGTTTGATTTCTTTACACCATGTTCCAACAGAGGATCAGTTGGCAGATGTGTTAACAAAAGCTTTAGACACATCTACCTTCACTAATCTGATTTCCAGAATTGGCATGTTAAACATGGATTAACCAAATAAATTTTTTTTAAAAAAAAAAAAAAAAATTGTTCAGAAATCAAATATTTTCTTAAAATAGCTGTTTGGTTGAAAAATCTGTTTCCAAACATCTGATCAGATAAAACAACCACTGTTTCATTCATTCCCACTGTTGGGTGAAAAGTCTGTTTCCAAACATCTGATCAGATAAAACAACTGTTTAGTTGAAAAATCTGTTTCAGAACATCTGTTCAGATAAAACAACTGTCCATATATATATATATATATATATATACTATATTAAAAAAAAAAAAAAAAAAAAAACCAACGGTTGGATCCATCAGCTGTTTGTATCAGTTGTTTAACAAAACAGCTGTTCTCCACCAGATGTTACATCCATCAGATGATTGCCACGTCTGCTCATACAAGCAGATGTTTGGCCACATCAGCGGTTTCATTGAGCCTATAAAAACCCTGTTTTACCACAACAGATGTTACACTGTCTCATTGTATTCAAAATACTGTAAACCGCTTTCTTCCCTCTCAAACCCTTCTTCAATCTTCAGTCATTTTCACCTTCGAAATCCATTACAATGGATCTTCAAGCCAAAGCTACACACAATTGTCTCCCCTATCTGATTAAAACAGATGACAACACTCCATTTCACTCCACCATCGACATTTTCCTTAACTCCAAATACTTACCCATCCTAACCGCCAACGCCCCCATCTATCTGGATACACTCCAAGAATTTTGGTTGAATGCCGAGTTTCTTTTACAAGATAAAAAGCCTACATCCATTATTTCCAAAATTGGAGAAACCAGTATCGTTATTACCCCTGATATCATATCCACAACCTTCACACTGAATGACCTGGCAGGTAAGGATTCCTTCACTAAAACAGAGCTTCACACTGAGTTCCAAGAAAGAGGGTATGAGGGTCAGATGACTGGATCAACTCTTTTCAAAAAGTTTTTCCCTCCAGTCATGAAATTTTTCTTCCATACTCTTCTTCTTTGTGTCTCTGCTAAGTCCACATCCTTTAATGAAATTCCATTAAGGATGCAATATCTGGGATATGCTATGTTGTCAAACTCTGACTTCAATCTTTCCCAGGGATTGTTTATGGATTTGGTATCAAATGTGAAAGCAGTCAAGTCTGGGTCAAACAATGCTTTTCTTATTTACCCACGAATTCTTAGTGTAATTTTACAAAAATTATTACCTGAAAAAGTTTTCAAAAAGGGTGCTGCTATGCAAATGAAAAGCTTAACTGATGAAACTTTCACAAGAATGCTGGGTGGAAGCACTCAAGAAAAAGTGTCAAAAGTGTCCAAAGTTTCTAAAACACAAACAAAGAGGACAAAGGCAACAACTGTTGTCAAAACCTCTGTTGTTGAGCCCACTGCTCCTGGTGATCATGGCACTACATCCAGTGCTGTGAAACCCACACCAGCACCTTCCAAAAAGAAACATTCATCCACAAAAACCACCACTCAACCACAAATGAGGCTTCTGGATGTTGAGGTACCAGAAGAAACCTCTGTTGCACAACAAAAGCAACCTGAAACCACTGTTGTTACTTCCTCACAACAGTTGGACATACCTCCACCTGACCAACCTCCTCATGAATCCTCTCAAAAGGATCATGTTGTAAGCCAAGGGGACACACATCATGATGCATATGAGTCACTTGACCATATGTTCACAAGCCCCTCTCCCAGGGCTAATTCTCTTCTTACTCCACCACTCACACCATCACATGTCCCACAAACAATGCAACCTCTGTTTGAAGCTATTGAAAAATCTCAGGAAGATCCCAGTTCCTCTCTTCCACCTGTCACTGAGAGTATACTCCAACAAGTGACTGAGCCTGAGAATATTCAATCTGCTATCCCCCAAACAGAAGAGGAGGTTACACCACCAGGGTTCAATGAAACTCTAGGTGAGTTTTCAAGTGGAGCAGCCACTACTGATGTAGAGACCACTGTCTCACATCAGGACAGTGATTTCATAGCTAAGACTCCTTTGAAGGCAACAACTGTTGAAGCCACCATAGTGTCTCCAAAAACAGTTGGAAGTCCCCAGTACCAAGAAAAAGGGGCATCTGATTCACCTATTAGGCCTGAATCAGATAAAACTACCACTGGTAGGGACTCAGATGATCCTATTAATTTAGGAGATGAGTCAAAATACCAAGAATTGACGGTCAGAGTTTCTGCTATTGAAACATCTGTTGCTGACATCAAATCTGATGTCAAGCTTCTCCTAAGCTCAATTGCAGATCTCTCCAAGAGTCAGCCATCTACCACTGATATAGCCAATGAGTTATGGAAATCAGTTTCCCCCATCATCATAGCTCACAGGAAATTGGCTGATCAGACACATGAAACCTACATGGCTGAGATCAGAAATATGGTTGATGCAAGGTACAAAGATACCCATGCTGACATCAAAGCCATCAAGGACCATCTGCTGAAGACTACTGGCTCTGCCCCTACCACCATCCTCAGGGATGAAACTGATGATGATTTCACGGCTGATGATGCCAAAAAGGGGGAGAGTGGCAGAGATAGGCTACCAAAATTAGATCCTTTTGGTTGCCCACCTTCTCAAAAAGGTCAAGCCAAGTCTGCCAAGAAACCAGAGTCTACCAAATCAGCTCCACAACAACAACATCAAGCACCACCACCACCACCACAAACCACTGAAAAGAATAAGGCAGTAGATGACTCTGCAAACATAGAAGCTGAAAAGGCTGCTCAGTCCAAACAACAAAGGGCTGACACCTTGGAAGTAAAAGCAGAGTCATTGATCGAACTCAAGAAGAAACAACAAAGGGAAACTGAAGATGTGGGATCCTCAAAAAGGATGAAAAGACCTGCCAAGCATGTTAGAAAACCACCATCTAAGTTACAAACCTCTGTTGATAAAACCACTGCTGCTGAAACCACTGTCACTGAAACCACTGCCACCCAAACCACTGAAACCACTATACCCAAACCAACACACACTCCTGAACAAACAACCACCAAACCTACATCACCAACCAAAACCCCAACATCTGCTGGTTCTTCTAAAAGGCCAACAGATGTTAATCCAACCACTGCTACCAAATCACCTTCACCAAAAATCATATACACAAGGAAGAGAAAATCAACCTTTGTTGTGCATGATGAGAACATACACACATCACCAACCACCATTTCAACTGCCCAATCCACTCCTCCCATCACAGCCATTCCACTCACATCATTCTCACCACATACATCCAAATTCACAACCCATAGACCACCACCAACCATTACACCATTAGTTGTTCAGTATCCCCTTGAACTTGATCTACTCAAGGGGGAATTACAATCCTTCTATAATACTGAACAGCCTTCTGAAAGATCCTTCCCATCTCTCCCAAATTTCCCTGTTCCCCTCAACATTGATACCTATCTAAAATACAAGGGTGAACAGGTGGATGCCATCATCAGAGAGAAATGCAAAGGGAAGGATGACAGGACTGCTCAGGGCATCCATTCAGCAGAGCTTAGCAAACTCAGAAGGATTGAAGACTTTGCTAAGACCCTGAGCAATTCCATGTCCACCATGCCTCTCAGTGTAGATTTGGAGAAGGAGGTAAGGGAATCCCTACTTGAACAGATAATGGCAACCAAGCCCTACAAAGCAAACAAAAAGCAGTTCAATGGCTGGACTACTCATGCTTTGAGGGAAGAACTGATCAGAATTGAAGAAATGGCCAAAAATCCCAAAGCTAAAGTCTCCATTCCCAATTTTGGCAAAGGCAGAGACCCAGTCAGAGCCTTGAAGTTCAAAAGAATGAGGCAGGAGATTGTAGCTGCCAATTATGGGGAGATGAGGTCTGTTTCCAGATGGTCAGAGCTTAGATTGGTTGAAACCTATAAAAGTCTGGAAGAGAATAGAAAGAAGGATCCCAGCCTTCCAAGAAAGCCAATCTACAATGATGAGCCAATGATGAAGAGACCCCAACAGACTTTCAACCTAGACAGCTTACTTGAAACCTCTGATCTCACAGCTGCTGCAAGTAGACAGTTCAAAAGGCAGAAGGAGATGTCAGAGGAAGACCAAAGAAAGTTTGCTGACACATTTATAAAGGAAGGGCTCTTCAATCAAATCCATTATTTCTCTGATCCCACAACAGATAAACTCAGAGAACTCATAGGAAGACCACCTTCTCCCAACTCATCAAGAATAAAGGTTCATCTCAGCAAATCCACTGACTCAAAAATTCTAAAGTGGAAAGTCAACAAAGACAACCACGAATTGACACTGCTCAGGTCAGATGGAAAGGTTCAGAAGATCAGTATGGATGATGCTTACAGCCTTTGTGCAGAAGATCACCAAGCACTGCTAAATCTGGATCTGGAAAGAGATGAAGAAGACCTATTTGCTTTGAACTTTGAATTACAATTCAAAGGTCAAATCAGAGAAAGTCTGATGAGGAATAAAGATCAATGAATAAAGCTGAGTTTTGGCATCATCTGTTCTAGGGGGAGATTGTTGGGTCTGCTGACCTGGAGAAGAACAGATGATTGGAAAGCCAAAATATGCTATCTATTTGATCCTTGAATAAACAGTCTTTACAACTTGCTTCTCCCAAAAGACTGCTGACCCTAACTACTGTTCTATCCAAACAACTGCTCAACAACTGCTGATACAAAGAACTGCTAAGGAAACAACTGATGAAGAACAACTGCTGACCAAAGGTCTGATGAAGAGCAACAGCAGATACAAGTACTGAAGACCAAAGCACTGCTGGAAGCAACAGCACTTAGGCTTCAGCAGTGGATACAAGATCATCAGAGTTTATCTTTAACAGCTGTTTACTATCAGTGCTTTCAATGTAACAGTAGTTTGTATAGCAGATGTTTAAGTTTGTTATTCTGTTAGAGGTCACTGTCTTAGGTGACGTCAGCCTAGGTCATCAGTGGTTTGAGTCAGTCTATAAATAGAACAGTGCATGTACTGTTCTATTGCATCACACACAAAACATTCTCTCTGACAAACAACTGTGTGATCAGGCTGAGGGGGAGTAACTTGTACGATTGTAATCTTTGAATTAATGAAAGCATTCGATCGAAAAACATTTACTCTCTTGTTTTGATTTACAGTTTATTATTCCGCTGCACCTTCATTCTACTTTCATTCCATTATTATCATCATTTAGTTAAACAATCAAAACAAACAAACTCAGATCCTAACACACGTACTGATGAACTAGCTGGAAATGGTGAATCTACCACTACAGCTCCAGTCATTCCTACAGGAAACAATCAAGCTGGTCCTTCTTCTTCAGCAGCTCCAGGGATCGGTCTCAGGATTGATCTCTTAGGTTTTAATATGCAACCCGCTGCTCCTTCTAGTTCAAGCGCCGTAGAGACAAATCTATCTGAAGGATTGGAAAATCTCAATCTGCAATCGGATAATCCAGTGCCGACACATCCGGAATCTCGGATTCACGACACTCATCCATTGCAGAATGTGATTGGTGATCCGGCTAGCAGAGTTATGACACGCACTCAACTCAGAAATGCTAGTCCAAGTGACAATGCAGGTACCATGGCACTCTACTCGGAGATCAGAAAAGCAGGTGATCAGAACGATTGGTCTTTCGCTCTATATGGTTCTCAAATAGAACCAACAACCGTGCAAGAGTCACTGAGGGAAGAAGCATGGATCGAAGCATTGCAATCTGAACTTCAACAGTTCCAAAAGCTAGAAGTGTGGGACTTAGTTGACTTACGTCCAGGCGCAAAGAAAATTGGAACAAAGTGGGTCTACAAGTGTAAACGGGATTACCGCGGGGTGATTTTTAGAAACATGGCTCGACTAGTTGTCCTCGACTTCCGTCAGATTGAAGGAATAGATTAGAACGAAGTATACGCTCCAGTTTCTCACCTTGAAGCTTTTTGGATGTTCTTAGCTTACGATTCGTACAAACGGTTTAAGGTGTATCAAATGGACGTGAAAAGTGCTTTTCTGTATTGTATAGTGAAGGAAAAGGTGTATGTTGCACAACCGCCGGGTTTTGAGGATCCGCTTCATCGCGAAAAAGTCTACAAATTGAACAAAGTATTGTACGGACTTCATCAAGCTCTGCGAGAATGGTATCAAATGCTTAGCAACTATCTAATATCCAATTGGTTTAGACGTGGACTAGTGGATTGCACCTTATTCACCAAGGAAAAGAGTGGTGATCGTCTGCTGGTACAGTTTATGTTGATGATATTATTTTTGGGTCTACTAATGATGAAATTTGCAGGAAATTTGAAAAGCTTATGCAGGAAAAGTTTTAGATGAGCTCGATAGGGGAGATGCAATTCTATCTAGGTCTACAAAGTAGAACAACAAGCGTCGGGGATTTCATCCACCAGACCAAATATGTTGCTGACATCTTGAGCCGGTTCCAGATGGAAGACTCCGCCCCAGTAGGCACCCCCATTCAGACCAATAACGGGATTGGTCATGAGAAGAAAGGACAAGCCGTTGACTCTTTTCTTTATCGGACAATGATTGGCTCGTTGATGTACCTCACTGCGTCAACCACAGCAACAACAATTACAGCTACAACATCAGGTGCAGCGATGACTACAGGTATTACATTGCCAATGCCATCAACAGTAGTCTTCACTAAGTCTATCTCAGCTACTGTTGGTGCGGCAACTGCATCACAGCAGATAGTGTCTGGATCTATTGGTGACTCATTGAAAAATCTTAGGACACAGCTGTTTTCTCAATCTTCTGCTCCAGGTTCAGCTTCACAATCTTCTTCTTCTACAACTCCTGCTTCAAATGAGCAGCTCCAATGCCAGGTAAATGAATTGATGTGTACTGTTAATAATCAAGGGCGTGAAATTTCTGAGTTAAGAAGCAAGGCAGCTACTACTGAAGAGAATGAGAAAGGTATAGTAGAGCTGCTAAGTGAATCGATTATGATCTGCAAAGAAGTTTAAGCATCAAACAGGCTGCTTCAACAGTCAAATCAGCAGCTTGTAGAATCTAATCAGCAGCTAGTTACTTCAAACCAACAGTTGGTGCAGTCAAACCAAGAAACTATAGCTAGACTGACCAATGTTGAATCTCAGTATAAACAGCTTCAGCTTGCCAATGTCAATAATGAAAGAAAAATAGAGGCGTATCAAGCTGAAAACCAGCAATTGAGGGCTAGGGTAGACAAGCTAAGTGAAGATCACCCTAAACTTACTGGTGCCTCAAGTTCAGCAGCTGCTTCTAATGCAGGTAGTGGTGATCCTTGAGCCACAGGCGGTGGCGGATCATCATCCGGTACATAGGAAAAGAGTCATGAGAAAGAGCATAACAAACGACACAAGGATCCTGAAGCAGGTTCTTCTGCTAAGGGGGAGTCAATCAATGACAGGATCAAGCAAATGCGGGATTTCATGAAACATGGAGTAGACCTAATCCAGACGGCCGAACCGTTAAAGAATTTATTTCTGTATGATGATGGAAACTTGAGGAAACTACCCAAGTTTCTGGAGGACTTGGAGGACCTGGAAGAAGGTGAGATACTACCCGAACTGTCCAACAAAGACTTAAAGAAGATTTATGCCTTGTCATTCGGAGAATCTTCCGGTGCAAGCCACACCCCTCCTCCAGATGAAAATCCTGATAACAATGAGGTTGAGATGGAAAAGGGAACTCGTGTGGTAACTCCAGAGTATGTTGCTGATAATTCTGCCACAGGAATCCCTGATATTTATGAAGATATGATGAAGGATGTTGAGGAAAAGCACCAGGCTGATCCGACTCCTATCCCAGATGAGGTACGTTTCCGAATTGAGAGAACAATGAGATCGTGCTCCAACTGGTACCCTCCTGTGGAAGCTAGAAGAGTGAAGAAAGGTCCTGTATAAGCCTCTGCTTTCAAGAAGCCGTTATTCAAGATGTCTGGGAATGTGATTGCCTGGGCTTATATAGAACATGCCAAAATCTTCAGTATCAAATGGCAACATGCTGTGAACATATGTAACGTGGATTCTTGGCACTCATCACAAAATCTACAATACTCATTGTCTACCCAAATATTTCTACGAGATAAAGCATCGACCGTTGGTAACCGATCCATCTTTGCTCTCCAAGCCATGATATTACATTTTAATGGAACCCACGATACCCATTTAAACTTGAAAAAAGTGTCGTATATGAAAGACATAGTACACTTGATTAATTTCTTATATATGTTTTCAAGTTAAAGAGTTTTATTCTAATTAATCTGAATTTTAATTTTAGATGGGCATTGATTGCGGGAAGAATTGCTAGTGATGTGAAAAACTATTGGAACACACATCTTAAATCATGTCTGAAAAAACCAAAGGAAAAACATAACGATTGTAACATTTCGCACTAAAAAGATATACGTTACAGATTAAAACGACAAGCCTTAATAATTTTGGTGATATTTTGAACCCCTATACAATAATAATTATTCATACATATATCTATATATATATATATATATATATATATAAATAATAATAATAATAATAAGTCTAAAATCAGCTTCAATTGTCAAATTAGCCCATTACCCAAGTCATCCCAGCCCAAACCATGACCAGCAGCCCACAAACCAAGGCCCAACTCTCCTATTACTTTTTTTTAAAAAAGAAACAAAACTTGTGTCCTTGCCGGGTTTCGAACCCGAGTCACAACACAAACACACACACGCGTTATCCATCTGCTCCACACCCTTGTATTGGTTTTATACCAACAAATAACATATATAACCCCACTTCACCTTTTCCTTTTTCCTTTCCTGGTTCGCGAAACAGCAGCAGCAGCAGCAGATTATATAATTTTTCTTTTTTTTCCTTTGATCTAGCAATCACACACACAAGTATGGTAAGAACACGTGATATCCGGCCTAATCTTCATCAATTACGCGTTAATTATCATCTAATTGATGCCAATTATACAATATACGCGTCAAACTTTAAAGACGGGTCAAACCTTTCCAATCGAACAATCCAGACAACCTCACTATAAATTGAAACATGCTGGACCATCACAACTCGTCACTAATTCTTTCTCAACCCCCAATTCTTCATTTTAAGCTTCTGTTCTTGTTAAAAAGATCGCACTTTGACTTTTTGGCTTGACCGATCATTCTTAAACAAATCAGCTTTGTAAGTACGATTATTATGTTGGGTTTTGTTAATCGGAACCTGCACAACATTAACCCATGATTAATTGGGTTAATGTTGTGTAATTCGATCGATTGTAAAATCTAGGGCACGTATTCAAAATTTTGGGGAAGAACACATTCAGTCTGTTTGTATTTAATTTAAAACAACAACATCCAAACACAACCACTGGCTTGGACCAGATGGTTGTGTCTGGTGCCCTATACACGAGCCACCCGGGTTCGAGTCCCGCGGGTAGCGTCCTTTTTGTTCTTTATTTTTTTTACAATCAAATACTTATATATATATTACATTTAATCTTGTAAATTCATTTTTAATTATTAAAATCTTTATATAAATTCTAAAAAAATTATATTTATCAAATCTGATGTAAAAGATTTATTTACAATTTTTAGTTTTCTGAAATTCATTTATTTAATATTTATAATAATTAAATCAATTTTATGCTATTATATTTATAAAAATCCATTAAAATATCAAAACAATTTTATAAATTTCTACAAGAATTATCCTGAGTTTGTACAATGTTAAACTTTACTGAAATGATTTTTAATTTTGAAAAATCATTTATTTTATATTTTTAATCAATTTTTGTTAGTTTTAATCATAATTAAATCATAATAAATCCAATTTTTAATATTTTTGCACCAAAATTTTATACAAATTATTTCTGATTATTTGGAACAGAAATATGAATTTTAAACTTATAATTCTTTAATTTTAATATTTTTAAATATTTAAGTTAAATTTTGACAATTTGTTATAAATAGAATTAATATTCTATTTTAAAGAAAATAATTTTATAAAAATTATTTTTATACTTTAAACACATTATTGTGATCATCTTAAATTAAAATTCTTATAAAAGATTTTTGGTTATTTAATTACTAATATTCTCTCAATTATCAAACAATTTTCATAATAATCAAACAAGCATTTATCCCCAATTCGAAGCCCTAGAAACTTATACATTTGTAGACTTGATAGACTTAGACATATTTATTACCTTATTATAGGGTGATACTTGACATATTTGGGCAACACACTATTCTATTTATCAACAAATACAACATTTTGCTAAGGTGAGTTTTACATAGCCCCTTTTCTATTTATCACCATTTTTGGGGTGAAACATGTTACAACATCATTTATGCAATTCAATCATCAATGTGTCTATGTGTTTTTCTATGTTGCATTATGTCTTGAACATGACTAGGGTAAGCACAATTCTAGCATAAACAATCATCAGCCAAACGGTATACATTGATAGATCTATTGGACTGACAATCCCACCCGGATACGTGCCTCCTACAAAGGTTACGTGGGTGTTTGTTACTGCAATATAAACGAGTGAACCATGAGCGTATGGGATGTACCACAATTACAACAGTCAACAAGGTTGATTATGCACTCGATTTACTTCTAGTATGTTTTTGCATATGAACTAGATTGCCATGACACATGAATTGCACAACAATTTTATTCTATTATCAAAACCTATGTAATTCTCACCAACTTTTGTTGACCCAAAACATTTTCAACTTAACATGTTTCAGGTTCTATTTGCTTGAAGATTTGAATTGATTCTTGAAGATATGTGTATAGTTTTGTTCGATTTGATGTACAAATTCTAGAACTATTGTATGTAATTCATTTAAATCATTTAATGAAATTTATTATTCACCATGAGCTACTGAACAATCATCAATACGTGACATCCCGATGTTTCCGCCATCGGTTGGGGTGTTACAGATTGGTATCAGAGCCATGGTTATAGGGAATTAGGTTATTAGAAAAATAATCTAGTCTATAACCATAGGATTTAACCAGTACCTGCTTCTTTTACTTGCTATTCACTATCTCCCTCCTACTTCTTATCCTTACTTTCATCCTTACAAGAAGGTTACTCTCCATCACTGGATCTACTCTCAGACTAATAGGACAAAAATCCTCAGGTTTAACCTGAACCACCTTGAGATCTCGTCGAAGTTCTAAATTTTAATAACGAACACGTGCAATCTGGAAGGGTGAACGCCTGTATTCTGAGTCTTCTGTCTAGGCTGGCATTGCGCATATATCCCAATCAGACGAGGGACCCGGATGCCTACCTGGGAATTCTCGGGATGAGTGTTCACTTATAGGCTAAAGCATGTCTTCATATGTTATTAGAATTTAGAATCTTTGATAAGTCATCGTTTTCGTTTATTCGTTTTAATGAATAAATGATTACACTCCTTATATAATCTCATTCATTTCACTGTGTCACTTACAGATCATGCCTCCACGTCGCAGTACTCGTCTTAACAGTGGTAACAATCATGATGAAGGGAGTAGCAATCACAATCATAACCATGACACTAACCACAACAATAACAACAACAATGGTGTCGATGCCCAACTGGCTGCAATCATTTCTCAACAAATGGCGCAGCAAATCGCAACTCTGGTTCCCAACTTACTAGCTCAAGTCATCCAGTTGAACGGCAACGGGAACGGCAACGCCAACGGGAATGGAAATGGACACCACAACGGAAATGGTCTCCCAGCCTGCACCCTTAAGCATTTCAATTCTTGTAACCCTCCAAAGTTTAGTGGTGAAGAAGGAGCTATAGGACTCCTACAATGGTTTGAGGGTATTGAGAATACCTTCATTAACAGTGAATGCCCTGACAACTTTAAAGTCCGTTATGCCATGAGTGTTCTTCACAAACGAGCACTCACCTGGTGGAATGAAGAAAAACGCACTCGCGGAGCTGAAGCTGCACTAGCCTTAACTTGGGATCAAGCTAAAGACATTATGAAGGCAGAGTTCTGTCCACGTAATGAAATCAAGAAACTGGAAGATGAATTTCATGATCTTGCTCAAGACAGTGGGGAAAACCTTGCTTACAACATGCGTTTTCACGAACTTAGCTTACTGCTACCCCACAAAGTCACCCCTTTGCCCATTGCTATCGAAAAATACATTGGTGGATTACCAATGCAGATCCAAGACACGGTGTGGGGAAGGAACCCTGCTACTTTGGAAGAAGCAAAGCGTTTGGCTGCCACCCTAACAGATAACCATGTGAAAGCAGGAACCCTAACTCGTAAAGGGAAAAGAAAAAGGATACTCCCCAACCTGCCGTTGAAATCAAAACCGAGGCCTCAACCAACGGGAAGTGTAAGGCCAGAAATTTTGCAATAGATACCACTGCCCCACCCAACAAGAAACAATATAACGGGAAGCTACCTAAGTGTGACACCTGCCAGTATCACCACCCAACTCAAGTTCCCTGCCGACAGTGCACCAATTGTCAAAGATATGGGCATCTTGCAGATACTTGTCGAATCCCTGCTACAAACGCTCTTGATGCTCCAAATAACCCCGCTTGAAACCCTCCAGCTACTTAACAGCAAACACTACCAAATGAATGATGTTTACTTTCTCTTTATTTCTATGTATTGACACTTTTGATTCAAGTAATAAAATCAAGTATTATCATAACATCTGTGTGCATACTTGTTTGAATGTGAATTAATTGCTATATCTACTTGCTTACTTGTACAACAATTAGTTGACTACCAAACAACCTACTTAACGATTGGTAGAGGTCATCATGTCTTTCCAACAGTCGGGAGAGGCCCTACCACCTCCTCAACGACTGGTGGGGACTATCAGACCTGCTCAACAATCGGTAAAGTCATAAAAGGACGCAAAACCCTAATGTAAGGTAAATTGGTAATTACGGTCCGGAACGTAATCATGAATTTACAGGTACATTAAGGTAGTGTGAAATTTTATCAAGGTCTTCGGTAGTCGACCAATTGCTAACCTAGTGTCTTCCTTTAACTTCGGGACGAAGTTCCTAAAAGTAGGGGAGACTGTAACATTTCGCACTAAAAAGATATACGTTACAGATTAAAACGACAAGCCTTAATATTTTTGGTGATATTTTGAACCCCTATACAATAATAATTATTCATACATATATCTATATATATATATATATAAATAATAATAATAATAATAATAATAATAATAATAATAAGTCTAAAATCAGCTTCAATTGTCAAATTAGCCCGTTACCCAAGTCATCCCAGCCCAAACCATGACCAGCAGCCCACAAACCAAGGCCCAACTCTCCTATTACTTTTTTTTAAAAAAGAAACAAAACTTGTGTCCTTGCCGGGTTTCGAACCCGAGTCACAACACAAACACACACACGCGTTATCCATCTGCTCCACACCATTGTATTGGTTTTATACCAACAAATAACATATATAACCCCACTTCACCTTTTCCTTTTTCCTTTCCTGGTTCGCGAAACAGCAGCAGCAGCAGCAGATTATATAATTTTTCTTTTTTTTCCTTTGATCTAGCAATCACACACACAAGTATGGTAAGAACACGTGATATCCGGCCTAATCTTCATCAATTACGCGTTAATTATCATCTAATTGATGCCAATTATACAATATACGCGTCAAACTTTAAAGACGGGTCAAACCTTTCCAATCGAACAATCCAGACAACCTCACTATAAATTGAAACATGCTGGACCATCACAACTCGTCACTAATTCTTTCTCAACCCCCAATTCTTCATTTTAAGCTTCTGTTCTTGTTAAAAAGATCGCACTTTGACTTTTTGGCTTGACCGATCATTCTTAAACAAATCAGCTTTGTAAGTACGATTATTATGTTGGGTTTTGTTAATCGGAACCTGCACAACATTAACCCCATGATTAATTGGGTTAATGTTGTGTAATTCGATCGATTGTAAAATCTAGGGCACGTATTCAAAATTTTGGGGAAGAACACATTCAGTCTGTTTGTATTTAATTTAAAACAACAACATCCAAACACAACCACTGGCTTGGACCAGATGGTTGTGTCTGGTGCCCTATACACGAGCCACCCGGGTTCGAGTCCCGCGGGTAGCGTCCTTTTTGTTCTTTATTTTTTTTACAATCAAATACTTATATATATATTACATTTAATCTTGTAAATTCATTTTTAATTATTAAAACCTTTTTATAAATTCTAAAAAAAATTATATTTATCAAATCTGATGTAAAAGATTTATTTACAATTTTTAGTTTTCTGAAATTCATTTATTTAATATTTATAATAATTAAATCAATTTTATGCTATTATATTTATAAATTTTCATTAAAATATCAAAACAATTTTATAAATTTCTACAAGAATTATCCTGAGTTTGTACAATGTTAAAATTTACTGAAATGATTTTTAATTTTGAAAAATCATTTATTTTATATTTTTAATCAATTTTTGTTAGTTTTAATCATAATTAAATCATAATAAATCCAATTTTTAATATTTTTGCACCAAAATTTTATACAAATTATTTCTGATTATTTGGAACAGAAATATGAATTTTAAACTTATAATTCTTTAATTTTAATATTTTTAAATATTTAAGTTAAATTTTGACAATTTGTTATAAATAGAATTAATATTCTATTTTAAAGAAAATAATTTTATAAAAATTATTTTTATACTTTAAACACATTATTGTGATCATCTTAAATTAAAATTCTTATAAAAGATTTTTGGTTATTTAATTACTAATATTCTCTCAATTATCAAACAATTTTCATAATAATCAAACAAGCATTTATCCCCAATTCGAAGCCCTAGAAACTTATACATTTGTAGACTTGATAGACTTAGACATATTTATTACCTTATTATACGGTGATACTTGACATATTTGGGCAACACACTATTCTATTTATCAACAAATACAACATTTTGCTAAGGTGAGTTTTACATAGCCCCTTTTCTATTTATCACCATTTTTGGGTTGAAACATGTTACAACATCATTTATGCAATTCAATCATCAATGTGTCTATGTGTTTTTCTATGTTGCATTATGTCTTGAACATGACTAGGGTAAGCACAATTCTAGCATAAACATTCATCAGCCAAACGGTATACATTGATAGATCTATTGGACTGACAATCCCACCCGGATACGTGCCTCCTACAAAGGTTACGTGGGTGTTTGTTACTGCAATATAAACGAGTGAACCATGAGCGTATGGGATGTACCACAATTACAACAGTCAACAAGGTTGATTATGCACTCGATTTACTTCTAGTATGTTTTTGCATATGAACTAGATTGCCATGACACATGAATTGCACAACAATTTTATTCTATTATCAAAACCTATGTAATTCTCACCAACTTTTGTTGGCCCAAAACATTTTCAACTTAACATGTTTCAGGTTCTATTTGCTTGAAGATTTGAATTGATTCTTGAAGATATGTGTATAGTTTTGTTCGATTTGATGTACAAATTCTAGAACTATTGTATGTAATTCATTTAAATCATTTAATGAAATTTATTATTCACCATGAGCTACTGAACAATCATCAATACGTGACATCCCGATGTTTCCGCCATCGGTTGGGGTGTTACAATGATGGTGAACTGTCAAAGCACACCATGGTCACAATTATTAAGCCTCAACCACGGATCATTTCCAAATCTTTAAATTTGTGCTCAAACATACAATCACATGCTACCCATAAACAATCACATGCTACCCATAACTTGACAACATCATCAAAGATCGACAATAGTAAAAATTTGTTTAACATTTCACCAGATGTAGTCCCGTCACCCACATTATCTGTTGACATGATTAACGACTATTTGGACGAGATATTTAATGACCGGGACAATGAAATTCATGATGAAGTTGGGTGGCCTTTCGATGGGTTCTTAGCGGAGGAGGATGGTTTAGATGTTGTCGAGCATGTAGATACTGACCAAAACAGTTTGTTCGCCTTCCCCATAGAAGACGTCGACATGTTGGACCTTCTTGCAATTGATGACTGAGAACACTTATTATTCTTATCGCAAGTGTTTTTGCTAAATATATCAAGTTTGATAAATAAAGGTTGTCATCTATTAAACGTGACATGAAATGTTTGTTATCACTTAACTGCACTGCAATATCAACATGTTTCATGTTTTTAGAAGCAAGCCCTACCAAATGTCTGTATTGTTTGGTGCAACTTATTAATTGTGTGACAATAAACAAGTCATGTGAATCATTACTCATTAGCCGTACCAATATTTTTTTGGAATTTATACCTAAGGAAAACATATGTATGTTGCACCTAACTAACTTCTCCATGCTAGCTCGCTTCGAATATGTTTTAACTATTTGAAGAACAAATAAAAACTGAGAACCATATATAGGAAATTAAGGATCATGGAAAGTAGAATCTAACATATCATTTTCATAGTCGAGATACATCATTTTCTTTAAAATCAAGCATGTGTTGTCCTTTAATCTATCACATTTGATTTAGAAAACAAGAATTCTTGTTTTGAGGTGTCCATATTGATTAAATAAATTTTTGACTAAAGATTGGTATTGGCTTCTGTTTGGAGATTACAAGAACATGCTCTTCATCAGGTTTCATTAATGCACTTGAGAACATCTTCGTTACTCAGCTTGCCCTACAACAATAGTATGTCCATAAATGTTTGTTCAGTAAGAAGTTAATTTGTTTAACTCTCCATACACATATATAAAGAAGTAGATTATAAAAAAGAAAAATAAATAAAATGAAAAACAACTTTAGTAACACATAAATAGCAAAAGTTTTGGCCTCGCGCCTTGCGGCGAGAACAACACATGATTGACATCCGGACGATGTCGTGGCAAAATGGCAAATAAAAAAAAGCTCATCAAGTCTCGAAATATGTAAAAACACCAATGTTGTATAAAAGCACAACAACAACAACAAAAACCGTACCCAAGAAACCTCACGAATAGCGGCGCTATTAGTAGGCTCTGGGAAGGGTGAGATGTAGGCAAACCTGAACCCTATCGTTAGAGATAGAGAGACTGCTTTCAGAGAGACCACCGGCTCGATGTCAAACACACATTATCTATACTATAATAGTGAGGTGCTCGCGCGTTACGCCGGGAGCACAACATTTACTAAAAATGAAGCAACAACAAAAATAAATATCTGATGATAAATGCAAACAAGGGTAGGGCAGATATCATATGGTCTTGTTGCCTCTTACATGAGATAAAGAAGGACATCATTAGACTCATCATTAAGGCTTGGCACGATGACCAAGCTTCGATATGAGTGTAAGTTTTGGTTAAAATATAATAGTGTAAGGTTGAAGAAATAGAAGTTTTGTAATCTCGTATTATTGTTTTTAAATTTTGTGAGTATCATTCATAAATGTTTTGTAATAGCCAATGACCCCCAGCTCCGTTGGGGAGAGGTGGGAGGGTTTACTCCTTAGGGAGGTTCCCGCCCGGGAAAGATACACGGTTCGAATCCCAGGGCCAACAAAAATACATCCATTGACGTTGAAAGGGCTTATGCCCTCAGGGACGATGCTGAAAGGGGATTCGAAACGGGGGTACCGAGGGATGTCCTTAGCCAATCAAAATAAAATGTTTTATAATAATATAGTGTAGATATAAATATAGATAAAAGCATATTAGGAATTCTCTATGTCTAACTCTTATATTCATGTATGTGCAAGTATTGTCTGCGTCGGTTGAGGAGAAAATTTTAACCATACACTAATAAGGAGAAAATTTAAACTATTGTATCTTCTACATCTCTGGTTACCACTAAAGATTTCTTGTCTTTATTGTTTTGAATGATATAGTTTTATTGAAAAAGTTCAAAATTATTCAACTTAAACTACCGGCTCGATTATTACGAATTTATTTTTGATCTATTTTTTGCACTTTTTGTTTTAACTCTCATGTTTATAAAAAATAAATATAGTTCATTCATTGTTTTACTCAACAAATACATAGTAAGCTTCCATCATTCCATACTATGTTTATGTCTCAATTTATAGGCATTGTTTAGGTTCAAAATTATTCAACTTAAACTATCGGCTTGATTGTTACGAATTATTTTCATTCTGTTTTTTCCATTTTTATTTTAACTCTCATGTTTACAAAACATAAACATAGTTCATTCATTCTAAACTACCGGCTCGATTGTTATGAATTATTTTCATTCTATTTTTTACATGTTTACAAAACATAAGCATAGCTCATTCATTGTTTTACTCTACAAGTACGTAGTAAGCTTCCATCATTTCATGCCATATTTATTTCTCAATTTATTATAAAAAGTCAAATGGCATCGCCGGTTTAAATAATTAAAAACATAAGACATTGATTAACTGGTCCATATGTAAATCGTTGTCCACAATATATGACATGTAATGAATGAATGTCTTTTGTCAACCAACTACGAGTTGTGTATACCACTGTATAATCGTAATATGTTATATATTGTATTCAGATCATATGGATACTTTGTGGCTTTTAATTGCTAAAACTTTTTTTTTCATGACAACCCTTAAGAGTTTTCTATACATTATCCCATGAAAGGCCATAATATGGTCATGTTTCTCATGCATGTCAAACCCAAACATACAAAACCATCTCAGTGTACTTTATCTATCAATTTTTGTACCTTACCTAAAAATTTTATGAGTGACTACGGTAGTTCCATGCATTAATATATTATTTGATTTCTTTTCTATGAACTTCCTAGATATAAAAATAAAGCTCTAGATATTAACTGTATAAAAGATTATAAAAACAATAAAGTACGAATTGGTTGGGGGTGTAAACACATAATGTTTGCAAGAATACTGTTTTAATGGTGAATAAAAGGTTACCATAAGATCAATACCCTATACTACACAAAATTCTGAACGACCAAATACAACATAACGGTTATCTGCAATGTTCTCGTACACATAATCCCTTATGAATTTACAAAAAAAAAAAAAAAAAAAAAAAAAGAAGAAAGAAAGAAAGAAAGAAAATGGTTCATTAATTGTTTTCATGGTAGAAGGCAGCCATAAGATATCAGTAAGAATAAGGCCTCACAAAGGTACAAACTGAAGAAAGAAGCCGGTGACAATACCTACTAACCAACAAAAGATTATAAAGAGAATAAGGAAGGAGACAGTTGTTTCATTGAGATGTATATAATAACACAATGGCCGCTATTTATAGGGTTCTAATAGAAGGTATAGACATACATGAGATAAAGGAATTAGGAACATGGATTTTCACTAATAACTTATAAATGAGTTAGAAACATGGATAGTCACTAATAACTTTAATCTTTCATAATCAACTTAATTGTTAACGTAAAAAGACAACTTCACCACTTTACTACCTTCATTAAGTTATTATACCCTGAGCATAAAATGTAGTATTTACTTAAATTTGTTTGATATCCTTCCTAGATGCTTTATAATATAGTATAGATTTTTGTGACTGTGTGAGAACTATAAAGGTAACTTTAAAGTAGATTTTTAGACACTAGTACTCACCTACATTATTTACATTACACAAATATTCACATATAAGTATTTTAAATAATCAAAACTCAAAGGGAAGACAAACAAAGAAGATACTATAAAATCTAATGGTTAATGACACGAGATATCCAACGAGGTAAGATGGATATTATAAAGTTTACCATTTTCATAGTTTTAGTGAGAAGGATCCCCACATTAAGATCAAAGGATATTGTGAAGTATGGGTTCGTTGTAGAACTTTGAAGAAGGAAGATATTTTGAATTTTAAAGGTACCCCATGGTTAACACATTATCTTCTTTATATTATTTTTTTTAATTTAAATTTAAAACTTTAGTGATTTTCAAGATTCAAAATGTTGAAAATGATGCATCATTGTTATTTCTTTCAAACTTGAATGTAAGTAAAGTATTCCTATAAAATATAAAGATACAACTTGTAACTCATGTGTACAACGCTAATTGTATTTTACATGATTTTATTGGTTACCATAGTTTTGTAAAAATTTGTAAATTTTTTATAATGAGTTCTCATGATTGTCAAAAAAGATTATACACACATAAAAAACCTTACAAATTAGATAAGTGTGAACTACATATGTCAAAGAGGTAGGTGAAACTTATGACATGATTATGTAGTATGCTAGTGGGATGCCCACGCGATTCGACGAGGAATACAACACTTAAAGGTTGAGTCGAGCCGGGGCTAGCTCAAGTTTGACTTACACTTCATACCAAGTTGGTTTGGTTTGACTCTATTTTAAATGAAGCTGGAATCTTAAACTCGAGCTCGGCTTGATCAAAAATTAAGCTGGTTTTCTTAACTTGATTTGATTAGACTTTACAACTAATTTACCATGAGGGTCAAACATATAAATCTTTCTTGCTGAAAATGCTAAAAATAAAACTTTTCCCGATCAGCCAAAGGACTAAGTATGGATATTACACAATTTTTTAACTCTTATAAGGGCTTATATATGCTAATGGACTCTTATATAGGTAATCTCTATTAATGTTATGCTTAAAACATAAATAGATAATTATGTCAAAAACAAATAATGAACTCCGACATTTGCATTTTTGCTTAACGAAGAAGAAGCCGAGCCAATTTGGTTGAAAGCCTGTTTATGTTTGCGTGAGATCCAGGCCGATGTTCAAATTGTCCCACCCATGTCATATTTTGACCGAACGTGGGCTCAGTTACCTGTTGCGCCATCACTTGCAATGCAACAACTACCCATGCTTACCATAGTATATCTAACCAATTATTATAGTTTATAAGTTGTAAAAAATGATTAAGATTATAAAACAGTTTTAAGCTGTATGAGTTAACAATTTATAAAAAAAATATTAAGAGTAATGAGGGTTATAGTTGCTTTAAACTACGTTAATAAGATATACCAATATTAGATACAGTAAAACTTGTGGACATTCTAAATATTTCTTTATATAAATAAAATATGAATTTTATTTGGTAATATAACCAGATAAGCAATGTATATAGCTTTACATACATTTAATATTGTTGTGTATTTATTATTGTTGTTTTGTTAACCTCTTCACTTCAATATCAGTCTTGCTTTTCTTTTGTTCTTTGTACATGACATGATGAAGACAACGTATATAGGGAATCATAGTAACTTTTACTCGTAATAAATGTAAATGTATACAAGGAAAGTTAATGTATTTGGTTTTGTAAAAATAATATGGATGCCATCCTTGTTGGTAGGTTCTAATTCAAATGGATGTGAATTAGATAAGAGATTCAGATAAGAACATCAAACTACCACAAATTGCCTTGGATGCTAGAGTTCCATCATCACTAACATACATGCGAAATCAAACAAACAATGAGCTTAATCATATTACAAAACAGGAGTGCTTTTATTTGTGTTACATCACTGACATGTGTCATGATGCACGAATTTTCCAACATTGTCCACAATTTCCCTCGTAATACATTTCGCTTCACATCTTGCGTGTTTCTCTTTTGAGCTATATCTCAATTAGGAACATGAGTTGCTAAAGTTTATCGCAAGATGCTACCACTTCTCGTATTCTCAATGGTTATTCTTAGCAACCACTATATAACGTATGTATACATAAGAACAAAGATTATAGAGAGAAAGATATGATGGAAAATGAGAGAGCTCTTTATCAATGATTTATACCAACTACAATAAGATTCTATTTATAGGGACATAATATTAATACAAATTTAAAGGTACATGAGAGTTAGAATATGTATAGTCCATAATATATATTTTTATAACAAAGAAAACATTAATACAAACTAAATGGTACATGGGAGTTAGAATATGTATAGTCACCATAATGTATATGTCTATAACAAAGAAATTATAATTATATCACAACTCTTTTTACTATCTTTTTATATTATCAATATCTATATTATCTTATTAATTAAGGAAGAGTGATGGCCAACATAATAATTTGCATTTCCGTACAACTTAAGAAACAATATGTACAATATATTTAAGCAAGAAATTTATGGATACTTTGGGCATAATTGTGACAATTAAGACAGTTAGAAAGGCAATATAGTAAATTTAACATAACTCATTACTTCACATCTTAAAATCTTATCCCAATTCTGTTCTTGTGTTCCCTTGTTACCCTCAATCCTTTCACCTTCTTCTGTAATCAAGCTAAGATTCTTGAAATATCACCACCAATTGACAATTTGCCCCTCTTAGAGGGTGTTTGGGATTGAGTTTGGAAATGCAAAAGTGCTTTTGGTCAAAATTGCTTATTGGCTTATGACTTTTTGAAAAGGAGTTTTAAAAAAAGTGCTTGGATTAGCTTTTAAGATGAGAAACGTCAAAAAGTCAATAAATTGTTGTTTTTTAAGTGTTTCGCTTAACTTATTGTGAATATTGGTTGTATGGGTGGTATATTTGTAATTTTTTTCAAAAGTCAAAAGCCAAAAGGCAAAAGCCAGGATTTCTAACTTTTCAAAAACAACTTTTCCACCCTTAAAAGGCAAAAGCCAAAAGTCAAAACAGAAAGTGCTTTTAGGTTACACAAACAGCTTATTGACTTATTGGCTTTTTGAAAAAGCCAATAAGTCAATAAGTTATTTTGAAACACAATCCCAAACACCCTCTTAATTCACTTTGTTAAAGCTAATTATGCTTTTGCATCAGCTTAGAAACCAAGAAGCCTCGTTCATCTTATTTTAAGATTTCCTCAGACCGTTGCGCAAGAAATTGTGGTTTCAGCAGACTTGTTTCTTCTCACAAGGTATAAATGCTTTTTCATTTTTTATATATAATTTACAGTTGAAAGTTGATATGGGTTTTGATCTTGTGTTGTTTTGTTGAATTGAAAGAGCAGATACATTCCATTATAGTTCCTAATTTGTGTGCAGCTCAATTTAAATGCGATCATACAAAATTCTTCCTATTTCTCACGTTATGTTCTATTCTTTGTATTCCCAAAGTATGCTTTATCCTTATCCTTGAAATTTTATGTTAGACCCTGAAATCATCATCAAACATGTCTTCATGGACATTCAAAATTTTAATAACTCACTTAATTTTTCATTAACTTATAGATTGTTTGATTTAGAAATTATTTACAGCTCAACGGGTCTAATAAAAAAAATGTGTGTGGATCACATGTGTTGAAGAACAAGGGGAAGATGGCTGGATCACATGTGTTGAGGAACAACGGGAAGATGGCCAAGCTACCATACATTTATTTCTCAAATCGTCGGATGAAGGCATTGGGTATGAGATTCTGTTTCAGACGACTTGAAAATGAGCTCAATAAAGTGGTTAGTTTATAGAGCCAAAGTGGAGGAGGGGGTGAAAAAGTTGAATTCACATATGGATGCTCACCAGAAGTTTATGTCGAATTATTGCTGGCTTAACAAGTGTTTGTCGAATAATTGCTGAGCGTCTCACAACCGGTTTTCTGTACACTCATCTTCTTGCGGTAACCTTCCCTTCATTTGCTTTCCCATTTCGTATTTTATGTGAGTTGTTGTCTATTTTATTACCTATGCAATAATATATATATGTTCGATATACTCAAGAGGCAAAGCTGTATTGTAATCGCACAACGCGCGACACTTGAAAATGCGCTCCTGTCTATTATGATGTGGATTTACCACTGATGAGTGAAAGAATGGTAAATTCGATTGATATTTTTTATTAAATGTATCAATATAAGCTTTATGAGATTTAGATGGTTCTTTGTAAGGTGTTGTGATTTGTGTGTTTGTACCTAAAAATTCAAGAAACATGACGTTATATGGGGTTGATTGATTTCTCCATTTGAAAAGGGGTTCTTTTATTTAATCTTTTTATATCATTGATTGGTTTTGTTTGAAAAGAAAAAGAAGGGGTTGTTATGTTAGGGTTGTTTTTGTGATCTTGATGATAGATTTTGGGTGTAGGAATTGATTGCGATTGTTAAATTGATATCAGTTGTAATGCGGATGTGTGTGGTCTTGAACCAGAATTGTTGCAACTGAATGATCAAGTGTCTCCTTTGGCTATTAAGTCCATTTCTTATGTTGCTGATAAGTTGTTTGAACAATGGCTTTGGCTTCCCGATTCCGTTGCTTTGTAATTTGTTACGACTAGGGATTTTTGTGATCTTTTGTTTTGATTATATATGTTTGTAATGATCTGATGCTTTTAGTCTAATTGGGAATTTACCATATTGATTTGGATGGCATGTTTCTTGTACATTTATCTAATTAGAAAAAAGAAATGATATTATCAAATTTTATTAGCGGGAGCTGATTTTTAATGGTACTTGAAGATGAGCTCAATTAAGTGGTTAGTTTATAGAGCCGAAATGGAGGAGGTGGTGAAAAAGTTGAATCCACATATGGATGCTCTCATTACTTTTATAATCAAAGTCATTGAGGAAGGTTACGAGTGTGAAGACCATTTGTTCCCTTATTGCCCTTGTAATACACTATAATCTGGGTTCTTCTTCTACGCCAAAATCTTCCGTTACCAAATCAGGTACCCCAATCAATTGAATTCGTGAATTTTTTGTTGTTGCCTGAATATGTTTAGTTTGTGGAGGAGTGGTAAATGGTGGTGGAGATGGTATGGATGTTGGATCAAATAATGTGACTTTGTTGAAGATTTTAAGCGCGATAGATGATCATATTTTGAAGGCTTCTGAGGCTGCACAAGAGGTATCGAAGTTGCTCAAGGCCACACGGATGCATTATCACTCTAATTTTGCCGATGCTCGAGGTGATCATATCGTAATGCTGGTTTTATGTTTGTTTATCGGTTAATTAGTTGGTTGGCTAGTAAGTTAAGTAGTTAAACCTTGTTGAACTTGGATATTATGTGTGACATTAGGAAATTTCACTTATGGTAGTCATGGATACAACCGGTCTGTTTTTAACTTGCTTGATTAGGTATGGGAGGTCACATTGATCATGCTGCTAGAGTAATGCGACTGATCACATGGAATAAACCATTTAAAGGTGGGCCTAATGGTGAAAATGGGAACGACGAATATGATCATGAGAAGTATGAAACACATGCCACCATGCTAGATAAGCTCCTAGCATGGGAGAAAAAAACTCTATGAAGAAGTAAAGCTACGCTTCTATAGCGGTTACTAAATTATTAAGGTACGGTTAGATCATGCAAAATGGGGAGTTAGTTATATTTTACTTAATGTTGTTAAATGATCAGAACATGCAATTAATGCTTTCTATTTGAACTTACAAAATGTATAATTATCATTTATGAAGTGACGAATGTGTGCAGAGTCTTTCAAGGTCACCAGCGTATATCCATGTCCATAATGCATTATTGAAGGCTCATGAAAGAATCATGGCACTTGATCTTCCTCATGGAGTCATGATGGTCATCTGTAATGTCTGTCACATGGTTATAAAGTACTAGAAACATCCGTTCATTCTCAACTAGCATAATGCACATTCTCCTAGAAACTTCAATTAAATAGAACCAACCAAAACTTTAACTTTTGCATATAAAAATTTTGTTTAAGTAAATAGATGATGTTAGTTTCCAGCAACTTTATTGCATCTTTTTCTTGTTTGTGTGTTGTTTATCTACTTGGATTTGGGATGATTTTTTTTGCTGTTTTGGTGGCATATCCACATTTTTTTTGACATTTGGTGTGTCGGATTCGAACTTCGGTTTTGGTGGTTCCGCAACCTCAGGTTGCGAAACTAGCTGAGGTGGATATCCTTTTTTACATGTGGCCAGATCCACAAATCACAATCTCAGATTGCGGATCTGTGCACAAAAGTGTGTCACAAATCCGCAATCTGAGATTGCGGATCTTGCCGCCTCATCACCCGTCGTCCAAACATCACGTTCCACATGTGCTTATGTCCTACGTAGATCCAACATGGCTGCTTTGTTTAGAAAAGGGTATCCACCTAAGCAAGTTTCGTAACCTCAGGTTGCAAAACCCATAGTTATCAAAGGCGTCAGGTGCACTCTAGGCGCCTAGGCTCCGCCTATGGCCTAGGCCAGAAGCGCCAAAAAAGCGCAGGCCTGAAAAAACTATGGCAGAACCTCCTAATTCACAAAATCAAATCAGACATCCACCAGAAGTACAAACGTTTGTGGATTTCCCACGATTTCAGTATGGGACAACCTACACTATTGGGCATACTTGCTTACTTCTACATAGGGGTGAAGCTTAGTTGGGGGCAGATTGGCCCCTAATCCCCCAGTTTTCCTTGATTCGTAGTGTGATTTTAACCAAAAAATTCTGAAAATTTTATATGTATTGAGTCCAACCCCCAAGATTTTACTAAAAACCATGTTCAAGATCGGCCAATCCCAAGTAATATGATTGTGTACTTCTCTTTCTATTTCAGACCTATACAAAGAAGACATCCGCAATATCCATATTTTTTGAGACTATGCCTTATAAATTGAACGAGAGCACCGGCTATATTGATTATGACCTGCAAGTAGAATACATCTAACTTTTTTTTTTTTTTTTCATTTTAAGCTAAATAATTTGAATTTTTTTTCATTTTAAGTCAAATAATTTGAATTCACATTAAACTTTTGACATATTTGAATTGTATGTCTGAAGTTGCAGCTGGAGAAAACAAAGTTATTTCTAGCAAGTAATTTTTGACATTTAAAACTAGACTCTAAACACATTTGACATTTATAGCACTCTACCTCACTTTTACTAATTTGGAAAACAAAGTTATTTCTAGCAAGTAATTTTTGACCAAAACAATTTGGCGCCTACCGTGGGGCAAGTGGTGCTATTTTAACAAAAAACTTTGTTAAAACTTTTTCTCAATTAATTCATTTCATAGATCTTGACAACTATGTCTTCCTCACAAAAAATTGTTTCCTCATCCATGCCATCTTCAACCTCTACCAGAAATGCAACACTGCCACCCCCACCTGCATTACTGAAAAGTTATACTTCTCAAATCCCACCTAGACCATGAATGGGAACATCTGGATCCATTCCTCCTGTTTTTGTGTCAAATGATGAACTCCTTTCCATGTTTGTATTGATGAAGGATCAAATACAACAACAGTATGACACAAACCGGATGCTGATAAGAGAGATACAATCTCTCAAGACATCCTCAAGGAGGCCAACCGAGGACATGGGGACACCATTACAACCCAGGTTGTTGAATTTTAATTCTGGCATCTCTAGGGGCGTTCATCAAGGAGATTTCATCCCCATGAGCACTGGATTCTCTGCTCTTGAAACTACCACAGCACCCAGGATGACAACAACCAGGGATCCAGGATATACACCTGGGCCATCCTAAGGATATAACAATAACGGTAACAATTTAAGTTACAGTACTTTTAATGCTAATAATGTTGCTTCTTTGCAGGATACATGTATAAGTCCATAACTAGCAAGGGAGCTACAAAAAAATAAGGATATGGTATCAAGTGTACCAGGGATAGTACAACCTATCCCCGAAGTATCTTCAACATGTCATAGGGTGTCTCGGTTTGCACGTCCCATATGTGATGCAGAGATCCCAGAGAGGTTTCAAACTTCAATCATGAAGCTCTATGATGGATCTACAGATCCTGAAGAGCATGTGGCACAATACAGGGAAAGGGTGGAAATAAATCCAATCCCTGCTTATCTCAAGGAAGCATGCTTAGGTAAAGATTCGGTTCCACCCTCACTGGTCCAGCCTTAAAATGGCTCCTAAGTGTTCCTCCCTATTCTATTACTTCTTTTGAAATGATTAACATGTTTAATAATCAATTTTCTTGTAGTCGAACGTTTGAACGTTTGACAAGTGACTTGTACAGGGTAACTCAACCACAGGGGGAATCACTAAGAGAATATATCACTAGGTTCGGAAAGGAAGCACTTGACATCCCGAACTTGGATGTCACAACGGCAGTACAAGCATTCAAGATGGGACTGCAAAGAGATTCACCATTCTACCAAGAATTGGTGATGAATCCTTGTAGGAACTTGGATGAAGTCAGGAACAGGGCTCTAAGGTTCATCCGACTTGAGGATGATAAGAAGATACAAGAAAGGATCGAAGCATCCTCAAGATATAACCATCCCAATCGAAAGCCCACTCCCACATGCGAACCATACAAGCATAAACCATATGCTAGACCTGATAATCAAAAGGTCAACATGGTGGAGGATGACGATGAGGATGAATATCCTAAATTATCAGATTACAGTTTTTCTGTGGATGTAACAGGATTGATGTACGCCATGAAGGATCTTGGAGACAAAGCAAGATGGCCAAAGAAAGATAATAAGACAGGATGGAAGGACAAATCGAAATGGCGTGCCTTCCACGAAGACTTTGGTCACATCACTGAAGATTGCATCGCCTTGAGAAAGGAGATAGCATATCTTCTGAGCAAAGGTCATCTTAAGGTTCTCCTAGGCAAGAAGAAGCCAAGGATTCAGGATGTCACCAACATCCCAGAAAGAGCAGCATCACCACCTAAGGATGCTGGCAAAATCAACATTATTTCTGAAGGATCAGACATTTGTGGAACGTCATACTCAGCTGCCAAAAGGCATAAAAGAGAAACAAAATCAGAAAAAGGAGAGAGACCCACAAAGGCTACCATCCTGACAACTTCAAAAGTGATCTGTTTTGAAGAAGAAGATAGAGAAAATATCCTTGACCCTCATCATGAAGGTTTAGTTATAACTTTATATATTGCTAATCATTTTGTTCGCAGTATCCTTGTAGATGGTGGAAGCTCAATATAATCCAGCTAGAAGCCCTCAATAGAATGAATATCCCGGAATTTGAAATAGTTTCTGTTTTGGTCAAAAATTACATAGTAGAAATAATTTTGTATTCCAAATTAGTAAAAGTGAGGTAGAGTACTAAATGTGTGAAAATATGTTAAAGAGTCTGTTATATTCTGAAGATGTTGTATCTGGATGCTAAAGAAGTAAAAATATGACAACTATGTTCGGGATGGCTTAAGTTATCTTTGGGATGGATAGTTATATCCTCGGGATGGAACTGTTTGTGATGAATAAATAAAGAAGTAAACACAAAGAACAACACTCGATCTACGAGGAAAGAGCTTGATCAGTTGTAGATCACCGGCATAAAACCTCGGGAGGAAACTAGGCCCCTGCCTTGTTTGTTTATATTAATTTGGTAAAAAGATACAACTTTGGATGAGCAAATGGACGAGTGTACTAAGATTACAATGATTGAGTGAGTGTTTCTAATCAGCTAAGTGTATGTGTGTAGCTATAGTGTAAGTAAACAAAGAATCCCAAAATATCCGCTAAGTAGTTAAGTTCTTTGAAGTCTTCATATGACCGTTGTGGTTGTTTCATCTCAGGTAAACGTTGTAGCAATGGTTTCTCCTTGGGTAGTTTAATGTTTCAGCTGTTTCCTCATTTGTCGCCAATGTTAAATGTATATCAGTTACAAATTTGACTCCATCTTCCATCTTGGACCATGAGTTTTACTTCTATCCTTGACTTCTTCAATTGAGGAGTTATAATATAGACGTTGCCGAGCATGTAAATCATGTTATAACTTAGTTGTACCTGCAATCATACATAAGAAAGCTAGTTCGTTAGTTCATTATCAGGATGTGCACGTGCCGAAGTATTGATACATCCTGAAGTCAGTTAAGTCCTTCAGCATCCTGAGGAGGGTACATTAGGGATGTAGGGTAAAATCATCCTGGGGATTTTCACCACCAACAATTGTCCCCAAAAATATGTTACCGTTAATATCTTTCAAGGTAAAAATATTTTTTAATCTAAATATCTTCTCTGATGACTGATGGGATGTCTTGTCAAGATGACAAAGGCTATTTTCTCAGCGTCAATTATGTGATGACCGTTACAAGCATCATCTTCTACCCTCTATATCTAGAGCTTATCCCTTCCTTTATAATCACACCTGATTTTTAAAGAAGGTAATTTATCTCTTCTTACTTTCACTTTTCTCTTTATACCTGCAATAAATTAGTAATTTTCCAAAGATGGCAAAAAGATCTACAAGAGCTTTGGGGATTGTGGGAACTTCTGGTGACTTCATTCCCCAAACCTCTTGAGCCATCCTGAACAAGAGATCTGTTCTTTTGATGATAAGGAGATTCGAGCCGTAAAGAACTCAAATATCTTCCTGATTTCTGTTGAATTTCGTCCTTATGACCCTCATGCAAGATCAGATTTTGCATCTCCTACCTGGGTCTGTTTCCTGTACTTACCATTCCTTCTAGGGTTAAGGTATCCTTTTCCCAAGTTTATCAAAGATTTCTTTGATATGACTGGGATTGCTTATTCCCAAGCCATGCCTGAACTTTGGAAGATTCTAATGGTTTGTAGCAGGCTCGTTGAGGATCATGGTGTCCATTTGGAAGTGGGGGACCTGGCTCATGTTTATAAATTGAGGACACACGGTTCCCACTGTTATATTCTTTAAGTTATAGAAAAGGATCCACCCTTTCTGTTTAAAGTGATAAAATCTGAGAAAAATTGGAAAACCAAGTTTTTCTTTGTTAAGAGGAGTTCTATTCCCCAAGGGGATGAGATCCCTCTTTATTGGTTAAAGAGTGGTAAAATCACTTTTTTATGAAAAACTTTTTACTTACATCCTGAAGATGCTAACATCCTGAAAATTTTTTGTCTAACAGGTGCTCCGTTTGCCAAGTTTGCTACTCCTGTGAACGACGCTTTTCTCTGGTGTGAAGTTATTTACAAGTTACCTAAATCAGAAAGTACCTTTGGAGTGGAAGAGAGTCATGCCACCAGTCAAGCTTCTAAGATGTCTGGTGAGCACGTCATGTTACATCCCGAGGATGTTTATTATTGTATTCACTAACTCTGTTATTATCTTAGCCTCAACAAAGAAACCTGCTTCCTTTGATTTGGATGATATTGACAGCATGGATGTCAAGGCAACCAAAATTACCTCTCCTTCTCCTTCAAGCTCTAAGATGACTACTCCTTCAACTAACCCTCCTAAGTCTAGGGCTGCTGTTGCTTTAAAGAAAAGGAAGGGGAGTGCAGCCGTTGCCATTGCTCATGAGGTCATCCCCTTTGAGGGTTTTAGTTGTCATGAAATTCTGAGCAAGATCTCCCAATTCACTCTCCAGGTATGGTCTTATCCTGAGAATAGCACTATTATGTTAGTGAGAAAAAGTTAGGAATACTTACCTTTTCTTTTCCTTGTTAGGGCCATGAGTATCTGTCAAAGTCTCTGGATATTGTTGTTCAAGAACTTCATGAGGCACAGACTAAGCTTGAAGACGTCTCGAAGATTTCTCATCATAAGGGCAAATATCTTGAGAGTAAGCTGGCAGAGACTGAAGCAGAGTTGAAGAGAGTGAAGGCTGAGCATGCTAAGGCCATATTGGATCAGGAGAAGGAGGCACAGGATCACATGATTGGGCTCATCAAATATGCTACTATTTTTGTCTTTCAGGCCAGGGTGAAGATGTCTCTCCAGGACAAGGATCCAGGTTTTGATCAGAGTACCTGGGATGTCGAAGCCTGGAAGGAGAAGATTAAGAACCTGGGCGGAAAAGAAGTGGTTTATGAGCCTGTTCCTGTTGCACATCCCGAGGATGTGGCCAAAGATCCTGAGGATGTAGAGGCAAAGGCAGCTGAGGCCAGGATTGCTAAAGTGGTGAAGGACCTTCCAGTGGGCGATGAAGGATGTGTTGACTAGGCTGGAGCCCACCTTTTATTTGATCTTTTGTGGTAGTAGTTAGTTGAACAATTTCAGACAATTTATTTTGGTATGTAACAACTCAGGATATTATAAGGTTTGGGGTGGAGGGATCTTAGTTTCAAGACGAAGCCCCAAATCGTTTATATGACCCGGACCATAGATGTTGATCCTTGATGGATGGGTGGTTTTGGACGAATCCAGGGGTTGGTATTATCTTTTTATGAATAATATATGAATAACTTTTGACATCTTTGTGTTCTTTATTTACTTTGACATTCTACAAACATTAGCAAACACTTAGTGGTATAAAGGAATGATAAAAAAAATAATACCTTTTGTATCTTCTTTGTTGAGTAATTCTCCTGAGGATGGCAAGGCACATCCTCAGGATAACATAGAACAGCCTGAAGATAAGAAGGTGCATCCTAAGGATAACACTGTTCTAACTACTCAGGTTCATGACAAATCATCCTGGATGACCCCTATAATAAAATATTTAAAAGAGGATGTCATCCCCGATGGAGAAAATGCAAAAGCTTTCAGGATAAAGGTATTAAAATTCATTATTATAGACAATATTTTGTATAGAAAATCCCTTGCAGGTCCATATTTGAGGTGTCTCAACAAGGAAGAAGCAATTAAAGTTCTTAAGGACATTCATGAAGGAGATTGTGGAAACCCCACAGGAGAAAGATCTCTCTATTCGAAGAATTAAGGACAGGATAATATTGGCCAACCATGAAGAAGGATGCCATGCCATATTCTGAAAAGTGTGATCCGTGTCAAAGACATAGTACTATTCTTCATCAGCCTGCTGAAACTCTACACCCTATTATCTCACCATGGCTCTTCATGAAATGTGGGATGGATATAGTAGGAAAACTACCCATAGCTCCCGGTGGAAAGGTGTTCATGTTGGTAATGACTGATTATTTCTGAAAATGGATCGAAGCTAAAGCATTCATACAAGTTAGAGATAAAGAAGTGGTGTCATTCATCAAGAGGAACATCCTAACAAGATTTGGAGTGCCAGCTGAAATCATTTGTGACAACGGTTCTCAATTCATTAGCAAAAGGACAACGTACTTTTGTGAGAGCTGGGGGGTCAAGATGATAACTTCAACACCTATCCATCCTCAGGCTAATGGCCAGGCAGAATCCTCAAACAAAATCATTGTCAACAACTTGAAAACGAAGCTTGGGGAAAAGAAAGGGAAATGGGTAGAAGAACTTCCATTTGTACTTTGGTCTGATAGGACTACTTCCAAGAATGTGACGGGTCAAACACCCTTCTCCTTGGTCTTTGGAACAGAAGCAATGTTACCAACATAGATGGTCATGCCTACAGCAAGGAAACATCTTCAAGATGCAACTACCAACTCGAAAGCACTATTGCAGGATTTGGAAACTGTGTATGAACTCAAGGATGCTGCTAAATTAAGGATGGCAGCTCATCAACAAAGGATTGCTAAAGCCTACAACAAAAATATAAGGATAAGGAGATTTCAAGAAGGAGATTTGGTACTAAGGAAAGCCTTCCAAAATACAACAAAACCATGTGATGGCAAGCTAGCTCCTAAATGGGAAGGACCATATTTAATAGATTCCAAAGCTGGCAAAGGAGCATATTGGCTATCGACGATGGAAGGAGAAATTCTACCAAGAGCTTGAAATGCAATTCATTTGAAATATTACCACATATAAGGTTGCATGTGACTGATCTCTCTGGAAGAGAAACCATGGTTCGGATTACTGGTAGGATGAATGTGAAGGCTGATAGAGATGAATCATCTCCATATGTAAGTACTTATTCTTAACATATTTCAATCGATTATATTTTTACTAAACATGGTCTGGAAATAGTCTATCCTGAGAATTTTACAGTACCATCCTGAAGATGGAACGCTTTGAAGACTAGAGGGCTGGCGATCATCTCCTACGTTAAGGTGTGCGAAACCTTCCTAAGGTTTAAAGGTTTTCACCTTTCTTATTGGGTTAGCAACCCCGCCTGGTGCGCACGTTGTTCATGTATATTTTCAGGATGGTGGGACCAGTCCATGTAAAAGTGGCTGAGAATTTCATCATTTTTTAGATATATATTGAACTCTTAAGGTTTAGACATTTTTCAATGTCTCTTACGTATTTGGCCTAGTCGCAAGGTCCTTGTCGCCAGCTATTCCTAAGATATTACAATAGGCCTTGTCGCCAGTTATCCCTAAGATACTACGTTTTGATTATCCTAAAGATTACACATGGGCTTGACCCCAGTTTATGTAAGGCCTTGTCGCCAGTATAATAACAATATTTGCCTTTGTACAGGTTAATGTTAAAGTTTCCTTGAAAAAGGATAAAATCTCAAAGTTTATCTTAAAAAGATATTACACTAGGGACATCCTCAGAATAATAAAGACCATTCTGAGGATGACAAAGGAAGAAGAACTGGGGACATCATTGAGATAGTAAGGACCATCCTAAGGATGACAAAGAAGGATTAAGGACATCTTCAAGACATTGATTTAAGAAGACTACTTGATGGAAGAAGATGAAGGTATCATTTATATTATTCCTTTATATACCTAACGTTTGCTAGTGTTTACAGGATAACAAAAAAGAACAAAGAAAGGAACACGAGGATATAGCGTCAAAAGCAGTTGCCATGTTATTTATATATTATAGCCAAAATTTGATGCCAACCCGTGGCTTCATCCAAAACTAGGACCCATCCACCAGGGGTCAACATCTACAGTCCAGGTTAGAAGAAGATTTAGGGCTTCGTCTTGAAACCAATATCCCTCCACCCCAAACCTTGCAATATCCTAAGCTATTACATACCAAAATAAAAATTATTCTATATTGTTCAACCATAGACTACCATAGTCACTACCACCAAAGATTTAAAAAAGTGGGCTCCAGCCTAGTCTTCATATCCTTCATCGCCCACTTGAAGATCTTTCACCACCGCTGCCACCTTAGCCTCTGCCTCCTTCACCCTAGCATCCTTAGGATCCTTCGGCGCATCTTTAGGATGTACAATAGGAACAGGCTCAGAATCCACATCTTTTCCACCAAGGCTTTTGATTTTTTCCTTCCAAGCATCGACATCCCAGTCCTCTTGCTTGAAGTTAAGGTTCCTAGATTGAAGAGCTATTTTCACTCTAGCCTGTAGGATGGAAATGCTGGCAGATTTCATAAGCCCATTCCTGTATTCCTCCTTCTGATTCAACACCTCCTAGGCATGTTCAAACTTCACTTGCTTCAGTTCAGCTCCCACCTGGTCTAGCTTCTTCTCAAGATATCTGCTCTTATCATGACCAAGCTTCTGAACATCCTCAAGTTTAGTCTGGGCTTCATGAAGCTCTTTGGCAACAGAATCCAAAGATTTCAGCAAGTAATCATGACCCTGCCAAAGAAAGGAGAAGAGGTAAGTATCTCATCTTATAAATGTTTAACTAATATAAATATTCCAAATACCATCTCCAGGATAGCATTATACCTTGAGTGTGAACTGTGAAATCTTGCTCAAAACCTCCTCAAAGCTGAGATCCTTGAAGGGGGTGACCTCCTGAGCAATAACAGTAGCAGCAGTGGTCTTTCTCTTCTTTGAGGAAGCTGCAACTCTAGACTTAGGAGGACTGGTCATCTTGGAACTAGATGGTGATGCTGAAACGACCTTGCTTGTCTTGACATCCATATTTTCAATGTCATCCAAATCAAAGGAAGTAGGCTTTTTTGCTGAAAAGTGGCAAAAACAGGGTAAATCACTAAAAATGTAAACGACATCCTCGGGATGTAATGTTAAGATATTTACCAGACATCTCAGAAGCTTGACTAACAGAATGACTTTCTTCTATCTCAAATACTGCCTTGCACCTCGAATAATCTTCGTCCCGATGAGAAGCAAGCTTTGCAAGTGAAGTACCTATTAAACAAAAATTTTTAGAACATCAATAACATCTTCAGGATATAACTAAAAAATTCCTTTTAAGCATCCTGAGAAAACTTTACCACTTTTTAACCAAGAAAGAGGAATCTCATCCCCAAAAGGAATGGAACTCCTCTTCACAAAGAAAAACTTTGATTTCCAATCTTTCTCAGACCTAACGACATTAAACAAGAATGGAGGATCCTTCTCTATAAGTTGAAGAACATAGCAATGTGAACCATGTGTCCTCAGCTTATATACATGAGATAGGTCTCCTACTTGAAGATGGATGCCATGACTTTCGATGATCCTGTTACAAACCATCAAGATTCTCCTGATTTCGGGCATTGCCTAAGCATAAGCCATCCCTGTCACATCAAAGAAATCTTTGATGAACAAAGGGAAGGGATATCTCAAACCTAGAGAAAAAGGTAAGTACAGGAAGCAGACCCATGTGGACGATGCAAAATCAGATTTTGCATCAGGATCGTAAGGATGAAACTCAGCAGAACTCGGGAAAACTTATGAGTCCTTTAAAGCCTAAATATCCTTATCATCGAAAGAACAGACCTCCTGTTCAGGATGACTTAAGAGATTTTGGGGGATGAAGTCATTTGGAACTCCAACCATCGCATAAGCTCTAGTAGCTCTTTTAACCATCTTCAGGATTTTGCTAATATTTTTGCAGGTTTGAGAGAAAATAAGAACGAGAAGAGAAAGAAGTTACCTTCTCTAAAAGATCAGATGTGATTATAAAGGAGAATGAGAGCTCTAGATATATGGGCAGAAGATGCCCATGTGTAACGGTCATCACTTGATCATCGCTGAAAAAGTAGCCGTTATCGTGACAAGACGTCCCATCAGATTATTAGATAAGACTTGTGGTTAAAAAATATTATTACCTTAGGAGATATTAACGGTAACATATTTTTTTGGGGACAATTGTTGGTGGTGAAAATCCTCAGGATGATTTTACCTCATATCATAAGTATAGATCCTCGGGATGCTGAAGGACCCGACAGACTTCAGGATGTAACTAAACTTTAGCATGTTCACATCCTAAGGATGGACTAATGAATTATCTTTCTATGATATGATTGCACGTAAGATTAAACTATAATATGGACTTGTAACCTCTTTGGAACGTCTATATTATAGTACTCGGTCAAGGGAGTCAAAGATGGAAGAGTTACACTTGCAAGCCAAAGTCCAAGCTCGAAGAAGGAGTCAAAGTTGTAACCGAAGTGCATTAAAAGTAGGCGAAGAAGATGGAAACTATTGCCCAACAACTATATCCAGCTAAAATAGCTACAACGGTCACATGAAGCCTTCAAAGAACTTAACTAAACAAGCGGATTACACGGGATCTCTCGTTTGTTTTCATGTATTATAAATAGGGGATTAATGACGAGTATAGGACACACAACATACACCTGAACCACACATACACTCTGCTACTCATAGAAAACTCACACTTAGCAAAAGTACACTCGTCACTCATTCTTCGAAAGTTGTACCATTTTTTACTTCATTAATATTAACAAACGAAGGCAGGAGCCTAGACTCCTCCCGAGGTTTTATGCCGGCGATCATTAATTGATCAAGGGCTTTCCTCGTACATCGAGTGTTGTTCTTTGTGTTTTAGTATTTTTCCTGACTTATTCCTTGAATCTGTTAATAGTTGAATCCTCAGGATACAACTGTCCATCCTCAGCTTTACCTTAACCATCCCGAGCATAGTTGCCACATATTTGTTTGTTTAACATCTTAACACACCATTTTCAGAATAAAAATAGACTCCAAACACATTTTGACATTTATAGCGCTCTACCTCACTTTTACTAATTTGGAAAAAAAAAGTAAATTCTAGCAAATAATTTTTGACCAAAACATTTACACATTATCAAGAACTTGATACTAGCTAGCTAACACCTGATACTCTCTCTAATCACACACAACACTACACAATCATTGTAAACATAGTTCGTTCATCGTACTTCCAAAGTTGTAACACTTTTTACCATTTTTAATATTAACAAACAAGGCAGGGGATTAGACTGTGACACCCGGCATGTTTGGGTCAACACTTTATGAACACATAAGTCTACCTTAGCGAAAAACGTTTATAAACAAACTTAACTGGGTTAGTTGAGTAGGGTCAAGTTAGGATGGTCCGAGGTACAATGATCTGGAGGATCATTGGGAGTCGTTTTGGTAATACACTAGTACCGGGTTCCGTTGTTGGTGACATTACATGAACTAATTAAGTATATGGGTAGATTATGGGTCGTGTGGTGGATTATATACATAGATGTGTTTAAATGATGTGTAAATGATTTATCCGTGATTAAATGTGGTAAATATAGGCTAAGGATACATGCTTGTGTGTTAAAATGTGTTAGAATGCGTTAAACACGACAAACTGGAAAACTAGATAAAAAGGGTTCTGGTTCGACCACTTCGAGTGGTCGAAGGAGGGATCTTGGTTGGTTCGACCCTTTGTAAAAGGGGCGAACCTGGGAGGGAAATTTAAAGAATTTCATTCGACCAAGTCAGAATACGTTCGACCCTGTGAAACGGTCGAAGGAGGGCTCATTCGCCCATTGAGAAGGGGCGAATGTGGACATAGTATAAATACCACACTTTGTCATTTTTCACCATTTCACAAACCCTAACCGTCTCAAAACACTCTCTAGCAACTTTAAACATTGGGGAAGGAGTTTTTGCTCTTGTTTTCTATAATCTAACCTACAAACATCTTCTACACAAAGATCTAAGGTGTGTTCTTCATTCTAAATCATTTTTAAAGCATTTCAATTCGTTTTCATTAAACCCCAAGAGTCCAGATCTGATTCAAACATGTTTTCATAGATAAAAACCTTCCTAAACAAAACCTATTCATAAACAATGAGTTTTCATACAAACTAACATGTGTTAATGATGTTTTATGTGATGTTATGTGATTGATTGCTGTATAGATGTTATAACAATGATCTAGGACTGTTATTGATGATGTTTTATGATTTAGATAGGTTACAATTGATTATTGATGATGTTTTGTCTATTTTGGGGATTTTGGATTAGATCTAGGGCTTGTTCATGATGATAGTGATGAGGATGGGATTGGGGGTTTATTGTGCATGATGATCTGAGCATATTAAGTTGAATATAGATTGATTTCATAAAGTTTCCTAATTCGGTAAAGATTGCATGCATAATGATGTGACATCTCCATAATTTACTATTTTGGGAAACCTGTAAAACGACTAGATTTTGGTGTAAAATCGGTGGGGTTTTGTAGGGATAAGTTATTCATGTTTGACTGCTGTGATTGATGATGTTTCGAGTCGTTTTGAATGTGTTTGAAGCGTTTTTAGGAAAAATTATGCAACAGGGGCGAACCTGGCCTACTTCGACCAGTCGATGGTGCGAAGGGATCCAGGGTCGAACCTGGGTTTATATTGGGCGAATGTGATAAAACGGGCGAAGGAAGCATCAAACGGTCGAACGAGATGGAAAAAGGGTGCGAAGGAGACAAAAAGGTGCGAAGGAGACTTAGAACTGACTGGTTCGACCGTTCTGATGCAGAAATGAGATTTTTGATACAAACTAAGTGTTTTATGCTTGAACCTTGTGTGTAATCTATGTGTACTTGATTAGTTAGGATAATGGATCACCAACGGGATGTCGGGTCGGTCTGGGATGTCCGGTTAACGTTTAAACACACTTTTTAACACACGTAGTCAAGATCTGGACAATCGGGGACTAGTTAGCCTTCGGGTTAATAGTCATCACACTTATGTAAACTCATTGATAGGTTGTCATTAGTTGGGATTATCATACACGTGTTGGAATTCTAGTTACCAGAAGACGCACTCTAAGGTGAGTTTCACGGCCCCACTCTTTTACTGGTTTTACGTTTTCGGGGGAGAAAACATGCTGTGTTCTTTAACATGTGTCAAATGTGTTTTCCTAAAAGGCGTGACAACTATGTTTTTGGGTACTCACGTATTCACTACATTTTGGGAATGTTCATTTGGGTTCAAAGTATTCATTTATGTTCCGTATTATATGGCCTATGTTGTGGCAGTTCGTTAGCCGTGGTGCGGTAGTTCGTTAGCCTCTATGTGGTAGTTCGTTAGCTATGTTATAGTAGTTCGTTGACCATGGGATGGTAGTTCGTTAGCTATGGTAAAGCAGTTCGTTGACCATGGGATGGTAGTTCGTTAACTTCGGTGGGCGATAGTTCGTTTGGGAGGTTCGTTATGAAGTTCAAACATTTAACGAGTGTTTTCATCGGTCGGTAGTATCATGATGGTCTTTCAAAAGTTCGTGAAACGTTTTACTCAAAAACCTGTGAATTCACCGGCATTATTTGCTGACGTTTTTAGCATGTTTGTCTCAGGTCGCTAAGGTAGCTGCTGTCGATAGGCGCACGGAGTCTCACGGCGTCTAGGAATCACATGCACGTTTTGTTAAACATTTCAGACTTTATATTTCATTTTGAGTTGTAATACATATTATGCTTCCGCTGTGTTGGAACAGTTTTGAACCTTAATGGTTTACTTATGTCAGTTTTACGTATCATATAGTGTTGTTTATTGTGACCGTTGACTTGGATCCTGGTGTGTCACGCGCCTCGCGGTAAAACTCCGCAGTGGTAATTTGAGGGTGTGACAGATTGGTATCAGAGCCAATGGTTATAGTGAACTAGGACTGCATGTAGAGTCTAGTATATAGCCGAGTATCACACACGTTAGACGGTCACACATAGTTACGAGTCGTGTCATTTGGTAAACATACTAGCCTTGTCGGGGTGTCGGTGTCCTCATCACACAGTATCGCGTTATTTTAGGAATGTGTGTATCGGGTGATTTGAAGTTCTAGCTAGGAGCACGCCTAGAGGACCATGTAGAGCGATTTGTTATTTCAGGTGCACACGAAATCATAAATCGAAATGCATGAAAATCTTGGTGGACTTCGTGTTCGGACTAATGGTCATGCTGGAACCACGTTCTAGATTCGTTTGGTCACTTGTAGCTCGATCTGTTAGTGGTTTTGAGAGTCTGGTCTCATGTTTGGCAGAACATGTCTGGTCGCGCTGGTGGACGTGCTGGTGGACGCCGTGGTGGCGGCGGGGGTCGCAATGGCGGTGGACGAGGTGGTGGGAACATCACCATGACTCAGGCAGAGTTGGAGCACATGTTACAGCAACAGTTGAACGTTGCGTTGGCTGCTTTCCAGGCTGCTTAGCAGACCCTGGGAAATACTAATCAGGGGCAGTCTGGGTGCACGTACAAGAAGTTTATGGACTGTAAGCCCCATTTCTTCAATGGGACTGAAGGGGCAGTGGGTCTGCTCCGGTGGTTAGAGAAGATTGAATCGGTGTTTGCTATGTGTAACTGTCCTGACACTGATCGTGTCAAGTATGCTTCTGCTACTCTAGAGGGACACGCTTTGACTTGGTGGAACTCCACCACTGCGAACCTTGGTCTGGGTGAGGCCAATGCTATGCCGTGGTCCGAGTTTGTTCAGATGTTGAGGGCAGAGTATTGCCCAAGAGACGAGATTATGAAGTTGGAGCATGAGTTTTGGAATCTGAAGATGGTTGGGTCGGAGATCGAGGAGTTTACTGCTAGGCACAATGAGTTAGCTGTGATGTGCCCCGGTTTGGCTACACCGGAGTACCGGAGGATTGAGCACTACGTTGCTGGGTTAGTGCCGGAGGTTGCTGGACTCGTTGCAGCTGCTGATCACACTACTATGTTGGCTACTGTTCGGGCAGCTCACAAGCTGACCAACATGAAGGTTGCTGAGGGCGTTCTACCTCCGAGGGGTGCTGCTGTGAAAGCCCCTGCGGACAACAAGCGAAAGTGGGATGGTGCTGGGAAGAGTGCAAGTACGGGTCAACCGCAGCAACAGGTAAGGAAGACTGAGGCTTTGGGATCGTCTTCGGGTCAGAGGCAAGACGGGTACACGGGGAAACTGCCGGAGTGCAATCGATGTGGGTTCCATCATTATGGCAGCTGTGAGAAGTTTCGTTGCAACCGCTGTAAGCGTGTGGGCCATGTTGCTAAAAACTGTAGAGTCAATCTACAGACAGTTCCAGGCCAAGCGGTTGACCCTGCCCCTGTTCCTCAGGGGAACCAAGGGTGTTATAACTGTGGGGAGACTGGGCACTTCAAACGTGATTGCCCTAAGCTGAATCAAGGGACTGCAGGTGGTGCAGGGAACGAAGGTGGCAGCCGAACTACTCGTGGTCATGTTTATGTCATTGGCGCTAGGGAGAACCAGGAGGATCCTGACACTGTTACTGGTGAGTATTCTTTTCTTGATTCTCGTCATGCTCGTATTCATTCTCGTTCACATTGTTTGGCGATTCGTATTCATGGTGTGCATTCAGTCTGATATTTGGTCATCGTTTTGCATTCATGGGTCTGATGTGGGTCCTTTAGAGATGCTACTTGGACGGTACCGGTGTGTCATTTATACCGATCACAGTAGTCTCTAGTAGGCCTTCGATCAGGGGGATTCATTGTTTCCTATTCACTTTGGGGAGGGCGGTTCCCCCGGCATAGGGTATCGGTTGATATCATCTTTCGTTCGTGGTTATCATTTCGTTTGTGTTCTGGGAAACGTTACTTGGGTTAGGTCGACACTCATTACTGTCGAAGAGTGAATCTCGGGGCGAGATTCCTTTCAACAGGGGGATAATGTGACGACCGGGAAAATTTTTCTTTTGTCGCTTCGTTCTCTTTGACCTCGGGAAATTTTCGGGACGAAAATTCTTTCAACAGGGGGATGATGTGACACCCGGCATGTTTGGGTCAACACTTTATGAACACATAAGTCTACCTTAGCGAAAAACGTTTATAAACAAACTTAACTGGGTTAGTTGAGTCGGGTCAAGTTAGGATGGTCCAGGGTACAATGATCTGGAGGATCATTGGGAGTCGTTTTGGAAATACACTAGTACCGGGTTCCGTTGTTGGTGACATTACATGAACTAATTAAGTATATGGGTAGATTATGGGTCGTGTGGTGGATTATATACATAGATGTGTTTAAATGATGTGTAAATGATTATCCGTGCTTAAATGTGGTAAATATAGACTAAGGATGCATGCTCGTGTGTTAAAATGTGTTAGAATGCGTTAAACACGAAAACATGTCTGGTCGCGCTGGTGGACGTGCTGGTGGACGCCGTGGTGGCGGCGGGGGTCGCAATGGCGGTGGACGAGGTGGTGGGAACATCACCATGACTCAGGCAGAGTTGGAGCACATGTTACAGCAACAGTTGAACGTTGCGTTGGCTGCTTTCCAGGCTGCTCAGCAGACCCTGGGAAATACTAATCAGGGGCAGTCTGGGTGCACGTACAAGATGTTTATGGACTGTAAGCCCCATTTCTTCAATGGGACTGAAGGGGTAGTGGGTCTGCTCCGGTGGTTAGAGAAGATTGAATCGGTGTTTGCTATGTGTAACTGTCCTGACACTGATCGTGTCAAGTATGCTTCTGCTACTCTAGAGGGACACGCTTTGACTTGGTGGAACTCCACCACTGCGAACCTTGGTCTGGGTGAGGCCAATGCTATGCCGTGGTCCGAGTTTGTTCAGATGTTGAGGGCAGAGTATTGCCCAAGAGACGAGATTATGAAGTTGGAGCATGAGTTTTGGAATTTGAAGATGGTTGGGTCGGAGATTGAGGAGTTTACTGCTAGGCACAATGAGTTAGCTGTGATGTGCCCCGGTTTGGCTACACCGGAGTACCGGAGGATTGAGCACTACGTTGCTGGGTTAGTGCCGGAGGTTGCTGGACTCGTTGCAGCTGCTGATCACACTACTATGTTGGCTACTGTTCGGGCAACTCACAAGCTGACCAACATGAAGGTTGCTGAGGGCGTTCTACCTCCGAGGGGTGCTGCTGTGAAAGCCCCTGCGGACAACAAGCGAAAGTGGGATGGTGCTGGGAAGAGTGCAAGTACGGGTCAACCGCAGCAACAGGTAAGGAAGACTGAGGCTTTGGGATCGTCTTCGGGTCAGAGGCAAGACGGGTACACGGGGAAACTGCCGGAGTGCAATCGATGTGGGTTCCATCATTATGGCAGCTGTGAGAAGTTTCGTTGCAACCGCTGTAAGCGTGTGGGCCATGTTGCTAAAAACTGTAGAGTCAATCTACAGACATGTCACACCACGACAATGGCGGAAAAACGTGGCGCGACGGTTCAAGAGCATAAAGTCAAGGTTAATTGCTAAACACAAGTAATTTAAGAAAATGGGTCATTTATTAAGGCGTCAAATCTTGTTCAAAATATTACATAAAAGCATATTGTTTTTAAGACAACATAGAGGTTTCTCAAATATATCCCAAAGCCTTGGGAAATAAAGGTGAAACCCCGCAAAATGTTTAACGCCGTATCGGAGGATTCCACGACCCAGCTTGCCCCGGTTCACCTTCGTCTAATTACCTGAAAGATATGTTTAAAATTTCGTCAATATAAATATATTGGTGAGTTCACAGGTTTTTAGTTTCCAAACTTGAATACTTGGGAAATACCATGTTATGACAATATATAGGAGTTGCAAATTCCTATAAATCTACTTGAGACTATAATCAAACCAAGACGTATAATAATAATGCCCCGCTCCAAGTCGTTACTCGGTTTCCCACGACTTAAGTTCAGAATATTTGCACGCCAGGCATACACTAATGCATAATCGACGCTATCGATTAGGGGTGGGCCTTGTCAGGCACCAATAGTACTATTCAATATTCCTCCGGTTTCATTTCCCTGAATAAATGATTATAGAGGCGAGGACTCAACCCCGAGTGGCGGTCACACCTCAAGTAATAAATCCGTCAAACATTTTCCCTAACATATCTTTCCCCCGAAAAACGTAAAAATAGTTTAAAATGGGGCCGTGAAACTCACCTGAAACACTGTCTGGCTCACTAAGTAGATAGCAAAGAGGGTCTCGCACCTACAAACGTCCTAGACGTATAAGTCACTATTCCTATAGTGCATGTGCCTTGGCAAGTTGTACACCCAACTCCCGACCACAAGTTATTCCAAATCCCGTTTAATTAAGCGCGTATCCTAGGTTTCGTTGGCGTTAGATTACCCTTTGTGTTACAAGTTATATATTACTCTTGTTAATATTTCCTTAACTTGTACCTTATTATCATTGACTCGACTTCACTTAACATATAATTATTTTCCCATTTAAATAATTATACTTAAGATCGCATCGCTCGATATAATATATATTTCAACACTCGACCCGACTCACCTTGCCGCACATTTGTTTTCCCATTTAAACAAATATGCTAAGATCTTGTCGTTCGATTGTATATTCTTAACGCCCGATTCAACTCACCATACCGTATATTTATTTTCCCATTCAAATAAATATACTAGGTTCTTGTCGGTACGGCATACACATATATATATCCTTGTCTACTCGTCTCGTTTTCCTTCCCACATATCTACTTTCCCATTAAGTAGATATACTAGAATTTTGCCGAGACGAGTGTACATATATAAATGTGTAATTTTTCTTGTTAAGTATATACGTTTGTTTAACGTCTTACGTTATGTTTTTCTCCCACGAATAATTCCTTCAACACTTAGGAAAGTGTTTGTTAGTTTTCACCCATGTATATATATATTTTACTTCCTGAAAATATATATTTTCTCATCTTGCCGCAATGGCATTTTTCTCACGTTTTGTCCGTGTACGGTTGTACAATCGACCCGACTCACCTTGCCGCACATTTATTTTCCCATTTAAACAAATATGCTAAGATCTTGTCGTTCGATTGTATATTCTTAACGCCCGATTCAACTCACCATACCGTATATTTATTTTCCCATTCAAATAAATATACTATGTTCTTGTCGGTACGGCATACACATATATATATCCTTGTCTACTCGTCTCGTTTTCCTTCCCACATATCTACTTTCCCATTAAGTAGATATACTAGAATTTTGCCGAGACGAGTGTACATATATAAATGTGTAATTTTTCTTGTTAAGTATATACGTTTGTTTAACGTCTTACGTTATGTTTTTCTCCCACGAATAATTCCTTCAACACTTAGGAAAGTGTTTGTTAGTTTTCACCCATGTATATATATATTTTACTTCCTGAAAATATATATTTTCTCATCTTGCCGCAATGGCATTTTTCTCACGTTTTGTCCGTGTACGGTTCGTTAACGCGTCTTAGTTCGATATCTTAACTTGAATAGTTAATTTTTCCAAGTTTTTCCCAACATGTGTTTTATAGAAATATTATCCATATTTCTTCCTCTTTTCACATATTACTTGGAAGGTTTGAAATACTTATGTATTTTTAACCCAACTTGTTAACTTAACTACAAAAATGCTTCCAATACTTTTATATTCCCATTTATATAAAAGTATTCATTTTTGTATAAGTTTCTCAAGTTTTAATTTTCGTTTACCATTTTTATAAAATCTCTATTTTATAAAAATCCTTATGTTAATACAATCCATATTTTTATAACTTTCACTTTTATAAAAATATACTTTTTATACAAAAATACCCAAGTATATCTACTAGTATTTACCAAATCAACCTTGGAAAATTATTACTTATACTTTTGACACCAAACTTTCCATTATTGCATTTTTGGACTAATAGTTTCTAAAATGTTCATTTTAGTCCTCTAACTTTCAAAGTTACAATATTAGTCCCTTAACTTTCAAATGTTGCATTTTTCCACTCTAACTTCCAAAGTTAGCATTTTTCACTCAAAATAGTGGACTTTGAAGATCCATCTTTTTATTGGTAAGTTATTTTTGTATCAAAACACTTTTAATAGTCTTATATTTCATATATAAGGCTACTTGTATGTGTGTTTTATGTATTTGTCCATTATATCAAAATCTCATTCTCCTAAGTAAGTAAACTTTAATTTTTCATCTTCTTTATTCTTGAACTACTATCATGTTCCACCATATATTATACCATGGATGATCATTTTAAGATGATTAACACTACTTTTTACCACATTCAAGTTTATTCCACAAATCTTAACCAAATCATCATCCTACTTAGTTTAAGTGTAAATTTTATACATTTTCAAGATCATTACTTTATCATCATCAAATCCATGATTTATTTACATATCTTTAATCCTCTATTTTACACATGTAAAACCTATTAAAGATTATGTTTCAAACCACCTTTTAAACCCTTCATGTACAACTTGCTTCTAAGAACACATACATGAATAATAATAATCAAAAACAAGGTTAAGAAGCTTACTACTAGCACAAGGCTAGGGAAGACAAAACCTTGGATTTTGAGAGGGGTTTAGTGTGTTCTTCCTTAATGGTTAAGCTCCAAGCTTGAAACACACAATAGGGGTTTGGATGATGGATTGTTTTGAGTGATTTGGAGGTGTAAAAACTTGAAAGAAGAATGTGTGTGGGGTGGATGAAGTTCACGGCTCAAAGAAGGGAGAAGAAGAAGAGTTGTTTTTGCTTGTTATCTTATGTCATGAACACATGTTACTTATAAGCTCACCATATCTTCCATGGATTGCATGTGATCATTACTAAAGATTTAAGAGATATGCATTGTGCTAAAATGATCTTGGGTGGATTTTATTGGGGTGTTTGGGCCGTAAGTTTTGTGAGAGGAAGGGAGGTTGCTTGCAAATTTTGGCTAAATCTTGTAATCCTTTATTATCTTTATATAAGATCTTCTTACATGCATGTGTGTACTAGTGTGTAGTTAGTTTGATTGTGTCTTGGATTATTGTAGCATAGGGGCCGAAAATTGCAAGGGAGGGGACAAGATGTTGCATGCTTTTGTCCTTGAGATATCTTACACTTTTTGGCTTTATGCTCATGCATGCTTTTCACTAGATTGTAGGTTATAATTATAAACACACTTGCATGGACATAACAAGGCCATCTAGGCCGGCCCTTGTGTGGCTTGGGTGGGGTCCACAACTCCAAATATTTACCCAATATTTGTTATGTTTAATTCCTCGTCGTTCGGGTGTCGTTCGGGTATTTTTCGGGTTTTAAATCACGCGTTATTCGGACATTAAAAATACCTTTAATAACCCTTAAATATAGTCTAATTTAAGCGTTGATTGGTTATTTAGGCTTTTGCCGGGTGAAATTATGAGTTATACGCGTATCGGGTGCGGTACGCGCATTTTATTCGTTACCGGGAGATTTGTACAAGACGTTTTCACTTATGGTTTTGGAGTTCCAAAACTCATTATATTTTGTGAAAATACCCTTTATTTTATATCCTGGGTGTCCGGGATCCTTTTCGTTTATTTAATTATTACCGGGTAATTGCCAACGTCCATACCGGATAGTTTATTCGCACATGATCCAATCATGTTTTTACCATTAAACGTATGCATTCCTATGCACTATTTGGAAATTGCTATCTCTTAAGGCCTTGATAATTAAATCACACATAATTGCATTTAATTACGTTAATCATATATTAATTACTTTGTACGGAATTACCTTATTTTTTTCGGTTGTTACAAGACAGTTCCAGGCCAAGCGGTTGTCCGTGCCCCTGTTCCTCAGGGGAACCAAGGGTGTTATAACTGTGGGGAGACTGGGCACTTCAAACGTGATTGCCCTAAGCTGAATCAAGGGACTGCAGGTGGTGCAGGGAACGAAGGTGGCGGCCGAACTACTCGTGGTCATGTTTATGTCATTGGCGCTAGGGAGAACCAGGAGGATCCTGACACCGTTACTGGTGAGTATTCTTTTCTTGATTCTCGTCATGCTCGTATTCATTCTCGTTCACATTGTTTGGCGATTCGTATTCATGGTGTGCATTCAGTCTGATATTTGGTCATCGTTTTGCATTCATGGGTCTGATGTGGGTCCTTTAGAGATGCTACTTGGACGGTACCGGTGTGTCATTTATACCGATCACAGTAGTCTCTAGTAGGCCTTCGATCAGGGGGATTCATTGTTTCCTATTCACTTTGGGGAGGGCGGTTCCCCCGGCATAGGGTATCGGTTGATATCATCTTTCGTTCGTGGTTATCATTTCATTTGTGTTCTGGGAAACGTTACTTGGGTTAGGTCGACACTCATTACTGTCGAAGAGTGAATCTCGGGGCGAGATTCCTTTCAACAGGGGGATGATGTGACGACCGGGAAAATTTTTCTTTTGTCGCTTCGTTCTCTTTGACCTCGGGAAATTTTCGGGACGAAAATTCTTTCAACAGGGGGATGATGTGACACCCGGCATGTTTGGGTCAACACTTTATGAACACATAAGTCTACCTTAGCGAAAAACATTTATAAACAAACTTAACTGGGTTAGTTGAGTCGGGTCAAGTTAGGATGGTCGAGGGTACAATGATCTGGAGGATCATTGGGAGTTGTTTTGGTAATACACTAGTACCGGGTTCCGTTGTTGCTGACATTACATGAACTAATTAAGTATATGGGTAGATTATTGGTCGTGTGGTGGATTATATACATAGATGTGTTTAAATGATGTGTAAATGATTATCCGTGCTTAAATGTGGTAAATATAGACTAAGGATGCATGCTTTTGTGTTAAAATGTGTTAGAATGCGTTAAACCCGACAAACTGGAAAACTAGATAAAAAGGGTTCTGGTTCGACCACTTCGAGTGGTCGAAGGAGGGATCTTGGTTGGTTCGACCCTTTGTAAAAGGGGCGAACCTGGGAGGGAAATTTAAAGAATTTCCTTCGACCAAGTCAGAATACGTTCGACCCTGTGAAACGGTCGAAGGAGGGCTCATTCGCCCATTGAGAAGGGGCGAATGTGGACATAGTATAAATACCACACTTTGTCATTTTTCACCATTTCACAAACCCTAACCGTCTCAAAACACTCTCTAGCAACTTTAAACATTGGGGAAGGAGTTTTTGCTCTTGTTTTCTATAATCTAACCTACAAACATCTTCTACACAAAGATCTAAGGTGTGTTCTTCATTCTAAATCATTTTTAAAGCATTTCAATTCGTTTTCATTAAACCCCAAGAGTCCAGATCTGATTCAAACATGTTTTCACAGATAAAAACCTTCCTAATATCTTTCTAAACAAAACCTATTCATAAACAATGAGTTTTCATACAAACTAACATGTGTTAATGATGTTTTATGTGATGTTATGTGATTGATTGCTGTATAGATGTTATAACAATGATCTAGGACTGTTATTGATGATGTTTTATGATTTAGATAGGTTACAATTGATTATTGATGATGTTTTGTCTATTTTGGGGATTTTGGATTAGATCTAGGGCTTGTTCATGATGATAGTGATGAGGATGGGATTGGGGGTTTATTGTGCATGATGATCTGAGCATATTAAGTTGAATATAGATTGATTTCATAAAGTTTCCTAATTGGGTAAAGATTGCATGCATAATGATGTGACATCTCCATAATTTACTATTTTGGGAAACCTGTAAAACGACTAGATTTTGGTGTAAAATCGGTGGGGTTTTGTAGGGATAAGTTATTCATGTTTGACTGCTGTGATTGATGATGTTTCGAGTCGTTTTGAATGTGTTTGAAGCGTTTTTAGGAAAAATTATGCAACAGGGGCGAACCTGGCCTCCTTCGACCAGTCGATGGTGCGAAGGAGGGATCCAGGGTCGAACCTGGATTTATATTGGGCGAATGTGATAAAACGGGCGAAGGAAGCATCAAACGGTCGAACGAGATGGAAAAAGGGTGCGAAGGAGACAAAAAGGTGCGAAGGAGACTTAGAACTGACTGGTTCGACCGTTCTGATGCAGAAATGAGATTTTTGATACAAACTAAGTGTTTTATGCTTGAACCTTGTGTGTAATCTATGTGTACTTGATTAGTTAGGATAATGGATCACCAACGGGATGTTGGGTCGGTCTGGGATGTCCGGTTAACGTTTAAACACACTTTTTAACACACGTAGTCAAGATCTGGACAATCGGGGACTAGTTAGCCTTCGGGTTAATAGTCATCACACTTATGTAAACTCATTGATAGGTTGTCATTAGTTGGGATTATCATACACGTGTTGGAATTCTAGTTACCAGAAGACGCACTCTAAGGTGAGTTTCACGGCCCCACTCTTTTACTGGTTTTACGTTTTCGGGGGAGAAAACATGCTGTGTTCTTTAACATGTGTCAAATGTGTTTTCCTAAAAGGCGTGACAACTATGTTTTTGGGTACTCACGTATTCACTACATTTTGGGAATGTTCATTTGGGTTCAAAGTATTCATTTATGTTCCGTATTATATGGCCTATGTTGTGGCAGTTCGTTAGCCGTGGTGCGGTAGTTCGTTAGCCTCTATGTGGTAGTTCGTTAGCTATGTTATAGTAGTTCATTGACCATGGGATGGTAGTTCGTTAGCTATGGTAAAGTAGTTCGTTGACCATGGGATGGTAGTTCGTTAACTTCGGTGGGCGATAGTTCGTTTAGGAGGTTCGTTATGAAGTTCAAACATTTAACGAGTGTTTTCATCGGTCGGTAGTATCATGATGGTCTTTCAAAAGTTCGTGAAACGTTTTACTCAAAAACCTGTGAACTCACCGGCATTATTTGCTGACGTTTTTAGCATGTTTGTCTCAGGTCGCTAAGGTAGCAGCTGTCGATAGGCGCACGGAGTCTCACGACGTCTAGGAATCACATGCACGTTTTGTTAAACATTTCAGACTTTATATTTCATTTTGAGTTGTAATACATATTATGCTTCCGCTGTGTTGGAACAGTTTTGAACCTTAATGGTTTACTTATGTCAGTTTTACGTATCATATAGTGTTGTTTATTGTGACCGTTGACTTGGATCCTGGTGTGTCACGCGCCTCGCGGTAAAACTCCGCAGTGGTAATTTGAGGGTGTGACATAGACTCCTCCCAAGGTTTTTTTTCGGCGATCATCAAATGATTAAGGGCTTTCCTACATCGAGTGTTTTTCTTTGTTTACATTACATTCATATTCATTCATCTTTGCATATTTCAACATCTTGTCAGACAGTTACATCATCAGGATATAATTGTCCATCCTGAAATATACCTTTGGCATCCTGAGCATAGTTGTCATATTATTGTTTCTTTATTACTATAAACTACCATCTTGAAAATAACACTAAGTATTTAACATTTTTCTCACATTTAAAACAATTTAGCACCCACCGTGGGGCAAGTTGTGCTATTTTTAACAAAAACTTTGTTAAAATTCTTTGTCAATCAATTCATTTAAAAAATCTTGACAACTATAGCCTCAAACCCAAAATCTGTGTCTTCTTCCACAACATCCATAACCTCTGCAAAAAATGTGACACTACCACCCCCCCCCCCCCCCCCCGGCGCACTGCATGATCTGGGATGGCAATATCTGGATCCACTCCTCCTATTTTTGTATCAAATGATGAGATCCTCTCCATGTTTGCAATGTTAAAGGATCAAATGAAGCAACAGCAAGATACCAACCAGATGCTGATGAGAGAAATACAATCTCTCAAAACATCCTTAAAAGACACTGGTCGAAGACATGGGGACACCACTACAGCCTAGAGTGTTGGATTTCAATTCTAGCATCTCCGGGGGCATTCATCAAGGAGCTTTTATCCCTATGAGCATTGGATTCTCTGCTCCTGAGACTACTACAACACCCAGGATAACAACAACCATAGATCCAGGATGTACTGCTGAGCCATCTCGAGAATATGCAATTGAGCCATCTCGAGGATATGCAACTGAACCATCCCGAGGATACAACAATGGTAACAATTTAAGTTCAAGTACTTTTCTACTAACGATATTGCTTCTTGGAAGGATACAGGTATAAGTCCACAATTGGCAAGAGAGCTTCAAAAGATAATGGATATGGTGTCTAGTGTACCAGGGATGATACAGCCCATCCCTGAAGTATCCTCAGCATGTCACAGGGTGGCTTGTTTTGCACCTCCAATATGTGATGCAGAGATACCAAAGAGATTACAGACTCCAAGCATGAAGCTTTATGATGGATCAACTGATCCTGAAGAGAATGTAGCACAATACAGGAAAAGAATGGAGATAAATCCCATTCCAGCTAACCTCAAGGATGCATGCTTATGCAAAGGATTTGGTTCTACCCTTACTGGTCCAACCTTAAAATGGTTGCTAAGTGTTCCTCCCTATTCAAGTACTTCTTTTGCTCATTTAATTAACATGTTTAACAATCAGTTTTCTTGTAGTCAAACATTTGAACCTTTGACAAGTGATTTGTACAAGGTGACACAACCACAGGGAGAATCATTAAGGGAGTTTATCACAAGGTTTGGTAAGGAGGCACTTGACATCCCAAACCTCGATCTCACAACAGCAGTGCAATCCTTTAAGATGGGACTACAAACGGATTCACCTTTCTATCAGGAATTGGTGATGTACCCTTGTAGGAATCTTGATGAAGTTCGAAATAGAGCTTTAAGAGTTTTCCGTCTTGAGGATGACAAGAAAATACATGAGAGGATAGAAGCATCCTCAAGATACAACAATACTAATTGAAAATCCACTCCCACATATGAACCTTACAAGCATAAACCATATGCTAGACCTGATAACAAAAAGGTCAATGCGGCTGAGGATGACGATGAAGAGGATTGTCCTAAACTTTCAGATTATTGTTTTTCTATGGATGTAACAAGATTAATGTATGCTATGAAGGATCTTGGAGATAAAGCAAGTTGGCCAAGGAAAGATAACAAGTCAGGATGGAAACCCAAATCCAAATGGTGTGCTTTCCATAAAGATTTTGGCCACATTACTGAGGATCACATATCCTTGAGAAAGGAAATAGCATATCTTCTAAGTAAGGGACATTTTGAGGATCTGCTAGGCAAAAAGAAGCCAAAGATTCAAGATAGCACTGGCATTCCAGAAAGGGCAGCATCTCCACCCAAAGATGCTGGCATCATTACTTTTATATCAGGTGGTTCAGATATTTGTGGTACATCCAACTCAGCAGCCAAAAGACATGCAAGGGAAATGAAATCCGAAAAAGGACAAAGACCTACAAAGACAACCATCTTGACAAATGCTAAAGTAATCAGCTTCGAAGAAGAAGATCGAGAAAATGTTCTAAATCCTCACCATGACGCTTTGGTGATTACATTATATAATGCTAACCATTTTGTTCATAGGATATTGATAAATGGAGGGAGTTCAGTCAACATAATCAATCTGGAGGCCCTCAAAAGGATGAACATTCCTAAAACCGGGATAGTGGCTAGATCATCTGTCATAGTTGGTTTCAGTGCAGAGACTAAAAGTACAGTTGGTGATATCAAACTGCCAGTATATATCGAAGGGGTAAACTCTACTCAAAGGTTTTGTGTAATAGACTTTTTATCCTGTTACAATGGTATCCTAGGTAGACCTTGGATACATGACATAAAAGCAGTGCCATCAACATATCACCAATTTGTAAAGCTACCAACTCCATGGGGAGTCGTCAAAGTCAATAGTGACCAACAGGAAGCTAAGGATTGCTACACAACATCAATGAAGGCTTCATCAAGACAAGCATAGCAATTACAGCAGGATGCACAGTGTTATCCTCAGGATGCAAAAGCACATCCTGATTAGGATGTAAAAGTAGTCTGTCTAGATGAAAACAACAAGGATATCACTGTGCAGATTGGTAAGAACATCCCTAATGATATTGAACAATCTTTAATCTTGTTTTTTAAATGCAAGATGTCGACATTTGCTTGGAAACATTAGGATATGACTCGCATCTCCAAGGATGTCATTACTCATAAGCTTGGAATAAACAAGAGCTTCAAGCCCATCCAACAAAAACGAAGAAAATTTGCACCTGAAAGAATCGCTATCATACAAGAAGAAGTGGATAGACTGTTGAAATCCAATATAATAAGGGAGGTCAAATTCCCAAGGTGGCTAGCCAACGTAGTCGTAGTACAAAAGAAGAATGGAAAATGGAAAGTATGTGTAGATTCACAGATCTCAATAAGGCTTGTCCTAAAGATCCATTTCCACTTCCACACATCGACTCAATGGTGGATGCCACAGCTGGACATGAAATGCAAACTTTCATGGACGCATCTTCAGGATTTTAACAAATCCAGATGGAACCAGATGACCAAGAGGATACTGCATTCATGACGCCATTAGGTATTTATTGTTATATTGCTATGCCTTTTGGACTAAAGAATGCAGGTGCAACATACCAAAGGTTGGTCAACATGATGTTCAAAGAAAAGATTGGGGACACAATGGAAGTCTACATCGATGATATGGTAGTGAAGTCCAAGAAAGCTGAAGACCATCTTCAGGATCTCAAAGAAGCCTTTGACATACTGGATGCTTATAATATGAAGTTGAATCTGGCCAAGTGCAATTTTGGAGTTGGTATAGAAGCCAGTCCAGAACAAATCAAAGTCATCCTAGATTTAAAATCTCCAACAATTAACAAGGATGTGCAAAGATTAACTGGCAGGATAGCAGCTTTGAACAGATTTATTTCAAAGTCTTCAGAAAAATGCAAAGAGTTCTATGATATCCTGAAGAAGAACAATAAATTTGACTGGGGACAAAAGCATGAGGAAGCATTGAAGAAGTTAAAAGAATATCTTGCAGTTTCTAAAAATGCAATAAGTGAAGTCTTGGTGAAAGACTTTGAAGGACAACATCATCCGGTTTATTATGTAAGTAAAACTTTATTGGATGCTGAAACCAGGTATTCACATATTGAACAACTTATTTTAGCTTTGATTATGGCGTCTACCAAGTTAAGGCATTATTTTGAAACACATAGGATACATGTTCAAACTAACTACCCAATTACGAATGTTAATTAAGTGCTTTTGACTTGGTATATGAGCCTAGAAATGCAATCAAATCACAGGCTCTAGCTGATTTTGTGGCTGATTTCAGTAGTGACATCCTAAGTGAGGTTGAAAAAGAAATACATCAACTAAATGAAAATTTAGAAAAATGGATTTTATACACTGTTGGTGCTTCAAATATGAGAGGTACAGGGTTAGGATTACTACTAAAATCACCACAAGGGGACATAATACCCCATGCAATTAGATGTGCAATTCAAGCAACCAATAATGAAGCTGAATATGAAGCTCTCATTGCTGGTTTGCAACTTGCTAAGGATATGCACGTTTCAAATTTAGAAGCATTTTTGATTCCTTGTTGATTACTAACAATTTTAATGGATCTTATGCAGTAAAAGGTAAAAAATTATCTGAGTATCTTGAAATAGTCAAGAAATTAGCATCTTGTTTTGCAGGATTTACATTAACACACGTACCTAGGGAAGAAAATGCTGAAGCTGATGCCTTGGCAAATTTAGGATCCTCCTTAAATGTACCAGAAGGATCCAAGATTCCGATCATTCACATCCTGAAGCTAGCAACTGTAGAAGTGCATCCTGAAGATAGCATTGTGAGGATAACATTATCCTTGCTACTCAGGATCAAGATGATACATCCTGGATGACTCTTATCATAAGATATCTCAAGGATAGTAACATTCCTGATAGGGAAAATGCTAGAGCTTTCAGGATGAAGGTATCCAAATTTATTATCATATACAATATATTGTATAGAAAGTATCTTGCAGGTCCATATCTAAGATGTATCGATAAGGAAGAAGCAAAAGAAGTTCTCAAGGATATCCACGAAGGAGATTGTGGAAATCACAAAGGAGGAAGAGCTTTATATTCAAAGACTCCAAGGAAAGGATACTACTGGCCAACCATGAAGAAGGATGCCATGCTACATTCTTAGAAATGTGATTCATGTCAAAGACATAGCAACATCCTCCACCAACCAGCTGAACTTTTACATCCTATTACCTCACCATGGCCTTTCATGAAATACATATATTTATATCAACATTTCCTACATTTTAAATAGTTTTTAGTTTAATTTTTATAAAATATTACTCCTATTTAGTTCGTATTATTTATTTAAAGGTTTCATGAGGAAACGAGCTAAAATGGCGCATTTGAGTAAAACTTGAGACTCACTAAAAATTTAGTGTTTTAAAGGGCCATCTAAATAAATATCTAAAATGTTGACTCTTATTTAAATTTTTGTGGGCCAGGACCCAAACAAAGATGGACATTAGGCTACAACCAAGAGTGAATGGGTTGCACTTATTTAGTTTGGGCTTCACCTCAACTACAACATATATTATTGTGCTAAAAAAAGAAATTTTTTGTTCAATGGCTGGCCCGATGCATCAGATCACGGAAGGTAGCAATTGGGCCTCGTCCAGAAAAGAAAAGTAGGTCATCAAAATGGTTGGTGTAACACCCCAACCGATGGCGGAAACATCGAGGTGTCACGTAAGAATGAGTATACAGTAGCACATGGTATTCAAGTTTTAATTTGAAATTTATTTAAAGTAAAAAAAATATCCAAATTGAAAATACATAATAAGTTTTGAATGGAATTCTAATACATCAAATAACCAAATAAAGCATAAACTTCAATTTGTCTTCTCATGCTAACACTCTAGTCTTCACGCATCATTATTTCCTGTTGAGTTGTAAAAATGGGGGGGGGGGGAGGTCAACTAGAAGTTGGTGAGAATACATAAGCCATGTCAAGCAATTAAGTTTAAGAATAAAAGTTTAGCAATTCATCTGTCTATTGTAAGTTTAAGTCTACATGAATAAACATGAAGTGTTGTATGCACATAATCAAACCTCCGACTAGTTTAGGTCCATCCCGTCATCCACGGTTCACCTTAATATCACGTTGGAACGATAACATTCACCCGCGCTCCCAATAAAAGATGGTCAACGAATCTAGGTGGGATTGTCAATCCAATAGATATATTATTGAGTATCGCCGGCTTGGCCATAGCTAATGATTATGTATGTTGAAGTTTAAGTCTAACTGTTGTTGTTGTCTAAATCATGAGGCATTCAAGTTTACAACTAGACATGTATGTAGAATTGCTTAAGTATAATGTTGCAAGTATAAAGAATTGCATAAACATGGTTACGTAAACTCACCTTAGCAAAGTATTAAGTCTCGAGAAAAAGTATAAGTGTAGCCCCAAAGTTGCCAAGTATTACCCTATGTATAAGGTAATAAATAAATCTAAGGCTTTCTAGTCTACAAGTATTTTCTAGGGTTTCGAATTTGGGTATAAGCATGCGTTTGATTAATAATTAAATTGTTTAATAAAAAAGAGAAATTCGATAAATAATCAAAAGTCTTTGTGTAAACTTTAGATTAAAGATGGTCACATTTTAAGGTTTTAAGTATGAAAATAATTTTTAAAAAATTATTTTCTTAAAAATAGAATATTTAATCTATTTATTTCAATTTGTCAAAATATAACTTTAATATCTAAAAATATTAAAATTAAATAATTTTTTTAAATTAAAATTTGTATTTCTGTTCTAAATGGACAGAATTAATTTATATAAAATTTTGGTGCAAAAATATTGAAAAATGAATTTATTATGATTTATTTATGATTAAAAGTAACAAAAATTGATCAAAAATATTAAATAAATGATTTTTTTTCGAAAATAAAAATCATTTCAGAAATGTTTAATGTTTTATAAACTCGGAATAATTTTTGTGGAAATTTATATAATCGTTTTGATATTTTTAGAGAATTTTATAATTATAATAGAATAAATTGGTAATATTTATTATATATAATAAATAAATAATTTTTGAAAAACTAAAAGTTGGATATTAAACTTCATCATAGGACTGACTTAAAATAAATTTTGTAGAATTTATAAACCTCTTTTGATATCTTAAAAACTATTTTAAAGGATTAAAAGGTTAAATATATATAAATAAAAGGTGTTAAAAACATTGGTTGCTTGTGGGATTCGAACCCGGGCCTATGGCCGGTTCGTTGTTTAAACTCAGCCCGCGTCTACCAACTGATCTGCTGATCAGTTGGTATTTGATTTCATTTGTTAAAATATAAAAACAGATACGATGAATTATCATCTTCCCCAAATAATAAGCATAAGAACCCTAGATTACTAATCAATTATAAGGCGCGGTTTAACCCCAATTAACAATGGGGTAAAAGTTTTACATCGGCCGATAAACGTACAAAAATAAACAATTAAGTCTTACCTTTAAGGATTGCTTCCTAAACAAAGGTCAACAAAAGTCAACGTTTCTTGGATTAGCAGCGAATAGCGACGGAACAGAATTTTGGAGGTTAAGGGTTTGTTTATCGGCACTTCTAGAGTGAAAATATGGATTCAATTTATACAAAACACTCGGATTCCTCGCTTTAAAAAATTTGACCCATTCCTAAATTGTATACGCGTGAAAGAAGCAAAAGGAGCAGATTTTGCGATGATTGCGGGACCAGTGGACGTGTCCAAATATGTCGGTCATTTATGCCATGATTGGTCCCAAAATTTCAGCTTAAAAATCTTGAATTGAGGTTGGTCAATGGCCTGTAGTCAACCAGTCGGGTCCTTCTGATCATCGCACAGCCAAGGGAAAAAGGAGAGGGGGTTTTGGGCCGTGTTTGATGGGCTGGGTTTTGTGGGCCGATGGTAGTCACAACACAAGAGTTTGTTTGGCCTAGTTTTGTAAGGAGATGATAGGTTTGTGTTGTTTTCTTTTTTTTTCTTTTTTTTATAAAGACTGAAATATTATTATTATTATTATTATTATTTTATACATTTATATATATATATATATATATAAAAGTTGTGAGTTAGGAAAATAGAGACTTAGGCACATTTGTATAATATTAATGATAAATATGTAACAAAAATAAGGGCTTTATGTATAAAAATTTGGGGGAAAATTTTGCGATGTTACAGTCTCCCCTACTTTTGGAAACTTCGTCCCGAAGTTTATTGAAAACATAGGGTTGAAGGTGATTGGGTAGAAATTAGGACAAGTGGTCTGGAAATTTTATGTTAGGACACGACATGAAGAGAATAATCTTGTTTCAAATAATTTGGATAAGAGTGTAGGATTAGGTGTTTCTTGAAATCGCAAGGAGAATAAGAATCTTAAGTTTTAGGAGTCCTAAAAAGGAATGAGTTGATGGACTATTGAAAGACTAAATGAACTACCAGGTAACTAAGGTTTATAATTGGTCAACTACTGAAAACCTTGATAGAATATCACACTACCTTAACGTACCTGTAAATTCATGATTACGTTCCGGACCGCAATCACCAATTTACCTTACCTTAGGGTTTTGTGTCCTTCTATGACTCTACCGATTGTTGAGCAGGTTCGATAGCCTCCTCCAGTCGTTGAGCAGGTTGTAGGGCCTCTCCCGACTGTTGAAAAGACATGATGACCTCTACCAATCGTTGAGTAGGTTATTTGGTAGTCAATTAACTGTTGAACAAGTACTTCATCCACTATCAGTTATGTTTATGTAAGCAAGTTTATAAGTATAACGAGTATGGTTTAGATATTGATATAACAATTAGTTCACATTCAAGTAAGCATGCATCCAAGTGTTGTGATCATACTAGATAAACGACTCTCATGTAAAAGACGAAAATTCCAATACTTGAATCAAAGCGTCAATACATAGAATTTTAAATGCAAAATAACATTCAAACGGTGGAACTTGTTGTTAAGTAGCTGGAGGGTCCCTAGCAGGATTATTTGGAGCAGCAAGGGCGTTTGCAGCAGGAATTCGACAAACGTTCGCAAGATGCCCATACCTTTGACAATTGGTACACTGACGGCAGGGCACTTGGGTTGGGTGGTGATACTGACAGGTGTCACATTTAGGTTGGTTCCCGTTATATTGTTTCTTGTTGGGTGGGACAGTGGCGTCTATTGCAAAATTCCCGACCTTGCGCCTTCCATTGGTTGAGGCCTCAGTTTATTTTCGACGGCAGGTTGGGGAGTATCCTTCGCAACAGTTTTCTTTTCCCCTTTCCGAGTCAGGGATCCTGCCTTCACATGGTTATCTGTTAGGGTGGCCGCCAAACACTTTGCTTCCTCCAGAGTAGCAGGGTTCCTTCCCCACACCGTGTCCTGAATCTACATGGGTAAGCCACCAATGTATTATTCGATCGCAATAGGCAAGGGGGTGACCTTGTGCGGTAGCAGTAGACTAAGTTCGTGAAAACGAGTGTTGTAGGCAAGGTTTTCTCCATTGTCCTGAGCAAGATCATGAAACTCATCTTCTAACTTTTTGATTTCATTACGGGGGCAGAACTCTGCCTTCATAATGTCTTTAGCTTGATCCCAAGTTAAGGCCAGTGCGACTTCAGCTCCACGGGTGCGCTTTTCCTCATTCCACCAAGTGAGTGCTCGTTTGTGAAGAACACTCATGGCATAGCGAACCTTAAAGTTATCAGGACACTCACTGTTAATGAAGGTATTCTCAATACCCTCGAACCATTGCAGAAGACCCGTGGCTCCTTTATCTCCACTGAACCTAGGGGGATTAAAGGTGTTAAAGTGTTTAAGAGTGCAAGCTGGGAGACCATTCCCGTTCCCATTCCCATTTCCATTGTGGTTTCCATTGCCATTTCCATTTCCACTGCCGTTTCCGTTTCCGTTCACCTGGATAACTTGAGACTGTAAGTTAGGAACCAGAGTTGCGATCTGTTGTGCCATTTGTTGAGAGATGATCGCAGCCAGTTGAGCATCAACGCCATTGTTGTTGTTGATATTGTTGTGGTTGTGGTTAGCGTTGGGGTTATGGTTGTGGTTGTCGCCACCTTCCTCATGGTTCTCACCATTGTTATTGCGAGTGCTGCGACGTGGAGGCATGATCTGTAAGAGACACAATGGAATGAATGAGGTTATATAAGGAATGTAATCATTTATTCATTAATTAAAACGAATAAACGAAAACGTTGACTTATCAAAGATTCTAGATTCTAATAACATAGTGAAGACATGCTTTAGCCTATAAGTGAACACTCATCCTGAGAATTCCCAGGTAGGCATCCGGGTCCCTCGTCTGATTGGGATATATGCGCAATGCCAACCTAGATAGAAGACTCAAAATACAGGCGTTCACCCTTCCAGATTTGCATGTGTTCGTTATTAAAATCTAGAACTTCGACGAGATCTCAAGGTGGTTCAGGCTAAACCTGAGGATTTTGTCCTATTAATCTAATGGTGGATCAGGATTGCAGCAGACGAATAAGAGTAGTCACTTGTAAGGCTTAGGGTTATATAAGGTATAGGATAGGGATAAGATTAAGGAAGCAATTAGGGTTACAAGTAAGAGAAGCAAGTACTGTTTAAATCCCTAAGGTTATAGTCTAGATTATTTTCTAATAACCTAATTCCCTATAACCAAGGCTCTGATACCAATCTGTAACACCCCAACCAATGGCAGAAACATCGAGGTGTCACGTAAGAATGAGTAGACAGTAGCACATGGTATTCAAGTTTTAAATTGAAATTTATTTAAAGTAAAAAAAAAATATCCAAATTGAAAATACATAATAAGTTTTGAATGGAATTCTAATACATCAAATAACCAAATAAAGCATAAACTTCAATTTGTCTTCTCATGCTAACACTCTAGTCTTCACACATCATTATTTCCTGTTGAGTTGTAAAAATGGGGGGGGGGGGGGTCAACTAGAAGTTTGTGAGAATACCTAAGCCATGTCAAGCAATTAAGTTTAAGAATAAAAGTTTAGCAATTCATATGTCTATTGTAAGTTTAAGTCTACATGAATAAACATGAAGTGTTGTATGCACATAATCAAACCTCCGACTAGTTTAGGTCCATCCCGTCATCCAAGGTTCACCTTAATATCACGTTGGAACGATAACAATCACCCGCGCTCCCCATAAAAGATGGTCAACGAATCTAGGTGGGATTGTCAATCCAATAGATCTATTATTGAGTATCGCCGGCTTGGCCATAGCTAATGATTATGTATGTTGAAGTTTAAGTCTAACTGTTGTTGTTGTTGTCTAAATCATGAGGCATTAAAGTTTACAACTAGACATGTATGTATAATTGCTTAAGTATAATGTTGCAAGTATAAAGAATTGCATAAACATGGTTACGTAAACTCACCTTAGCAAAGTATTAAGTCTCGAGAAAAAGTATAAGTGTAGCCCCAAAGTTTCCAAGTATTACCCTATGTATAAGGTAATAAATAAGTCTATGTCTTTCTAGTTTACAGGTATTTTCTAGGGTTTCGAATTTGGGTATAAGCATGCGTTTGATTAATAATTAAATTGTTTAATAAAAAAGAGAAATTCGATAAATAAATAATCAAAAGTCTTTGTGTAAACTTTAGATTAAAGATGGTCACATTTTAAGGTTTTAATTATGAAAATAATTTTTATAAAATTATTTTCTTAAAAATAGAATATTTAATCTATTTATTTCAATTTGTCAAAATATAACTTTAATATCTAAAAATATTAAAATTAAAGAATTTTTTTAAATTAAGATTTGTATTTCTGTTCTAAATGGACAGAATTAATTTATATAAAATTTTGGTGCAAAAATATTGAAAAATGAATTTATTATGATTTATTTATGATTAAAAGTAACAAAAATTAATCAAAAATATTAAATAAAAGATTTTTTTTCGAAAATAAAAATCATTTCAGAAATGTTTAATGTTTTATAAACTCGGAATAATTTTTGTGGAAATTTATATAATCGTTTTGATATTTTTAGAGAATTTTATAATTATAATAGAATAAATTGGTAATATTTATTATATATAATAAATAAATAACTTCTAAAATATAAAAACAGATACGATTAATTATCATCTTCCCCAAATAATAAGCATAAGAACCCTAGATTACTAATCAATTATAATGTGCGGTTTAACCCCAATTAACAATGGGGTAAAAGTTTTACATCGGCCGATAAACGTACAGAAATAAACAATTAAGTCTTACCTTTAAGGATTGCTTCCTAAACAAAGGTCAACAAAAGTCAACGTTTCTTGGATTAGCAGCGAATAGCGACAGAACAAAATTTTTGAGGTTAAGGGTTTGTTTATCGGCACTTCTAGAGTGAAAATATGGATTCAATTTATACAAAACACTCGGATTCCTCGCTTTAAAAGATTTGAGCCATTCCTAAATTGTATACGCGTGAAAGAAGCAAAAGGAGCAGATTTTGCGATGATTGCGGGACCAGTGGACGTGTACAAATATGTCGGTCATTTATGCCATGATTGGTTCCAAAATTTCAGCTTAAAAATCTTGAATTGAGGTTGGTCAATGGCCTGAAGTCAACCAGTCGGGTCCTTCTGATCATCGCACAGCCAAGGGAAAAAGGAGAGGGGGTTTTGGGCCGGGTTTGATGGGCTGGGTTTGATGGGCTGGGTTTTGTGGGCCGATGGTAGTCACAACACAAGAGTTTGTTTGGCCTAGTTTTGTAAGGAGATGATAGGTTTGTGTTGTTTTTTTTTTTTTTTTTTTTTTTTTTTTTTTTATAAAGACTGAAATATTATTATTATTATTGTTATTATTATTATTATTATTATTATTATTATTATTATTATTATTATTATTATATACATTTATATATATATATATATAAAAGTTGTGAGTTAGGAAAATAGAGACTTAGGCACATTTGTATAATATTAATGATAAACATGTAACAAAAATAAGGGCTTTATGTATAAAAATTTGGGGGAAAATTTTGCGATGTTACAGTTGGCGGTTATGTTATAAAAGCAAACTAGTGTTTTAGTTACCCGCGCTTGGTTGCAGGAGCTTCTGTTTTTTTGCGGGTTTGAAATACAGTAGAGATAACATTAGGGTGACTGTTTGGCCCAGCCAACATTTAACTCACGCAAAATATTTCGCGCAGCCACATTTAATGCCCCTTTAACTTAGAGGGGGCGGTGTTCCTGGGTTAATGGGGCGCCAAATGCCTCATTTCACCCCATTTAACATATGATTACACGTGGTCTAAAGGTAGTCACACTTCACATGTCCAGGTTTTAAACTTTTTTTTTTTGGACGATAGCGACATGTGGGTAAGCTTGTCTTTTGCAATTAGTCATAGTCTCATAGATTGCACATTTTCACATCATATTTGTTCTTATATTGGGCCAGGTTAAATGATATCATAGATTTGGGCTTTTAGGGTATAGGCTTTTAACCTCGGTCCAGTTTGTTACACAATTTTGTAAGTCAATATTTTGAAGTCAAAAGTGGTTGGCGACACTGTAGAAGTGTCGCTTAATTATAGTATATATAATAGAAAGAGGGGGGAACAAGCGAGCAGAGTGGAGTGACGTTGACTAGTGGGTGTGCTCTAATCATTTAGAGCAAATTTCATTGCAACAAAAAAGAGAAAATTAATAATAATAAAGTGAGGATGAGTGGAAAGCTAAGCAGGGGAATCACGTGAAAGGTGAAGGCATTTTCTTTGGCGACTGTTAATTGTATATCTTCGGTTTGTTTTATTTCTTTTATTATTTGTGTTATGGATTTAGACAGTAAACTTATTTGTTTTGTCTTGTTATTAGTTATGAGTGGCTAGGTCTATTTTGGTTGTTTAGATTTGGGATGACTATTGATTAATGTTGATTGTTTTTTTTTTTTTTTTTTTTTTTTTTTTTTTTTTTTTTTTTTTTTGGTATTTGGTACTCGTTTAACACTTGTTTATGTATAAAAAATCGAAAGTTTATTGGTTTTTGTTGTGATTTATTACCTAGATGATGCTGGCGTTATATTTATATTCATATGTGACTATAGTTTATTGACTTAGTGTTTTTAAATTAAAAGTTGCATATTTTTATCTTTTGCTTTGTGTGATGATTTGATATGTTGACTTGTTGACTTAGGATCTAGAAATTGTGTATTTAACATCGCTTTGGGTTTGTCACCTACCTTGAGACCGAGAGGAGAAATGTTGTGGGTTTGATAGAATTTGTTGGTTTATTTGGTTAGATATTGCACGATAGTGAATGTCTTTCCCGATATCATTTTTATCCGCTTTCCCAAACATTTACCTTTAGGAATAGATTCACCCCTTGATACCGTTAGGTGTTTCGTGATTAGTGAGACCGAGAGGAGATCTAATTTTTGGGTGCGTAAACTTTTATGTTTGGTGAGACCGAGAGGAGATCCTACCGGTGAGCTTCACACTGCTTAGGATTTCATTTAGTGTTCTAGTGAGACCGAGAGGAGATCTAGATACTATAGTGTTTCCCAAGTTGGTTATATCCTTATATCCCTGTAGTCATTCGAGTATCCATTTTCCGTTAGCTTTCAGCTTTATCATTAGGAATCCCAGTCTAGGCAGCCATCTTCCCTATTTCCGATTTCCCCTTTTCTGAGCGTTTACTCCCAGATCTCTCATACTTGCTGCTTGTTTATTTCTTGTCTTATTTTATTTTTATTTTATTTGTTTACTTGTTTATCGTTTTAGTTATTTGCTAGTTAAAAATCATGCTCTTTTACATAGAATAGGACTCGACAGAGGTTTAGTATCGAGGCCTGCATATCAGTGTCCACGGATTGATACTCGGTCTTATCGACTTTACTACACTACGACCGGTACACTGCCGTGTTGTGTGGTTTAGCTTGGTGATTCCATTTTTAAAACCAGATTGTGAAACTTGAATTATTTATATATATAAACCAGTACAATCAGATGTAGTAGGAAAACTACCTAAAGCTCCTGGTGGAAAGGTGTTCATGTTGGTCATGACTTATTATTTCTCAAAGTGGATTGAAGCCAAAGCATTTGTACAAGTCAGAGACAAGGAAGTAGTATCCTTCATCAAAAGAAACATCCTAACAAGATTTGGTGTACCAGCTGAGATTATATGTGACAATGGATCTCAATTCATTAGCAACAGAACTACCAGTTTTTGTGAAATCTGGGGAATCAAGATGATAACATCAACACCTGTCCATCCTCAAGCCAATGGACAAGAAAAATCTTCCAACAAGATCATTGTCAACAATCTGAAGAAGAAGCTTGGAGAAAAGAAAGGGAAATGGGCAAAAGAGCTTCCATTTGTATTTTGGGCAGATAGGACTACTTCCAAGAATGCAACTGGCCAAACACCTTTTTCTTTGGTCTTTGGAACAGAAGCAATGCTCCCAACAGAAATGGTAATGCCTATTGCCAGAAGACATCTTCAGGATGCAACTACCAATTCAGAAGCATTGTTACAAGATCTTGAAACAGTGGATGAACTTAGAGATGCAGCAAAATTGAGGGTGGCAGCCTATCAACAGAGGATTGCCAAAGCATACAACAAGAATATAAGAATAAGAAGATTCAAAGTGGGAGATTCGGTTCTAAGAAAAGCCTTCCAAAACACTACCAAGTCAAGTGATGGTAAGTTAGCTCCTAAATGGGAAGGACCATACTTGATCGATTCTGAAGCTGGCAAAGGAGCATATTGGCTCTCAACTTTGGAAGGAAAAATTCTACCATGGTCTTGGAATGCAATCTGTCTTAAATATTATCACATATGAGGTATGAAAACTTTCTATCTTTATTTACATTACATTTTCTTAAATGATCTCACAACTAAATATGCTCTAGTATATAGTCCATCCTAAGAATTTTTCAGGTCTATCTTGATGATGAAACTTTGAAGACTAGAGGGTTGGCCACCCTCTCCTAAGTTATGGTGCCTGACACCTTCCTAAGGTTTAAAGGTTTTCACCTTTCACATTGGGTTAGCAACCCCGCCTAGACACACTTTATTCGTGTATATCTTTAGGATGGTGGGACCAGATCATGTAAAAGTGGCTGACAATCTCATCATTTTTGGAGTATACATTGAATCCCTAAGGTTTAGACATTTTTCAATGTTTCTTTCTCGTACTTGGTCTAGTCGCCAGTGGCCTTGTCGCCAGTTGTCTTAGGCCTTGTCGCCAGCCATCCTCAAGATGTTAGGTTTGGCCTTGTCGCTAGTCCTTCTTAAGATTATACATTAGTATGGGCTTGATCCCAGTTTATGTAAGGCCTTGTCGCTAGTATAATAACTATATTTACCTTTCTACAAGATATTATCAAAAGTTATTAATACTTTCTTGAAAAGGGAAAAATCTTTAAGTCTATCTTGAAGATGCAACAGATGAAACACTGGGGACATTTTGAAGAACATCCTAAAGATACAACACTCACTAGGGACATCCTCAGGATGTCGTTAATACAAAAAATGATGTCTTGAAGACCTATTGCTGGAATTGGACAAAGGTACGAGAACATAAATAATCTCATTCTTTATGCTTGTTGCTTAACAATATTGCAGGAGATCATAAGAATACAAAAGACAAGATGTAGCCTCAAAAGAGTTACCATATTATTTATTTATCAAAGTCAAAATCGATGTCAACCCCTGGCTTCATCCAAAACAAGGACCCATCGACCATGGGTTAACACCTTTGGTCCAGGTCAGATAAAGATTTGGGGCTTCGTCTTGAAAACCAAGATCCCTCCACCCCATACCATTCATTGTCTAAACATATAAAAAAGTGAATTGTTCGAAATTGTTTAGCCACATGCTACTACCATAAAATACCACCAAAAAAATTATAAAAAGTGGGCTCCAACCTAGTCATTATATCCTTCATCACCCACTTCTAACTCCTTCACCACCTCAGCCACCTTAGCATCAGCCTCCTTCACCTCAGCATCCTTAGACCCCTCAGGTGCATCCTAAGGATTTGCAAGAGCAGCAAGCTCATGAACCACTTCCTTTCCATCCATCCAGGCTCTTGATTTTCTCCTGCCAGCATTTGGCTTCCCACTCCTCATGGTTGAAGTTGGGATCTTCACCTTGCAGGGCTATCTTTACCCTTGCCTGCAGGACAGAAATAGTGCTAGACTTCATCAAACCCTGCATGTACTCTTCCATCTCCTTGCCATGATCCAGCACCATCTGGGCATGTACAGATTTCGCCTGTTTCAGCTCAGCCTCTACCTTGTCTAATTTTTTCTCAAGATATTTGCCCTTATCATCAGCAATCTTTTTCACATCCTCAAGTTTAGACTGGGTATCACTGAGCTCTTTGGTAACTCCTTCAAAGGACTTCAAGAGATATTCATGTCCCTATGCAAGAAAGAAAACAGGTAAGCATCTTATCTTTGACATTTTTTTTAAATCTTCTTGTTGCCATCCTCAGGATAACAATGTACCTGGAGAGTGAACTGAGAAATCTTCCCCAAGACATCTTCAAAACTAAGTCCCTCAAAGTGTAATATCACGTAATATTTAATAAATAAGATTCCCCGTTTATTTGCCCATTTTAAGTCGTGACATTTTACATGTCCTTTTTAATTATTATTTTTAGTTAAATGATTAATTAAAAGTTAAAATAAATTAAGTTTTATAAAGAGATGGTAAATAAATCTTTTAATTTTTTTTTTGTCTTTGGCCATGTTTGAACCTGTGACCAAAAAAATATAATAAAACGCAAGCTTTAACACAAACAACCAACACCACTCTATCACTTTGGTTGATAGTATCATATTTGGAAGCAAACAATACATAACCATTAACCATCAGCCCCAATCAGCATCCCAGCCCCTAAACCCTGTCAACCAGACCCGACCCAATGCTGCAAGCCCCTCTCTGTGATCAGATACTCAACCCGGACCCAAAACCTCGACCCACCGACTGCAAATTTAAAATTTTACGCACCTTGAGTTGAATTTGGAAACCATTTTGATTGATATATGACCAACACATTATTCTCGGTCATAACAAACCCTGTTGGAAGAATAATCTTTGATTAATTATCTTATCATAAGTATTATTATTATGTTTATTAAATAGGTCTGACAATTGTATAGTTTGTTTAAGTCACACATGGGTCAAAATAGGCATTTATCATCGGTTAGATACATACCGATTAATGTGAAAGTTTGTAGGTAGTTAAGGAGTTAAGTAGTTGTGTTGTTTCATACCCACAACGTTTAGTCTGTATATATATGTCAATTATGTATTAGAATTGAAGTATCGATTTCTGAATTATCACTTAAACTGTCTCTTAAATATTCTGCACATTATTATCATAGTTTGTTATTTCCTATAACCGCCCAAAACATCAGTTTCTATCATGGAATCATTATTATCCGAAGACCTGTGAAGAAAGAAACAACCGAGTGATTTGGTTAGGAAGGAATCCGTTTGCAGTCAAGAAAGAAGAAGATATATGTGATGATTACAAGGCCCAGGGGTGCAGTCTCTCACCTAAATTCCAGACCACTTCTCAAAGGCGTGAAGGCAAGGAGAAGGCATATGATCGTGATGATCATCAATGGAAGTTTGGCCAGAAGAATTAATCTATATCTATCTCCTTTCATGGATTCATCAAGGGAGTATTTACTGCAGAAAGAAAGAGACCATCAGAAGTATGGCGGTTATATGTACAAAAGTTATGGAAAGAAGGAGATCAATTGGCAATATCCTAAAGGTATGTGTTATTCCTATTGTAACCAACCATTCCATTACAGAAAAGACTGTCCAAAACGAATAGGAAAGATCGAATTTATGATAAAGGGGACAGATGGAAAGACATGGAATGATATTTGGTATGCAAGTATCAATAGGGAACAACATGCCACGGGTTACAAGTTTTTGTTCAAAAACATGGAAAATACGTTTGGTATAGAGGGAAATATAGAAGGATTTAAGAGAGATCTTTATAAAGGAAGGGGAAGTGTAGAGATTTATAGCCAAGGGCAGACTCATACGATCAGGAATGTGTATTACATTCCAACACTTAGAAGGAATGTACTAAGTGTAAAGAAATTGATCTTAGAAGGGTATGTGATCAAATGATGGTGATGTGTGTTTTATCACCAAGGAACAAGATAAATTCCCCTCTATTCAACCAAACATTCACTGCTGGAACTACAATGAATTTCATGATCCATATTCCTGTCCAAATATCGTAGATTGTGAAAAGAATAACAAGAGAAAAATGAAAGGGAAGGACAAAGTGGAAGAAAGTTCATCAATGGACAAGGAGTATGAAAGGATGGCCGTGAAAGAACATCATCAACAGAAACATACCAACGAGGACAGAAGTGCACAAGGAACAAGTCAGGGAAATGAAACAGAAGTATATCCAAAGAATTCAGAATTAGAAAATTGTACAGCCTTTATGGATATGATCCATATTGCTACTCAAGTTGACAGGCACAAGATTAAATTCAAAGCAGAATTTGAAAGAATTTTGGCATGGTTTCTAAAGGATTTTCTGGAAATAAAATCCAACATGCCAATTCCACCAAGAGATCATATGGGTAGGAAGATTGATCTCTTAGACCTCTACATGATAGTGGACAGATTTGGTGGATTTGATGCAGTCAACAAATACGATATGTGGGTTCAAGTAGCAGTCTGAATGGGTTATGGGTCTGGGTTATGGGTCACTTATATGCAGTATCTAGAGATCCTAAATTGGTACCATCAGAAGTTCAAAGGAAGAGAGTTAAAGGTTGAAACAGATGAAGATAATGCAGGCTTCAAGATGGGTTACAAGGAAATGAAGAACAGTGACCTTCCTCTAAAGAAAAGGTCCAAAACTTCCAGCAGTGAAGAATGATCGAGCAGCAGAATCAAGGCATGATAAATCAAATATTAGGGGTATGAATGTTGGAAGAATAATCTTTGATTAATCATCTTATCATAAGTATTATTATTATGTTTATTAAATGAGTGTGACAGTTGTATAGTTTGTTTAAGTCACACATGGGTCAAAATAGGCAGTTATCATCGGTTAGATACATACCGATTAATGTGGCAGTTAAGGGGTCGAGCAGTTGTGTTGTTTCATACACACAACGTTTAGTATGTATATATATGTCAATTATGTATCAGAATTGAAGTATCGATTTCTGAATTATCTCTTTAACTCTCTCTCAAATATTCTGCACATTATTATCATAGTTTGTTATTATCTATAACCGCCCAAAACATCAGTTTCTATCAAACCCGTGATTAACTTAAGTATACCTGCTGACAGCTAACTTGATGACTGATTGACTCGGCTTTGACCGAAACTTGGTCAAAGATTAAAACTTTCCAATATACAATTACATTATATATTGAACCTCATTTGATGATCAGAACTACCCGAAAATCATAAACTCAGTACCATTTTTCATTCACAAACTCGCTGTTGGGTCTGCTGACCTGGAAAGAACAGATGATTGAAAAGCCAAAATATGTTAACTATTGATTCCACAAATAAACAGTCCTTACAACATATTCTTCCCAAAAGACTGCTGACCCTAACAACTGTTCCATCCAAACAACTGCTGATACAACTGCTGATACAAAGGACTGCTAGAGAACAACTGATAGAGAACAACTGCTGACCAAAGGTCTGATGAAGAAACAACTGCTGATCAAGTACTAAAGACTAAAGGTCTGTTGGAGTCAACAGCACTTTGACTTCAACAGATGTTGCAAGACCATTAGAGTTTTCCCTTAGCAGTAGTTTATCTTACAGTGTTTTGTAATGTAACAGTACAATGTATAGGGCAGATGTTTTATGTTGTTATTCTGTTAGAGGTCACTATCTTAGGTGACGTCAGCACATGTCACCAGTGGTTTAGGTTTGTCTATAAATAGAACAGTGCTTGTACTGTTCTATTAGATCACACACAAACATTCTCTCAGACAAACAATCACTGTGTGATCAGGCTGAGGGGGAGTATTTGTACTGATTGTAATCTTTCAATAAATGAAAGCATTTGATCATTGATAACAATTATTCCCATTGTTTTGATTATAGTTTATTATTCCGCTGCACTTTCCATATATACTTATATCATTCATTTCTCATCTTATTCTAAATACATCAAAACAATCAAACTCAGATCCTAACAATTGGTATCAGAGCTTGGTCAATTAAATTCGATCTAACAAATCAATTTAATATAAACAGATCAGCTCACAATTATTGATATCGTTTGTCTGTTGGATTGAAAACAGAGTAATAGTTTAATTTCGATTCAACCGTTTTTAAACAGACTTTGTTTTTGAAAAATCAGAGAATGGCTTCAATCAATCACGATCCACATAACACTGGCACGAACAACAAGCCACCGATGCTTGTCAGATCTGAATACAATATCTAGCAACGTCGGATGAGCCATGTTCTAGCTCAACAGAACACTGGGTGTTGGAAGTCGGTTATCTTCGGACCACATGTTCCGATGGTGCCGAGTACTGAAGATCCCAAGGTTCAGGAGCCAAAGAAACTTGAAAACTACTCCGACCAGGATTTTCAGAAAATTGAGTTAGATGCTAAGGCCTTCAGTATTGTGGCCATGGCTCTACCCAATGATATATAAGCTGGGCTGTTACACTGTAACAGTGCAAAGGAGTTGTGGGATGCACTGAAAGAACAATTTGGTGGGACTGAAGAGGTTATTGAAAACAATCGTGAAATACTTAACCAACAATATGAAACATTCAGTCATGTCAAGGGATAGTCATTAACTCAACAATTTGAGAGGTTTAACTGTCTCGTTAGTGAACTAAAATTGGTTGGTCTTACCTACCCTCATTCAACCCTGAACCATAGGTTTTTAAGATCATTACCAGACAAATGGGATACTATTGCTATTGTTATGAGAAACTCAATTGGATTTAAGGACCTATCACTGACCCAGCTTCATGGTAAGCTCTTGTCCTATGAGAGAGAGCTTAACCAGAAAAAGAAGCTCCAGGACTCTGGAAAATTGTCTGATGATTATGTATTTGGGAATACAACACTTTTGGGTCATGATGAGGTGCCTGGAAATACTAAGGATCAGAGTTATGATCATTTCATTGACATAACTTCAGGTTTTAACTCAGGTTTTAACTCTGATTCTTATTCACCAAACTATGCTTTCACAGCAAGTGGTGGTGATATCCAGGCATCTGATAACATATCCTTTGAGTGTGATGACCTGAAATACTTTGACCCTGATGATTTGGAAGAAATGGACATTATGCACCAATTGGCCCTTCTTAGTGTAAGAACTAACAATTTTTACAAGAAAACTGGGATAAGGTTTCCAGGGTTAACTGGCAGATCAAAGGTTGGGTTGGATAAATCAAAGATAAAGTGTTATAAATGTCATAGACTTGGTCATTTTGCTAGGGAATGTAGGAGTCAACATGGTACACCTATAATCACCTATCCAAATCAAAGACCTCACACCAACACTTATCAAAACTCCTACCATACCTTTGGACCAAATGTGCAAAACACTGCTCATTTTGCACAGTCCTCAAACACTGTTCCTGTCCAGTATGTCCAAACCACTGTTCCTCAGATCCACTATGTGCAAATACCTATTGCTCAAGCACCTGTGCAAACGACTGTTACTCCATCCTCTGCTCCTGCAGAGACCAGTCAACAGAGCTTCTTTACACAAGGCTTGGTTGATTGGAGCAGCCTACCAGATGAGTTGACAGATGAAAATTTTGCATTAGTTGCCAAAGCTGAAAATGAACCAGAAAACTTTTGTTTCATGGCTATGTTAGATGAGGTTGAATCTGAGGAGGTGGTGACTGAATCTAATGTTGTGACTGATGATGTTGTTGATGAAGTTGTTACAGGTGAAAAACCTGAAGAAGAGGTTGTGAATCTCTCAGATCCCTGGGGTGCATCTGATGATTGTGAGTGCAAGTGTGATTGTGCATTGATGGCTGCTGCTAAGGTATCTCCTCAAATTCTTAAGGATTTGGGTTCTGACAGATGTGCAATAGCATTTTCTAACATCAAAGAGGTGAATGAAAACCTTAGAAAAAAAATTTTAGATGATGAAGTTAAATTTGAGAAACTTTCAAAAGATTTAAAAACAAGTTTAACTGAAAAGAATCTGAAATAAGTAGCTTAAAACATGAAGCAACCATAACCAAAGACCAGCTCAAAACTATGATAACAAAATATCAGAGTTGTAAAAGTGAGCTTGAGTCCACCCAAGTTGAATGTGAGAAATGGGTTGAATCATGTAGAGGATTTGAGATGCTACTCAACAAACAAACCAAAAGTCACGTGAAGTTTGGTTTTGGTTTTGAAACCACTGCTCCAGCTTTTGAAAACACTGATAAAAGGGATCAAAAGTCTATTGAGATAGTACCAACAAACTTGCAGGGGCAAGAGATTAAAATCACTGAACCAAATGGTAAGAAAATTGTTCTTGAAAAACCAGAAGGTTCCTCATCATTCATTGAACTTGAAAAGTATGAATTTAAACCTACTTGGTCTGATGAGTGTGGTACTCTTGAGAATTTTAAACCTGTTGATTTTAAAACACCTGAAGGAAAGGCAGCTCCTCAGGCAAAAATCATTCCCTTGAAAAACCTTCCAGCAGATGCTCAAACATCTGCTAAAAGGAAGGCTGAAAAAGGCAAGAAGAAAGAAAAGACTGTCCACTTGTTCTGTGATTTCTGTGAAAAGAAGAATCATGTCACTAAAAACTGTTTTCTTCTAAATCATATGACATTAACAAAGGAACAAGTGTATGTGATTCCAAAGCCACATGTTCAATATGTGGGAAAAAGAATCACAAAACCAAAGAGTGCTTGTATCTTAAAAATTTTGATGTGAAAATACAAGAGTACAATGCTAAAACTCTTGCAAATCCTGGGGTAAGTACTTCAAAAGGAAAGCCCAAACAGACCTTCACTCCTGTCCAAACATCTATTACTAAAAGTCTTGAAACATCTGCTCCTAGGGATGTCCAAGTAACAGATGCTCCACCCACAAGCAAGTACCCAAGAGGATATGGACAACCACCGTGTCATAGTCTGTCACATGTTTATGAGGAGCCAAAAAGACCCTCTAAACCAAGAGTGAACAGAAACCCCTATGGGTATTATCATCTGTCTGGAAGTGATCAAACAACTGTTGCCCCAAGTTTTGACATTCAAGCACTGGCAAATGGTCAGCAGCAGTTGTTGAACTTGATTCAAAAATTAGTTTAAACCACTGATCATCTTCCAAAGCTTGAGTCTGAAAAGTCTGAGGACCCATCCAAAGCCAACTTGGCTTTGGACACTCACCAAAACTAATCCATTACTGCTGTGCAGGGAGCTTCTGCTTGTTTAGATAGTCTTTGGTATGTAGATAGTGGAGGCTCCAGGCACATGACAGGATGTAGAGCCCTTCTTCTGGACTTCTTAGCTCATGGAGGCGGTGATATATCCTTTGGTAATGATTCAAAAGGTAAGGTGTTGGGGTCAGGGACTGTACAAGCTGGGAAACTCAAGTTTGAAAATGTCAATCTTATTGATAATCTCAAGTTTAATCTTCTGAGTGTTTCACAAATGAGTGACAAAGGTTATGGCTCATTCTTCACAAAGAAAACTTGCAAGATTATTGGGCCAGAAGTGGTGAAAAAGATTGATACCATCATTGCTGAGAGCAAAGCATAACTTGTTGCTCATAGAAGTGGCAATGTGTATGTTGTTGATATGTTAAAGGACAATCCTATGGCAAATGTATGTTTGTTTTCTGCTGCCTCCACAAAGGAGACAGAATTGTGGCATAGGAGACTGGGTCATACCAACCTTAACACTATCAATACACTCTCTAAACAAAGTCTTATCAGAGGCTTACCATCAAAAGAATTCAAATGTGATGAGCATTGTGTTTCATGTTTAAAAGGGAAACAACATAAAAGCTCTTACAAATCCATTGATGAGTCCAAAACCAGTCAATGTCTACAATTGTTGCACATGGACTTGTTTGGCCCTCTTAAAATCATGAGTCTAAGAAGAGAAAGATTTTGTCTTGTCATAGTTGATGATTTTTCTAGGTTTACATGGACTTACTTTTTATATTCTAATGATGAGATTGCAGGTATATTGAAGGACTTTGACACCAAAGTTGAAAAACAATATGACTTGCCAGTAAAAGTCTTCAGGAGTGACAATGGAACAGAGTTTAAAAATAAGGAGTTGGATGATTTCTGTGTGTCAAAAGGGATTGTGAGGCAGTACAGCATCCCAAGAACACCAGAGCAAAATGGGGTGGTTGAAAGGAAAAATAGAACCCTTATAGAAGCTGCAAGAACCATGCTAGCAGATTCTGGTTTGCCGTTGTCCTTCTGGGCAGAAGCTGTAAACACTGCTTGCTATGTTCAAACAGAGTTTTGATCAACCCTAGACATCAAAAAACTGCTTATGAAATTTTGTTCAAAATCAAACCATTAATTTCATTTTTCAAAATCTTTGGCTGCCCATGTTTCATTTTAAATCTCAAAGATTCCATTTCAAAGTTTGCAGCCAAAGTAGATTGTGGTTATTTTCTGGGATATTCTTCTACTTCTAAGGCTTATAAAGTGTTTAACACAAATACCAAGACAATATAAGAAACTCTGAATGTAAAGTTCAATGAACTTTCATCCCTAAAAATCCCAGCAAATCCTGCTGAACTATTTGATTTAGATAAATTCAAATTTGAAGATATCACTGTTAAAACTAACACTGCAGGTATTCCATAATCTCCACAACAAGATTACAGAACAGATGTTGTGATCCCTAGTCACTATAAAATCTATTCTGCATCAGAGGGAGCAGCTGTTCAAAACAATTGTCAAAACTCTGCCACAGCTGAGTCAACCATTGTTGGCCAGTCTTACCCTCAAATCACTGCTTCACCTCTCACAACCACTGAACAATCATCTGTTGACAAAAGTCAGTCCAGTTTTACACCACTTGGACCCATTCCACCACTTCCATTCCAAACTTCTGATGGCACTACAGAAGTGCAAACAGATGTTACATCAACAGAGTCACCAAACCTCTGTCCTTCACCTCAAAATGCCATCATACCATATCAGGGAGATCTTATCTACCTAAGAGCTCATCCACCAGACCAGATCATTGGCAACCTCAGAGAGGGTGTGCTCACAAGAAGCCAATCCTCCAATATCTGTCTTTTTGCAGGGTTCCTATCTCTCACACAACCTGTCAAGTACCAAGAGGCTCTGAAAGACAACAGTTGGGTAGAAGCTATGCAAGAAGAGCTCCTTCAGTTCAAAAGACAACAAGTATGGGAACTTGTACCACTGCCTAAGGATGTTTGTCCAATAGTACAAAGTGGGTCTTCAAAAACAAAATTGATGAAAGGGGTATTGTTGTCAAGAATAAAGCCAGGCTTGTGGTTCAAGGCTTCAGACAAGAAGAAGGAATAGACTATGATGAAACCTTTGCTCCTGTGGCAAGGTTAGAAGCCATCAGACTTTTTCTAGCCTTTGTTGTCAACCACAACATCAAGGTGTATCAGATGGATATCAAATGTGCCTTCCTTTATGGCAAAATTCAGGAGGAAGTCTATGTATGTCAACCACCTGGTTTTGAAGACACATTCCATCCTGATCATGTCTACAAGCTCAATAAAGCCTTGTATGGACTCAAATAAGCACCAAGGGCCTGGTATGAAACTCTTTCCACTTTTCTCTTATCCATTGGCTTCACAAGAGGTAAAATTGATAAAACCTTATTTTTAAAATGGAAAGGGAAAGACTTAATGATTGTTCAAATATATGTGGATGATATCATTTTTGGATCCACATGTAACAAAATGTGTGAAGAGTTCAGGAAACTCATGACAGTAGAGTTTGAAATGAGTGCCATGGGTGAACTTCAGTGTTTCCTTGGTCTCCAAATGAAACAACTGCAAAATGGCACATTCATCCATCAAAATAAATATGTAAAGAATTTGCTAACTATATTTGAGATGAATGACTGCAAGCCATGTAGTACACCCATGAGTACAGTCAAGCTACTCACAATTGATGACAAGGATGAACTGGTTGATCAAACACATTATAGATGCATGATTAGGTCTTTATTGTACTTAACTGCTTCTAGGCCAGACATTATGTTTGCCACTTGTGTCTGTGCAAGATCCCAGGCTTCACCTAGAAAGTCAAACCTTATTGCTACGAAAAGGATATTCAGATACCTAAAAGGTGCTCCCACACTTGGTATCTGGTACCTTGCTAATGGAAACATTGAGCTTTCAGGTTATTCAGATAGTGATTTTGCTGGCTGTCACACCACAAGAAAATCCACATCAGGAGGGTGCCAATTTCTAGGGAATGCCTTAGTATCTTGGCAAAGCAAAAAGCAGGCAGTTGTTTCCACCTCAACAGCTGAGGCTGAATACATTGCTGCTGCAAGCTGTACAGCCCAACTCATGTGGCTTCAAAATCAATTGCTGGATTTTGGGATAACTGCATTACAGACTCCACTCATGTTGGATAGTCAAGCTGCTGAAAATATCATCAAAAATCCAGTCTCTCACTCCACTACCAAACACATTGACATCAGACATCATTTTGTCAGAGATAGCTATGAAAAAGGTTTGATTTTCTCTGCACCATGTTCCAACAGAGGATCAATTGGCAGATGTGTTGACAAAAGCTTTAGACACATCTACCTTTACAAATCTGATTTCTAGAATTGGTATGTTAAACATGGATTAAACAACAAAATGTTTCTAATATAAGCATTAAAATGTTTTCAGAAAATCAAAATTCATCCTTCAAAATAGCTTTTTGGCTGAAAAATCTGTTTCAAACTTCTGCTCAGATAAAACAACCACTGTTTCATTCATTTTATCCACTGTTGGTTGAAAAATCTGTTTCAAACCTCTGATCAGATAAAACAACTGTTTTATTATCCATATCTATATATATATATATATATATTTACATATATTTACAAAAAAAAAACTGCTGTTTGCATCAGTTGTTTGCATCAGCTGTTTGCCAAAAACAGCTGTTTCCCACCAGATGTTTTAACCATCAGTTGTTTGCCACGTCTGCTCTTACAAGCAGAGTTTTGGCCACATCAGCGGTTTCACCAGAGCCTATAAAAACCCTGTTTTTATCACAACAGTCTTTACACTGTCTCATTGTATTCAAAATACTGAAACCGCCTTCTTCATTCTCAAACCCTCAATCAAATTTCATTCATTCTCAACTTCGGAATCCATTACAATGGATCTTCTAGCTAAAGCCACCCACAATTACCTTCCATATCTGGTTAAAACAGATGAAAATACTCCATTTCATTCCACCATCGACATCATTCTAAAATCCAAATACCTGACAATCTTAACCGCTGACGCCCCCATCTATTTTGATACTCTCCAAGAATTCTGGTTGAATGCTGAGTTCTTGCTTCAAGACAAGAAGCCTACTTCCATTATCTCAAAAATTGGTGAAACAAGTATCGTCATTACCCCTCAACTGATATCCACAACCTTCTCACTTAATGACCTGTCAGGTAAAGACTCTTTCCCTAAAACAGAGCTTCACACAGAGTTTCAGGAAAGGGGGTATGATGCTCAGATGACTGGGTCAACACTTTTCAAAAAGTTTTTCCCACCAGTCATGAAATTTTTCTTCCATACCCTCCTTCTCTGTGTCTCCGCTAAGTCCACCTCCTTTAATGAAATCCCATTGAGGATTCAGTACTTGGGCTATGCTATGTTGTCAGATTCTGACTTCAATCTATCCCAGGGACTGTTTATGGATTTAGTGTCAAATGTGAAAGCCATAAAGTCTGGTCAAACAATGCTTTTCTAATTTACCCAAGAATCTTAAGTGTAATCCTTCAAAAGGTTTTACCAGAAAAAGTTTCAAAAAGGGTGAGTCTATGCAAATGAAGAGTCTAACTGATGAAACTTTTACTAGAATGCTGGGTGCAAACACCCAAGAAAAAGCATCAAAAGTGTCAAAGGTTTCAAAAACACAAACAAAGAGGACTAAGACAACAACTGTTGTCCAAACCTCTGTTGTTGAGCCCACTGCTCCTGGTGATCATGGTACTACATCCAGTGCTGTGAAACCCACACCAGCCATTTCCAAAAGAAAACGTCCATCCACAAAAACCACCACTCCACCTCACAAGAGACTTCTGGAAGATGAGATACCAGAAGATAACTCTGTTGCAACACAAAAGCAACTAGAAAGCACTGTTGTTACTTCCTCACAACAGCTGGAAATATCTCAACCTGACCAAACTCCTCATGCATCCTCCCAAAAGGATCATGTTGTAAGCCAAAGGGAACCACATCATGATACATTTGAGTCACTTGGCCAAATGTTCACAAGCCCCTCTCCTAGGGCTAATTCTTTTTTTACTCCTCAACCCTCACCATCACATGTTCAACAGACCATGCAACCTCTGTTTGAGGCTATTGACAAAACTCAGGAAAATCCCAGTTCCTCTCTTTCACCTGTCAATGAGAGTATACCTCCACAAGTGACTGGGACTGAGGAAATTCAATCAGCCATCCCACAAACAGATGAGGAGGTTACACCCATAGAGTTCAATGCCACTCTAGGTGAGTTTTCAAGTGGAGCAACCACTACTGATGTAGAGACATTGTCTCACACCAGGACAGTGGTTACATAGCTAAGACTCCCTTGAAGGCAACAACTGATGAGGCCACTATAGTGTCCCCAAAATCACTTGGAAGTCCCCAGAACCAAGACAAAGGGGCATCTGGTTCGCATCCTTTGGATTCACCTCCTAGGACTGAATCAGTTAAAACTACCACTGGTAGGAATTCAGATGATCCTATTAACTTAGGTGATGGATTAAAATACCAAGAATTGACGGCTAGAGTTAAAACCATTGAAACCTCTGTTGCTGACATAAAATCTGATGTCAAGCTAATATTGGAATCCTTGGCTACTCTTTCCAAGAGTCAACCATCCACATCTGATATTGCTAGTGAGCTATGGAAATCTGTTTCCCCCATCATCATAGCTCACAGAAAACTAGCAGATCAGAATCATGAAACCTACATGGCTGAGATCAGAAACATGGTAGATGCAAGGTACAAAGATACTCATGCAGACATTCAAGCCATCAAAGACCATCTGCTGAAGACCACTGGCTCTGCCCATACCTCCACTCTCAGGGATGAAGATAATGATACATTCACAGCTGATGATGCCAAAAAGGGGTAGAGTGGCAGAGATAGGTTGCCAAAGGTAGATCCCTTTGGTTGTCCACCTTCTCAAAAAGGTAAATCAAAGTCTGCCAACATACCAGGGTCTACTCAAACAGCACCACAACAGCAACAACCAACTCAAACTGCACCACAACAACAACAAATCAGCAAAGATAAAGCAGTAGACAACTCTGCAAATAAAGATGCGGAAAAGGCTGCTAAAGACAAACAAAAGAGGGCTGACACTTTGGAAGCCAAAGCAGATTTGTTGGTACAACTAAAAAGGGAACAACAGTAGGAAGTTGAAGATGTGGGATCTTCAAAAAGGAAGAAGATACCTGCTAAACATGTCAGACAACCACCATCTAAACTGAAAACCACTGCTGCTAAAACCTCTGTTGATAAAGCCACTGCTGCCACCCAAACCACTGATAAAACCACAACACCTGAACCTACAATCACATCACCACCCAAATCCCAAACATCTGCTGGTCCTACTAAGGTGCCAAAAGATGTTGACACAACCACTGCTTCCACACCACCATCACCAAAAATCTTGTACAAAAGGAAGAGGAAATCAACCTTTGTTGTACAGGATGAAAACATACATACATCACCACACACCACCTCAACCACACAATCCACACCTATATCAGCCATTCCACTCTCATCATTTTCACCACACACATCACAATTCAGATCCCATAGACCACCACCAACCATTACACCATTGGCTGTTCAGTATCCTCTTGAACTTGATCTACTCAAGGGGGAAATGCAATCCTTTTATAATACTGAACAACCATCTGATAGATCCTTCCCTTCTCTTCCACATTTCCCTATTCCCTTAAACATGGACACATATCTAAAATATAAGGCTGAACAGGCAGATGCAATCATAAAATAGAAATGTAAAGGGAAGGATGACAGGACTGCTCAGGGCATCCATTCAGCAGAACTTAGCAAATTGAGAAGGATTGAAGATTTTGCTAAGACCCTGAGAAATTCCATGTCTGCCATGCCTCTCAGTAGTGACATGGAAAAGGAGGTTAGGGAATCTCTTCTAGAACAGATCTTGGCAACCATGCCTTACAAAGCAAACAAGAAACAGTTTGCAGGCTGGACCACTCATGCACTAAGGGAAGAACTCTTAAGAATAGAAGAGTTGGCCAAGAATCCCCAAGATAAAGTCTGTGCCCCTGATTTTGGTAAAGGTAGAGATCCAGCCAGAGCCTTGAAGTTCAAGAGAATGAGACAAGAAATAGTGGCTGCTGATTATGGGGAGATGAGGTCTGTTGCAAGATGGTCTGAGCTGAGGCTGGTTGAAACATACAAGAGACATGAAGAAAATAGGAAGAAAGATCCCAGCCTACCTAGAAAACCTGTCTACACTGATGAACCACTGATGAAGAGACCTCAACAGGCTTTTACTCTTGACAGCTTACTTGACACTTCTGATCTATCAGTTGCTGCTAGAAGACAATTCAAGAAACAGAAAGAAATGTCTGAAGAAGATCAGAAGAAGTTTGCTGACACTTTCATTAAAGAGGGCCTCTTCAATCAAGTGCATTTTTTCTCAGATCCCACAACTGACAAGCTCAGAGAACTCATTGGGAGACCTCCATCACCAAACTCATCTAAAATAAAGGTGCATCTCAGCAAATCCACTTACTCAAAAATTCTAAAATGGAAAGTCAATAAAGACAACCATGAATTGACTCTGCTCAGGTCAGATGGAAAAGTTCAAAAGATAAGCATGGATGATGCATATAGCCTGTGTGCAAATGATCTCCAAACACTGCTGAATCTTGAGCTTGAAAGAGATGTAGAAGACCTATTTGCCTTGGACTTTGAACTTCAATTCAAAGGACAAATCAGAGAAAGTCTGATGAGAAATAAAGATCAAGAATAAAGCTTAGTTTTGGCATCATCTGTTCTAGGGGGAGATTGTTGGGTCTACTGACCTAGAAAAGAACAGATATTTGAAAAGCCAAAATATGTTAACTATTGATTCCACAAATAAACAGTCCTTACAACATATTCTTCCCAAAAGACTACTGACCCTAACAACTGTTCCATCCAAACAACTGCTGACACAACTGCTGATACAAAGGACTGCTAGAGAACAACTGATAGAGAACAACTGCTGACCAAAGGTCTGATGAAGAAACAACTGCTGATCAAGTACTAAAGACTAAAGGTCTGTTGGAGTCAACAACACTTTGACTTCAACAGATGTTGCAAGACCATCAGAGTTTTCCCATAGCAGTAGTTTATCTTACAGTGTTTTGTAATGTAACAGTAGATTGTATAGGACAAATGTTTTATGTTGTTATTCTGTTAGAGGTCACTATCATAGGTGACATCAGCACATGTCACCAGTGGTTTAGGTTTGTCTATAAATAGAACAGTGCTTGTACTGTTCTATTAGATCACACACAAACATTCTCTCAGACAAACAATCACTGTGTGATCAGGCTGAGGGGGAGTATTTGTACTGATTGTAATCTTTCAATAAATGAAAGCATTTGATCATTGATAACAATTATTCCCATTGTTTTGATTATAGTTTATTATTCCTCTGCACTTTCCATATATACTTATATCATTCATTTCTCATCTTATTCTAAATACATCAAAACAATCAAACTCAGATCCTAACACTCGCCATCAGTCAGATTAGGAACTCTTTGTCTCGACCCTTACTCAATGGATTTCATCTTCAAATCATTAAGTTTTTTTAATCAAACTTAGATCTAGATTCGATTATGGGTATGGAATAAAAGCCCCATTATTTCTTTATGTTTCTGTATCATTAAAATGCTCTATTGATCGATTAGATGCCTAGGGTTCATAGGACTAATTGGGGGTTTATCTGATCGAATCTTGCATATGATTAAGTCGATATCGATTCAGATTAAAAACAAAAAAGAGCGACAGGCCAGTGGTTCTGGGCGCGTGCAGTAATAGACCAGGTCAAGGGTTTGACTCCTCCCAATGGCTGGTTCTGTTTCTTTTTTTTTTTCTCCTTTTTGTTGATTTGTAAACTATTATAAATGCTTTTAATTATTAAAAATAGTAAACTTAGTCCTAAATTTTTATAAAAATTATCCTAGCTTATTCAGATCCTAAAGTTTATGTTTTTAATTTTACTTTTCCTAAAAATAATTATTTATTATTTTTTATGTATTTATTTTGTTTAAACAACAATTAATTCATAGAAAATTCATTTCTAATCATTTTAATACCAAATTTTTTTGAAGTTATCTCTAACCATATAAAAATTTTTGGTAATTTTATTTTCTGTAAAAATATTATTTTACCTAATTTTAGGATTTAATTCTATTTAATTGATTAAATTTGATTAAAATCCTGTTTTAAATGAAAATAATACGAAAAATAATTTTTAATGTTATTTTTCACTTATATGACATATTAACTATTATCATAAAATTAAAATATTATTTTTTGTATTATTTGTATTTAAATCCTAATTATTGTATTTTAATGTTAATAAATCAATTTAAAATATAAAGATATAAAAAATACAAGTTTTAAAAATTATGAAATTAATTCTAGTATCTCAACATGAAACATACTTATGAATTTCATATTTAATTGATTTAATTACTTCTTCCATTTATTTATACTTTTATTTCATATTTGATTGCATAAAATCAAATATTTATATTTAATTGTTCTTTAACTAAATTATTACTCTATTCAATTTAAAAACCCTAGAATCCCCAAATCATAGTCTAGAAATCCTAAGCGCCTATTCCTAGATAACTTAGACTTTAAGTTCGTTCACTTACAAATTATTTATTCCTTTAGGTTAATCCTTTGGGATATTTTAATTACCCAAACGGTGAGTTTACATAGCCCCTATTTACGGTTTTACATTTTTGGGGTGAAACATGTTTAAACATTTTTGATACAATAGCAATTACTCATTCTCATTATATTGAAACTTGTTGATTCATTTTGACTTGTAACAAAAAGACACAGTACAATCATTAACACTGATCAAGCCGCCTATTTAGATTATAGCGCTATAGGTTTGACAAACCCATTCCCTCGCATAAATTCATGGATGACCGAAAACAGTTACACTTTTACTAACTTGCGAGTTAGGTCTCAGTCGATACAAGGTTTGATTGTACAAAAGACGCATTGTTACATGTCAGACTCATAGTCTTACATTATACAATTGTGATTTTTGTACGAACTATTATTATCTATTACATTCATAAACCTATGTATTGTCACCAACTATCTATAGTTAACCCCCCATCTTTCCAACTTAACATGTTTCAGGTTTTATTAGCTATTGGAAGTTGTACAACTTTGGGAACTCATAGGAGCTTTGGACCTAGTCTATATTAATCATGTTTATGTAATCATTTACTTGTATGACAATTGTAAATCATTTAATAATATTCAGGTTACATTTAGTACCATGAGCTATTGAACAATCATCACTACGTGACACCTCGATGTTTCCGCCATCGGTTGGGGTGTTACACAAAGGGAGTAGTTTCTTGGGTCGAAGCAGAGTCAGTAGCAGTCTTACTCTTCTTAGAGGATGTAGGAGCCTTTGACTTGGGAGGAGCAGGAGGAGGACTGGTCATCTTGGAACTAGAAGGTGAGATGATCTTGGTAACCTTGACATCTTGGCTGTCAATCTCATCCAGATTAAATGAAGCATACTTCTTTGCTATAAAAAACACAGGGTTAGGTAATGATAAATGCTGAAAACATCCCCGGGATGTGACAGGTAACACTCACCAGACATCTTGGTGGCTTGGCTAAGAGCATAACTCTCTTCTGCTTCAAAGGTTCTAGCGGAAGCAGGTAAGTCAAGTACTGCCTTGTACCTTAAATAAGCGTCGCTCAATGGAGAAGCAATTTTTGCAAACGAAGGACCTGTAAACATGAAAGTTTTCAAAATATTAGTGATATCCTCAGGATACAACTATAAATTTTTTTTTATAAACTTTGACATCCTAAAAAACCTTTACCACTCTTTAACCAAGACCTAGGGATCTTGTCCCCAAAAGGAATGGAATCCCTCTTCACAAAGAAAAACTGTGACTTCCAGGATCTTTCAAATTTAATAACATTAACAGCAAAGGAGGTTCTTTGTTAATAAGTTGAAGAACATAACGGTTTGAGCCGTGTGTTTTCAACTTATATATATTAGACAGGTCTCCTATACGAAAATGGATGCCATGGTTCTCAATGATCTTGTTATAAACCATCAAGATCCTCCTAACCTCAAGCATGGCTTGAGCATAAGCCATTCCAGTTATGTCAAAGAACTCTTTGATAAACTGCGGGAATAGATACTTTAAACCCAGCTGGAAAGGTAGGTACAGGAAACAAACCCTAGATGGAAGATGCAAAATCAGATTTTGCACTTGGATCATAGGGACGAAACATAACAAAGCTAGGGAAGGCCCTTGAGTCCTTCAGAGCTTGGATGTCCTTATCATTGAAACAACAGATTTCCTGATCAGGATTGCTCAACAAGTTTTGGGGAACGAAGTCTTTTACATTTATTTCTTCTTACACTTACTTTTGAATATAAGTAGTAACATATACTAATTATGAATTGAGTCCGAAAGCAAATGTAGTGGATGATATTAACGGGTCGAATGAGTTTTAAATTAGTAAATTTAGAACCAAAAAGTAATCATACTGTAATAGTCTACCAGAACAACTCTGAACGTTAGGGAATGGCTAAACGAGTTGCAATGAAATGTTTAATATGAATGAAGGGTTTTGATTATATAGCTTTTTTATTATATAAGGCATGGTTTATGGTTTATATTTGTGGAGTTGATGTTTATAACGAGATATGTTAAATATTTTTCGAGGATTAAAAAAATTGTTAAATGGAGTAATAATATGAAATCGAAGGTTTATCTAATGGATTTGTGTTATGTTATTGTATATTCCTTTTTAGCTACCATTTTCTTTGACCCACTTGGGATTAGTAAATGAGTTTGAAATTGCCACTATGCAATTTTTCATGATACTTTACATGGGTTATACAAATTATTAACACCAGAAACAGTCACATTTTTTGATGATCGTGTTTGGCTAGTGGCCTTTTCGAGAATGTATAAGAGAGTTCTTCAAAGAGTTTGGTCATTTAGAAGCAAGCAACTTCTTTTTCTTCATGTTGTGAGCCTTTCTCTAATTTCCTAATGTGATTTGTAGTCACTTTGGTGATTTTTGTTACTGGCAATGATAGTTAATATATCTCTTGCTATAGTTTTCAATTCAAAATGTAAGACCCCCAAAACCAGGTGTCAAACAGTTAGCATTCAAAGACTAAAACGATGAATAATACTCAAGAAGCCTTATTATATTATCAGAAAACACGTAGCCAAAAGTAAATGGTTTAGTCATTTAAACATAAAAATCCCATAACGGGTCAAACATATTTGTAAAACAAAAAAAATAATTTTAGAAAAGTGTTTTCAAGTAAATAAAGTAGACTCTTCGTATTCGAAATGTCAACCGCGTCCGTGTAGTCTTGCAGAATGCCAATGCATCCCTTTTATTCTTCAATAAACTGAAATCAAACTAATATGCATGCAAAGTCAGACGAACTGAGTGAATTCAAGTTTTGTGAAGTTCTTAAATAATAAGTAAAATGTCAAAATAAAAGATTACAAAATACTTTAACCTTAGAGTTACAATAAGCGCAATCTGCCTATATATTCCCTAAGCAAATGTAAAGTCTAGACTAAGAGAAATCCGCCTACTTAACATAAGAATTTATTTCATCTCTAAAATAACCGCATTCCGCTCATTGTAACAAAACTACAACAAGTCTACAAAAGCGCATATCGCCTACTAAGACTCAAACCATAACTATGACTCAGAGCAGACATACTATATAACTATCATAGCTCAATTTATAATACCAGGTAACCGTCTGACACAGTTTATATATAAAAAAATATATAATAACACATTTAACCTAAACAAGTATAAATCAAGGCAAGTTGTTGGATCAGTATGCTCAAGCTGCTCTTATCTTTGAACTTGCTAGTAGACACTTAAGTGTTTAGCAAGTTCTTTGTGAGTGTTAGCACAGCGGAATGTTTATAAGTTTATAGCTACACTTTGTCAACAGGAGTTATTACTCCCCCTGGAATCAAGAACAATAAATGAGAAGTGTTTATTGAGAATCTGAGTATTGAATGAGAATGAAATACTTTGACAGATTCTCAGTAAACACGAAATGGAAATATAACAATAATAAGTGTTGAAGGATTTCTTGTATTAAAATCAATGTGTAAAACAGAAGGATGAATCCTTCTATTTATAGACTTTACAAATACATGAACCTTGCCAAAAAGCAAGTTCAGAAACAAGTTGCAACAAGTTGCAGTCTTGGAACTTGTATATAAAGCAAAAAGAAATACTATAATACTAAACTACTGATATACAAGGGCGGTGGAAAAGATCTTCTATAAGTACTGATGAATGACAAACTACTGATGAGTAGTTTGTCTTCAGCAGTTCTTCAGTTGAAGTGTCTGGTTTGAACTTCAGAACTTCTGATAACTTCTTCTTCAGTACTTTTGATTCTCTTCTTCAGCAGTTTGATTCCTTGTCTTCAGCAGTTCCATACTTAGAGTATTTTGACAGAAAGTGAATTAGACTAAGGTTTGCAAAAGTGGTTTCACCAATCCTCTTTGTCCTAACAATCTCCCCCTGGATTGATGAAGCCAAAACCTTACTAATTCCTTATTGTTCCTTTCTATCCTTCACAATTTTCCATATTCCTTTGAACATGGAATTCTTGAGTTGGTTGAGTTGAGCATCAGTAAGAGACCCTTGTCTTGGTTCCAAGTGTTGGATTGTAAGCAGGTCTTTGGTTGATAGTTTCTTCAGTTCTTTCATCGACCTATATTCCCTGCTTGTTTGATCTCTTCTTGTCACAAGTACTGAGTTGTTATCAGTAAAGGACCATCTGATGACTGGTACTTTAGACTTGTCAAAGTCTGCAGTGTAGGGGACCATGGTGGTACCCTGGGTTTCTCCTGAGTGTTGAATGTTCTCAACTTCAGTGACTCTCAGGTGGGATTCACCTCCTTGCTGTTGTTCCATCACATTAGGTATCTGAAATGTAGGCAAATGATGTTCAGTTGTTACCTTAGTATGCATTTTGTCTGTGATGGTCCTCTGGATTTGATATGCAAATGTGGAAGGATCCCTGAATTGTGTGAGCAGAGGCTTCTCTTCTATGTCAAAGTCAGAATGTACTACTGTACTACCTTCTAGTAGTACCATTCTGAAATCAGTTTTTACATTTTCCTCTGTCTTCTTTCTTCTTTGGGTAGCTGGTCTTCTTTGAACACCAAAAGTTCTAACTACTAAAGTTGAAGGTTCAGTAGTTTGGAACTTCTCTGGATTAGCAGCCCTTGCAGCCTTGTATTTTCTGTATGTGTCCACCAGTCTTTCTTCTTTCCACTTGGACACTGAGGCTTTTGAACCATAACCATTGGCTACCAGTTCTTCTATCATCTGAGCTCTATTGGCCTTTGTGTCTTTTCCTGCTGCAAGCTTATCTGCAACAAGTTGAGCTCTTCTTGTCAGCTCTTCCATAGAGAGTCTCTTCAATGTATGGGCTTTGACTTTGCTGTTCTTCATAATGTAAGACATCAGTTGATGTCTTTTGTCTTGTTCAGCAATCTCATCAAGGCTAGCCTGCCTTTGTAGTTTAGCTTCATAGGCCTGAAGTTTTTCTTCATGGCTCAGGTCTAAATCATCCCTTTCTTCCAGAGTTTTCCAGATCAGATCTTCTCTGGCCTTCTTCTGGGCTGCAACTAAACTCTTCTCTAGTAATTCAGCTGATTGAGAGATTGGAGAAGGGTTTAGCACAGTCATTGTTGTAACTGTTGTAGTAGGCCTGATAGGAGCAGATGTTGGTTGAATGGGATCAGTTGTTCTGGAAGGGTCAGCAGTTTGAGATTTGGAAGTGTTAACCTCTGATGGCTTGACAACTACTGAAGGTTTGTCAATGTAGATGCAAAAGTGCGACTAGAGCTTTGGATTGTAAAACACATTTTGGTTTGTAAATATCGAAGGTGCGAAGGAGTGAGTTCAATGGTGCGAAGGAGGATTTAAAGGTGCGAAGGAAGCATGCTTGTACGAATGAAGACATAGATTATTGAAGCACTTGGTTCGACCAGTTGATATGGGCGAACCTGCACATTCGCATGAATGATTTGGGCGAATGTGCAGGCCTATAAATAGGTTAAGTTCATTTTTGAATGTAACTTTGATGATTATTATTCCCTCCTCTTTCTGAAAACTCTCTCTAGATTTTGTTAAACTTGTTTTACGTTTAAACCTTGATTGTAATCATTATTCCTGGTGTAAACAAGTGTTTTATGAATGAAATTGATTGAAAATGATGATCTGTGTGTTTGAATCTGTTTGATTATTACTTTGTGATAGTTTTAGGGTTTCCGCACCTGAAACTAACTTGTTTGATCAATCTTTGTTTGTTATCGATCCTAATACGCACATACAAAGTGGTATCAGAGCTATTTCGGATCAAACAACCATAAATTAATAATTTCTTAGCTGATTTGGACCCAATTTTAGTCAAAAAGTTTCTGTTTTCAATAAACAAACTGATGTGATAAGATTTTGATCGATTACACCTTGATTTCGAGTTTAAATTGGATAATTCTCTTTATTAAAGTTGTTCCAAATCATATCCGATTCAAAACCTGATTAAGATCATCAAAATCCATCAACATTTGAAAAACATGATCAAAATTAACTGATTTTCAAAGAATAACCGTTTTTGAAATCACAGGGGTCGAACGAGAGAGTTTGGTCGAAAGAGGAATTCATTTGGGTCGAAAGAGTGTTTTTCTGTACGAAGGAGGTGTTTTAGTGGTCGAAGGAAGACTTTGATTGCTTATTTTTTCACATTCGTACCCTTGTTTCACCTTCGCCTGATCGAACGGTCGAAGGAGTTGATAAACGGTCGAAAGAGAGTTTTAAGTGGCCGAAGGAGTTATTGTTGTTTTGTTTACATTCGTATCAATCATAAATGGGCGAAAGAGAACTTTATTTATCCTTCGCACGTCCGTATATACGAAGGAACATCCTGTTTTGAAAAATTTTTAATCTTTTCGTGTTTAATTGTTTGCAGGACAAGATGTGGAACTTTCCAACAACGCCTAGACCTACTCAAGCACCACAACAACAGACAACACAAGATCCATGGTCCATTACAGCTCAGATGACTAGTCAACCATCACAGCCGATCAATTATATGGCAATGACTAGTTCGACACCACAACAAGTTGTTCAATCATTACCACAACCGATTGACAACTATTGGGGAGTCGCAGCAGCAGCAGTCCATTCCCAGACGACCAACGCTATATCTACTCTTATTCATGATCTATCTTCTGGAAGCGGCAATCGTCCACCGAAGTTAATGGACATGAAGGAGTATAACACTTGGAAGACGAAGTTTAAGATTCACGTTGAGGGACAAGGACTTGAAGGAGCCGAGGCATGGCAAATGATCGTGAAGCGTTACGTTGCTCCTATTCTAGAGAATACTGGAGAACCAATCCCTTTGGAGAATTTGGCGGATGACGAGAAGAAAAGATTTGCTATAGAGAAGAAGGCATTCTCTCAGCTATCCCAAGCGATCAACACTGATCTATTACATCAGTTTGGATCGTGCACTACATCCAAACAACTTTGGGATATGTTGAGAAATTGACATGATGGAAATGAAAAGACAAGGAAGCTTAGGATGGAAGAGCTTCGGAAGGAGTTTGAAAACTTCAGTTATATGGGTAATGAGACCCTAAAAGAGTTGGTTCCAAGGTACTGCCATTTGCTCACTGAATTGTCGAGCTATGAGATCAGCATTCCAATGTCGGAATTAGTTGATAAATTTGCTGATGCTTTACCACCCTACTGGAACCAACACATCGAAGTGTTAAAGGAGAAGGATGCTTACCAGTATTGGACCATTAATGAGTTCATCCAAAAGCTGGAAAACAAAGAGATGGAGGAAAAGAGAAAAGCTAAGAGAGCTCAGATTCCACAGAATCCTAATTTATATGTGAGTGGTACACCTAACTCTCTTTCTGCTTCAAGCACCACATCTACTGTTGCACCTCACATAGCATGTATGTCTAACATTGTTGAACCAACAAAAGCACCCATTAACTACCTTGCTCAAACTTCATCTTACACACCATCATACCCACAACAACCTTATCAAACACAAAACTTTATTCCACCATTTTCACCATTACAACAAGCCTCATGCTATACATCAAGTCAACAGCAACAACAACAACAATATTCTCCTCAAGTGAACCAGATGCAGATTACTCAAGCACAATCAAGTCAAAATCCGATTGTGTTAGAGACATCAAACCTTAACAATGTGACTGTTGAAATAGCTCAACAGCATGTTGCTCTAGTATCTGCCATGGTTGTTTCTTACAACGGTTTGGTAGCAAGTCAAATTGGTAACAATAATCTCACCAATGAGGACTATGCTCAAATCGATAAAGAGGAAATGGAGTTGATGGACATTCAGTGGGCTTTTGCAAGCATTATGAGGAGAGCCACTGATTTCATTCAGAAGACTGGCAGGACTGATCTCTCAACCTCTCCCAACACCACATACGGATTCAACAAAGTAAAGGTTACTTGCTTTAACTGTGGTGAAAAGGGACATTTTAAAAGGGAGTGCACACAACCAGCACAACAAGGTAACCGAAATCCTTTCAATTCTTCATACCAAAACCGACAAAACCAAAACCAGAATCAAGTGTCTTACAACAGTCCAAACATTTCAAGCTTTGAACCACAAAACCAAAACACTTATCAGAACCGTCAACAAAACAACAACACCAGACAATCCACAGCCCAAAACCAACCTCAACAAAACCCAAACCGAACTATTGTTCCTATCTCTACACCTAACACACAAAACCAAAACCAAACTGATACTCAAAACCAAGCACTTGTTATCCAAAAGGATGAAGGTTTTGACTGGACTGGTATGCAATTGGGGGTGGAGGAGATCACTGCTGGGAATGTTGCGTGTGTGGCACAGCAGATGAGATTGGATGAGAATGAGGAAGTTGAAGAAGAGGTTGTGATTGAAAAGGTGTCGGAGTTGAAGATTGAAGAAATGAATGATGATGTGATTGCTGAAGGTGAAGACAAGAAATCAGGGATGATTCTTGATTCTGTCACTAATGTTGGAGATCAATACGACTCAGCTTACTCGGATATGGAGAGCGAATCTGATTCAGAGACTAGTGTGAATTCACTAGATGATGATATTGACCAACTGCTAGCTGAACCTGACTTCCTGATGACCCGCAAGTCATGTATGGTGGATGATGCATGCACCAAGATTGACTACTCCAAATTCTTCGCAGGAAAGGAAGCTCACTTTGCTCTAATGGCCATGACAGAACCTCCTAAGCCGGTAAGTTCTGAAACTCAATCTTGTGTTAAATGTGATAAATGTGCTGATTTTGAAAAACTGACTGATGAAAACAAGCTTCTCAAGGTTCAACTTGAGAGTGCAAAACTCAACTGTCAGATTTATCAAAAGGACTTAATAGATTTCAACAAAGTTCTTGATGGTTATAAAAAGGATGTGTCTGAATTGAAAAAGACATTATCTATTAAACAACTTGCCATTAATAATTACATCAATGAAATGGAAAACACTAAATTAGAAATGGCAACCATCAAGTGCTTTGCGGAAAAAGTTAACAAGAAATTAGAAAGTTACAAGCACATAGCATACGTAGTTGATCATATCATTGAAGAACCCTCCCAGACGAATAGTGCAAACTATAAGTCAGTTCCATCTCCGGTATTGTTTGAGAATCACACTTTACATGCAATACCACCGGAGACTTTAATCAATCCTAATCCCACACCAGAAAATGAGCCTAACACTTCTAGTGTCGGGGATCCATATTCTGATGTGAGACCAGTACTGGGAAATAGTGAGGGTGTGGTCGCTACTGATGATTCAGATGAAGAAGATGAGTCATCTGAGACGGTTGAAAGTGATAGTGATATCCCTGATGAAAATCATATAATCACTACTGAGCCAGTCTCACCGTCTCAGATTATCAATCCAATGGCAAATGCTCATCGTAAAAATGACGTTAAGAAAAATGATAAATTTGTTGGTAAGAGTTTTGAAAATAAAGAGGTAAAGAAGGTTGAGAAAAACGTGAGAAAACCGGTTGAAAAGAAAGCTGAAATTAAAACTGAGAAAAATGTGGTAAAACCGGTTGAGAAGAAAAATGAGTTAAAATCTGAGAAAACCAATGATGTGAGCAATGAATTGTGTGATAAACCTATCAAAATCTTCTATCGGATGCAAGGCTCCGATAAGATTTTATCCGATGATGAGTTTCCGATTAAATTTGTCAATTCTACAAAAATTGAAAAGATCTGGCAGGAAAGTACGATTTGGTTTCCGAAATTTGAGAGGACCAATGACATTCCTCAAGAGATCTTAGACAAAATTTATTCGGAAAAAGAAGCAAAGGTCAATGTCACACAGTTTGTTTTGCCTGTTCATAAAGAAAATAGTTTTATTGAACCGACTTACTCAAAGGATCCAGCTCCTGAGAGTTTAAGGAAACAATGCATGGTCGATCGATATCCCATTGCTAGTTTTTCCAAGTCGCCGATCAAGGAAAACTATGAGGAATACCGTGCGTGTTATAAGTGCGGGGAACGGGGACATTTACTTGCCGCCTGCCCGTACGTACAACACAAAAGGCACGAGGTGGAGATGAGGCAATGTCATGAGTATCCGGTTGACAATTATGGCTATCAACAGAGACGGCATTTTCCCCAACAAGATTTTTATCATAATCAAAACAATTTTTATAACAAGGGGGAAAATCATCCGATGACGTATGATAAGCGCAACCGGATGACCACTGATAAATCTGGTAAGAAACCTATAATGAACTCAACTGCTGATACCAAAAAGGTAGCTCCTATGCCTAATGGTAAACAAGCAGTTGGACCTGTCTCTATTAAATCAGAGAAGGTAACCAAGAAGGTTGCTTTTAAAAAAGAAGTAAAGAAACCGACTGAGACTTCAAAATCTCAGATTCGGATCTTGAAAAGATCTGAGCAATCTTGGTCATCTAAGGAATCTGAAGGAGCTTCTACTTCACAGAGCGAGAAGAATGAGAAAAAGAAAGTTGTTAGTGAGAAGAAAGGGGTTGAAGTAACCCAAGATGTTTGTGAGTCAAAAGATTCTTTGAAACAACCTGTTCAAAGACCCAAGACCAAACAGGCTTGGGTCCCCCGAAAGAACTAATTGATCTACTTTAAATGTGCAGGGAGCTCCAGCTGGTCCTGTTAGCAGCCTATGGATTGTTGACAGTGGAGCTTCTGGTCACATGACAGGGGACCTCGCGCTACTCTTTGACATCAAAAACATTAACGGAGGTTATGTGGCATTTGCTGGAAATAAGGGAGGCTACATTACTATGGAGGGTAGTGTAAGCAATGGGATCGTAACATTTGAGCGGATTTCTTATGTGAAACAAATAGACTACAATTTGCTCAGTGTTAGTCAGATATGTGATAAACAATTTTCTGTGTATTTTGATGACAAATCCTGTTATATCTTGAAACCTGGGTTTGAGCTACCAAAAGAGTGGGTGATGCTGAAGGCACCGAGAGTTAACAACTTGTATATTCTCGACATGTCTAAAGCAATGACCACCCATGGCCAAGTCACGTGTTTCCTCTCCAAGGCTACAGAAAAAGAATCCATTATGTGGCACAGGAGAATGGGACACATCCATTTGAGAAAGATGAATCAGCTTGTGAAGAATGAACTTGTCACGGGAGTTAATGTCAAACACTTCCATCTGAATGACAAGTGTATCAGTTGCAAGAAGGGCAAGCAGCACAAACAATCCCATAGACCAAAGAAACTTAATTCTGTTGAGCTGCCACTTGAACGTTTGCATATGGATTTATTCGGTCCAGTCAGACGTAAAAGTCATGTCGGAGAATTATACTGTATTGTGGTGACTGATGATTATTCAAGATTTTCATGGGTAATGTGTTTGCATCAGAAAAGCGACACTTTTGACAACTTGAAGGTTCTGTTTACACGTCTGGAGAATTTATATGGTCTGAAGATCAAAAGAATCCGGAGTGACAATGGGACGGAGTTTAAAAATGCTCAGATGGAGGATCTTTGTGCAAACAAAGGAATTCATCATGAATATAGCGCTCCGTACACACCCCAGCAGAACGGTGTCGCAGAGAGAAAGAACAGGACTCTTATAGAGACGGCGAGAACTATGCTTGCGGATTCAAATCTTCCAGTCATGTTCTGGAACGAAGCTATTTACGCAGCATGTTATACTCTTAACCGTGTTTTGACAGTGAAGAAGTTTGGCAAGACTTCTTATGAGCTGTTGAACCGACGCAAGCTGAATCTGGAGTATCTAGAACCATTTGGTGCCCCATGTACAATGCTGAATCCTTCGGAAAAGTTTGCACCAAAAGCTGAAGAAGGTTATTTTGTTGGATATGCAACCCCATTAAAACGGGTATTCAACAAAAGAACTAGAAAAGTCGAGGAGTGGGCTAATGTCGAAGTTCAAAGATATACACAAAATGTACAGGGTGGAGGACCAGATTCGATGTTTGATTACAAAGACTTCTTTGAATCATTCAATCTAGATAGCATGGTTGAAGAAGCTGTACTTCGATTATACTACGAGGTCGAAAACGCCGTAACTTCACCGTTAGTGCGTCCGATCACGGTAAACCCCAAACAGCTTCTAATGATGCCACTGCTCCTGTATTGGAAGAAGAGGTGTTCCAAGAGGCTTCTACATCGCTTAATTCATCAGAATCAGAATATGAAGACGATGATGCAACAAGCGAAGCTATTCTGGACAACGCTACAGTGACACCACCAGTGAACCCATCTAATACTGATGCTTCAACATCAAATGTGGGTAATGATCTGGCTTCTACAGAGAATTTAACAACTCAGACGGGAGTACAAGTACCTGATTATCCGGAATCTCGGATTCATCGGATACACCCGCTTGAACAAGTTATTGGTGATCCTGGTAGCAGTGTGATGAAAAGAGGGCAGCTGAAGAATGCTCAAGCACCAGAAAACATTGGCAATCTTGCTTTATATGCCAAAATTCAGAAATCTGGTTTTCAGAATGACTGGTCATTTGCTTGTTATGTTTCGCAGGTCGAGCCGCGGACATACAAGGATGCTCTTTTGGATGACGCCTGGGTGGAAGCAATGCAGGAGGAGTTATTACAATTCCAGAAACTTGGTGTATGGACCCTAACAGATTTGCCCCCTGGTAGAAAGAAAATTGGTACCAAATGGGTGTTCAAGTGCAAGAAGGATGACAGAGGAGTCATAGTACGAAACAAAGCTCGTTTGGTCATTCAAGGTTTTCATCAGGTTGAAGGAATCGACTACAATGAAATCTATGCACCGGTTGCACGCTTGGAAGCTATCAGAATGTTCCTCGCGTTTGCATCATGGAAGAAATTTAAGGTGTATCAGATGGATGTAAAGAGCGCTTTTCTTTACGGTGTGGTCAAAGAGGAAGTTTACGTAGGTCAACCACCGGGCTTTGAGGACCCTATTCACCGGGATAAGGTTTATGTGTTAAACAAAGCTCTCTACGGGTTGCACCAGGCTCCGAGACAACTGTATGAGGAGCTGAGCACGTATCTTCTCTCGAAAGGATTCAAACGCGGACTGGTAGACTGCACACTGTTCACGAAACGAGCAGGAGATGATTTGCTTCTAGTACAAATTTATGTTGATGACATTATTTTTGGGTCTACTAACGAACTTCTGTGCAGGGAATTTGAACAAGTTATGCAGGAAAAGTTCGAAATGAGCGCTATGGGAGAAATGCAGTTTTTCCTCGGCTTACAGGTGGAGCAAAGACCAACGGGGATCTTTATTCACCAGACGAAATACGTTTCTGAAGTCTTGAGCCGATTCCAGATGGATGATTCGAAGCCGATGGATACCCCGATACAGCCCAATCAGGGGATTGGAGTTGACCTTAAGGGGGAGCTGACTGATCCATTTACATACAGAGCAATCGTCGGATCTCTGATGTATCTCACAGCGTCAAGACCTGATATAATGTTTGCAACGTGTCTTTGTGCGCGATATCAATCGAAGCCGAAACAGAGTCATCTTGCAGCTGTCAAGCGTATCCTTAGATATCTGAAGGGTTGTCCATCGAAAGGACTATGGTACCCTCATGATGATAATTTTGACCTAATCGCCTTTAGTGATGCAGATTGGGGCGGCTGTGACAAAGATAGCAAATCCACAACGGCTGGATGTCAGTTTATGGGGAGCAGGCTCGTGACCTGGCAATGCAAGAAACAAACCGCAGTTGCACTATCCACATGTGAAGCAGAATACGTTTCAGCATCGAGCTGCTGCTCACAGGTTCTTTGGATCCAACAGCAGATGGTGGATTACGGTTTGCAATTTCTTAAAACCCCTATTTACTGTGATAATGAGGCCGCAATCGCATTAACAAAAGACTTAGTAAATCACTCAAAGGCTAAACATATCCGGATTAAATATCATTTTATCCGTGATTGTTATGCTAAAGAGTTGATCGATATTGTCAAAATCCACACTGATTATCAACGCGCAGATCTTTTTACCAAAGCTTTTGATAAATCCAGATTTGATTAGCTTTTGAAAGCAAATGGTATTAAGGAAAAACAGGACTGATCACCACCTCAGTCTATCACTTTTTAGTTTAATTTTTTTACTGTTTTTCAGAAAAACTTCGAAAATCCAAAAACATTGAAAAATTTTAAAAATCCATAAAAATTGAAAAATTTCTTTGCTGACTGCTATATCTTCTTCCCTTAGATTAATGCCGTCAGATTTCTGTGAACAAACGATATCTGGGCAGTCACATATTTGAAATGCTCCAGCTTATCCTTGGGAACAGTAAATTCGAAAATCTATAAAAATCAGAAAATTCTAAAATGATTTCCTGGAGTATTAAGGGAAATGATAGTACATCAGTGGTGATCTGACACATTCTAAATAATGTAATGCTATATAGGGCGTGTGACTGCGTCTGTGCGATGTGCTGATAGGCTTCCTAGACCTATTATTGCGTGTCTGATACATACATATCAAACGATTTGTTGTGTGGCTGAACTCCTCATGGGCATATGGTCTTAGTACCGTAATTTCGTTTGATAGGGTATTTGTACAAAACTCGGAGGTTTAGGGTTGTTATGTTATTAGTTGTCTGGGGATAGCCTCTCTGATCTTCTGATGTAAGTCATTACGGACCTAGATCAGACAGGGTGTCTTTATAAAAGAGCTATATGCCAAATCCTAAAGTTACCGAATTGAGGAACTTTCCATGTTATATGATAATCAAAGATTATCTATTACATCGTATTGATCATTGATGCAAATCATGATTAATATCAGTCCTCAACCTGGTATAGTGCATATGTTACTTTGCTGACCTGTATGCCTCTATACATTATATCTTGTACAATTACAGACAACGAAAGCATAATCACGCTTTACAATGAGTCTTTGTGCATTTACGTCTTGATACGGGAGTATGTCGTGTGCATGGGAACCACAGACAATTGCGTTTATACTATAAATATCAGTATCAGTATAAAGCACTGCACAAAAGTCTGCATGTGAGTTTATGTGGATCACAATATCAGTAGTTGCCAGATCACACATTGTCTTTAATGATAATAATTTCAAAAAGATCAACGGTGTGATCAGATTTCTCAAAAACTGATATGATCCCTTTACCGGAATCACAAAAATATTTACAATTTTTCATTTACATTTCTGCATTTTATTTTCTCGTCAAAAATTACAAAACTCAAAAAGATTTTAGATGTGTTTTAGCATAAACTTTAGAAAATCCAAAAAGATTTTTCTTTTTCAACTTATTTTTGATAACTGATGGTGGTTGATGTCGATTTTCTAAACCTGGATACACCATTTGAGCTTTGTAACTTTTAAAATGTGAAAACATAAATGTTGGATGCTTAAAAGTTGGAAAATAATTGAACCGGGACTCGTTTTTGAGATTTGGAAAATTTTCAAAAATCCCAATTCTCATTCGCCCATTCGTTTGGTCGAATGTGGGATTTTCTTTGTTCATTCTTATGTTTTGGTTGGGCGAAGGAGAGTGTTCCTGATATATATCTCATTCGAACCCTTTTATCTCATTCGAACCCTTTCAATAGGGTCGAAGGAGAGAAAAGTTTCTCCTTCGTTTGAACAAAACGGGCGAAGGAACAGGCCTATATATATCCAGTCTCACCTTCGAACCTCATTCATATTTTTTCCAGATTTTGATTGTAACCTCACCTTGTTGCTTTTTCATTAAAAATTGTTCTATTGTGTTCGTGGGTTATCACTGATTAGTTTCATATCATTTTTACAGGTATTCAACATGGATTCAGCCTCTTAATCCCTGTTTTTCTTTTACGAGCCCTAACTGTCTAAACCTGTTCTTAATCAACATAATACTCACAATTGTTGTTAAGGATTGATTGTGTGTGAGTTTTAGGGGGAGAAGTAATCAAAACAAGTGTTTAAAACCGTTCAGATTGTGTAATCAGTGTATAAACCCTAGTTTTTGGGTGAAAACACAAACATAATCAATAATAGATGAATCTGTTAGTCTAGGATTGATTATCGGCACGATTAGGTCCCATTTCAATCAAATGGACATGTTCAGGATCTTTAAATTTCAAAATTGATTTTTCAAAAATATGAACTGCTTCCTTCGACCAGTTCGAATGGGCGAAGGAAGAACACAAATTGGGCGAAAGAGAATTTGATGGGCGAATGAAACTTTTTATTTAAATCATCACATTCGTACCATCTGTTTCTCATTCGCACCTATACATTTACACCTTCGTACCCCCGTTTGGGCGAAGGAAGGAGTTTTGACCCAAAATTTTCAATTTTGCTATTTTGTCCATTTTTAACTTGTGTTTTTGATTGTTTTGCAGATCTAACAATGTCTGAACAACAGAAGACTACAGAACAGGCAGGATCCTCATCACAGCCCGCAAAGCAGCTTGATTTTGAGAATGCGCACAACTGTTGCGCATATCTTGGCGACGTAAAGAAGCACACTGAATTTGTCGGCATTATTGAGTTTTTGAAGCGAAGTAGAGTAATAGATGCTATTGCTACGCCGACTGTGATCTACCGAGACATGATTCAGGAATTCTGGTCTAACGCTAAACTAGATTTCTGGAAATGCGAGTCTTGCTTGACAAGCAAAATCCAGGGACAACGAGTCATAGTGTGTGAAGAAGATTTGAGAGAAGCACTGAATCTGAATGATGATCCAAAAGATCCAAAGGAGTTTACATTCATGGATCAAAGGAAGTGTTTTCTCAGGATGAAGTATAATGGACCTATCACTGACGGTTCGTTGCATAAAGGAAAACTGTGCCCACAGTTCAAATATCTGGCACATGTTTTAATCCATGTATTCGGATCTGCTGCGGGAGGTTATGACTTGATGAGGAAGAGCATCAGTTCGATGATGGTTGCTTTGGTATTGAACAAACCGTTCAATGTTTCTGGCATGCTGATGTCTCACTTATTGGAGCCTGTGAATGGAATGAGGAATCTGAAGTTTCTATTATATCCTCGTTTTCTTCAGATGATTTTCGATCACAAGTACAAAGAACTGAAGAGAGATGCTAAACATATTGTTGTTCAGGAAAACATTTCGCTGAACACACTAGCTAGAATGAAAGCCTATAAGGGTTTGTCTGTTGAAGAACGTCCTCCTGTTAGACGTTTGTTTGGTCATCTAGCTAGGGCAGATTATAATGATCCGGGTGAGGGGCTTGTAAGGAATGCGAACAGTGATTCTGATGCTGACAATCCTTTACATCATGTTGATCCTGACGCTAAGCGCAAGAGACAAGTGGTGAATGTAGGCGCTAAGAGTGGTAAGACCAAGAAACCAGAGATAAGGATTGAGGTTACTGAACCAGAAAAGAAGAAGAGAACTCAAGGTAGAAATAAGAGAATGGCGAAAAAGGGATTGAACCTTGTTGATGAAGCTTCCATTGATTCAGAGGAGACGATTCAGGAAGAACAATGGAATTCTGATGCTGAGAAAGTGACGACCATGCCCAAGGCCACTGAGGCTGGTGCGTCTGCTAGCCAAAGAGAAGATGATCAAGGGAACAAAAGTCCTATTTCCGTTGATGTAGATGATTTGAGTTTTAATGCTGAAGAGACGTTAGTTGGTTCTCCTGTGCAAGCTGCTAGAAAAGAGAAGAAGCAGGAGAAGCCAAGTATAAAGAGAAAGAAAGAGATAGAATCATTGATTGCTCGTAAGAAACTGTCGCCAGCTACTAGTTCAAAATCACCGGTTACTGCACCTGCTCATAAGAAACAAAAGACTGCAGCAACATCTAGCACACAACAAACAGAAAAAATTCCAATGGATGATGTGAATGAAGCATTGGATAATGTGCTGAAGAAAATCAGGAAAGGTAAATTGCCTGACGCTGTTGAACCACCAAAGAAGACTAAAGTATCGGTGGACAGTGACATCATGACTGCTGTGAATCAGAGACTTTCTGAGTTGATGAATTTGATTACTAAACAACAGACGGAGATTGAGCAGTTAAAATCAAATGACAAGAAGATGTTAGAAGTCGTAGTCACATCGGTAGATGACAATGAAACCTTGAAGAAAACTATCAAGAAGCTAAAGAAAGAAAACAAGAAGTTGCTGAAACATGAGCAACGTAATACCAGAAGGATTATAGTCTTGAAGAAGGAGAACAAACAGCTGAAAAAGAGTAACAAGCATATGGACGATTTGATCAAGAACTTGTACTCTCAGGCTCCTCAACTTCAAGCTGGTGAAGTGGATAAAGAAAGAGAAGAAGAACAGGTCGATTTCGAACCATCTGATGAAGAGGAAGATGATGAACTAGATGAAGATGCTGGTAACGATACAAAGACGAAGAAAAAGGATCATAAAGATGATGATGGATCGGATGATGGATCTAGTGATGGAGACGGCTCTGCATTTGATGATAGTAGTGATGACGATGATGATGATGTTGATAAATTTTCTTACGAGAAACGTGACTCGGATAAGGGCGGTGAATCGAGCTCGAAAGCTCCTGGTGAGAATGTTGATGATGAAGATATTTTCTGGAATGAAAGATTGCAGTCATTGTCTGAAGAAGATAAGAACAAGTATTGTCAGATGTTAACCGATTGAGTCTGGACGATAGACATGACTAGCAGGTTCCCAGAAATATTTGAATCTAACAATAAACTCTTGGAGTTGGAGTATGATGACCCTGATCTTGAGGATGGGGAAGTTTCTGCGGCTATTTCAAAAGAAATTCTTGAAGGTTTAGCAAAGCAAGTGGGCAAGACGTTAGAAGAATTACTTGCTGATAACTTTATTCCTAAGATTCCTGAGAAAGAAGCTGGAAATCACTCGGATGATCGTGATGTTCCTGCATTCGAGGAAGTCAAGATGGAAGATATTACGAGCGACGAATATCCACAATATTTCAGAACAAATCAAGATTGTGGATTTTCTTTCTCAGACGAACTGCTAAACCATGCCGAGAAGCTTGCAAGAGATAAGAGCAAAGTCTTGGAAGATGAAATCTTTAAAGGGCATAACAAGCCACGGTTCGAGCAATCAGAAAGCTTAAAAGAGTTGTTAAAGAAGCTGAAAGAAAAGGAGAATAATCGTCCGAAACCTGACATTCAAGGCAGCTTTTACAAACTTCACAATAAGATTTTCAAAGGTCGTGCATTGGCCTGGAAGTTTGTTAAAGAGTTGAAGTGTTTCGCAGTAAAATGGGAGAAGGGGATTTTGTATTTTGAGAAGTTTCATCACTTGAAGACCCTTCCGTATTGGGCAATCAGAGACATTTGTCGTCACCGTTTAACGGGAGCGTCAAATAGTCAGATTACTTATTTTGCTGAGAAGATGACTCGTGAAAGCCGAACCAAGTGGGACTTGTTTGAAGCACAATATCCAAAGCGAATCGTTCATAAGAAGGATATTGATTTGATAACCGGTATACCCAAAGTGACTTTGAAATACAAACCACCATAAGTGTTGAAAAAGATACCTTTGATGCCTATTCCGCAACACTTTGCCAAAGACTTCATCTGGTGGTATTATGATTGGAAGATTGCAGAGGCCGTGATCGTGTTGAAGGATGGAGAGTCGAATTATAAGAAAGTGCATATCTTTGATCCCATGTGGTTGATAAACTGTTCACATGAGGATATCATCATGCTATTCTATAATCCGATCTACTCAGATGCAAAAGATGCTGAGCAAGCAGGAAAGTACCAACGTGTGGTATTTCTGTGCTTTGCGTTTGGTATTAATGCCGGATGTGATTATGATGTGAAGTTGGGAAAGTATGTGGAGAAGCAAAAGGTGCCAGAGCTGAAAACGAAGAAACAGAAACAATTTCAGGAACCGGTGTTGACCAGAGAACAAATGATTCAAAGGCATATCAGAATGTGGAACAAAAGGTTGGACGAAGAACGACGAACACAATCCAAGCAATAGTCGAGGGGGAGTTTGTAGATGCAAAAGTGCGACTAGAGCTTTGGATTGTAAAACACATTTTGGTTTGTAAATATCGAAGGTGCGAAGGAGTGAGTTCAATGGTGCGAAGGAGGATTTAAAAGTGCGAAGGAAGCATGCTTGTACGAATGAAGACATAGATTATTGAAGAACTTGGTTCGACCAGTTGATATGGGCGAACCTGCACATTCGCATGAATGATTTGGGCGAATGTGCAGGGCTATAAATAGGTTAAGTTCATTTTTGAATGTAACTTTGATGATTATTATTCCCTCCTCTTTCTGAAAACTCTCTCTAGATTTTGTTAAACTTGTTTTACGTTTAAACCTTGATTGTAATCATTATTCCTCGTGTAAACAAGTGTTTTATGAATGAAATTGATTGAAAATGATGATCTGTGTGTTTGAATCTGTTTGATTATTACTTTGTGATAGTTTTAGGGTTTCCGCACCTGAAACTAACTTGTTTGATCAATCTTTGTTTGTTATCGATCCTAATACGCACATACAGTCAAGTACTGAAGGATTGTCTTCAGTACTTTCTGATTCTTCATCAGAACTTTGGTCATCAGAGGTTTCTTCATTATGCCCTTGGGTTTCATCAGCCTTTTCATCATCTTCTATCTCTTGGATAGAGACACCAAACTGTTGTGCCAGTTTCTCTATTCTGGCCTGATCCTGTTGATCTCTAGCTAGGATAGCCACTCTTGCCTTTCTTCTGGCTTCAAGTGTATCCATGGGTACCTTGATTTTCTCCCCCTTTTTGGCTTTATCACCTTTGGAAGTTGAAGCTTGGGAGAAATGACCTTGAAGATGAGCAATCTGTTTGCTGTTGTGATCTATCTTGTTGGACAGATCATTCATCTTCATCTGTATCACTCCAAATTGATTCTTCATGGACAGCTCCAAGTCTGCTGTGTATGTTTGGATGTGATTTTTGATGAGGGTGTTCATCAAGTGATACAAGGGACCCTCTGGGCTGCATAGTTGGTTCAAGTCTATGCTAGGTTGCCCAGGGAATTGGGTAGGCATTTGTAGTGAGGGGTGTGTTTTTGGTTGATCTCCTTGTTGTACAAGAGATGCCACTCTAGGGGAATCATGGATTGAGTGGGCTTTAACCTGAGATGGTGTGACTAGCTTCTTGAGCTTAGAGACACCAGGTGCAGGACCTTCACTTGCAGCCGTCAATTCAGTAGTTTTAAGTGTTGAAACATCATCCAAATTAATGGAATCATCTGAATCCCTGATTACATCCTCAATGAGGACTGTATCAGTTACATCATGAGCTGAGCCCAACTCAGTTGTCTCATGTACCTCTTGTTCTTGGTACATAGGATTTCCTACCTCAGGCATTAAGCCTTCATCAGTAGTTGCCACAGTTGAGGTCTTAGCTGTTTTACTTCTGTCCTCAGGTCCACCACTAGGTGGTAAATGAGTAGTAGCAGCCTCAAAAGTACCAAAGGTTTCTAAGTTTGGGCTTAGAGACCCTGGTTCATCCTCATCTCTTTGGTTGGGGCTATGAGTGTCCACATCCATGTCACTGTCTGAAGCTATGTCCCCTGTTTGATGTGTTTGATGGGGACTGACATGTGTTGATGGGACTTTCTCTTTTAGCCCGGAGAGAAGTTTGGCAATTTCTATGTCTGGTTCAGAAATTTGGGGTGCTGGTTCAGTAGTTTGGGCAGTGGGTTCAGCAGTTTCAAAAGATGAGTCTATTGGAATAGTTTTTCTAAGTCTTTTTCTTTTGAAAAGGATGGTTATTGGTGCTCTTGGTGGGGTTTGAGATGGATGAGACTGAGAGGATGTTTCAGTCACATCTTTTAGAAGTGCAGATTGCACATTAGTCTGTTCAGGCATCTCAACCTCCTGAACAGCTTTTCTTTTAGGTTTGGTGGGTTGTTGTTTTGTTATCTTGGGTTTCTTGGCCTTTGGTGGTGTAGGTTTTGAAGATGAGGGTTCCATGGGGACTGGTGCTTGTTCCCCTTGGTCATCTTCTGGCCAGGCAGCCTGTTTGTTGTGCCTTGAGTATGCTTGTGAGGTTAAGGGTTTTAAAATTTCAATTTTACCCACAAGCACCTCATTACCCAGTTCAGATATTATGCACTGCATAATGAACCTTGGATATAACAAAAACTTTTTCTTAGTGTTATTATGATGTAACACCAACTCATTAAAGAAAAGTTTTGATGCCCTGAAATTTGTTTCATTCACAATGGAATGAAATATTGGTTGAAAGGTTGAGGGCATCTGGTCATAAGACCCAGTTTTAGGACTCAAGCACATGATAATATAATGAAACAAAAACTTATATTTTGGTTCAAAATACTTTTTAAAGATTGTAGCTTGTGAGAGAGTACCTTGATAACCATACTCAGTCATGGTTAGGTGGATGGCAGAGTTGTCAAACTTCTCAGGGGCATTCACATCATTCAACCCCAGTTTGACTGCAAGTATGGCCGGTGTAATAGCCATTTGTCTTCCTCTGATTGTTGAGTTGAGGGAGATAACTTCATCATCCACCATCACTGTCTCAGCATTTGCCCAGAACTCATTTAGAGTTTCAGGATGAATTGGTGGGTCTATGGTGAGAGCGGTGAAATATTGGGATTTGACAAGATCAATGATCTCATCGTATTGGGACCAGCCTTCTTGTTATTCTAAGTAGGCTCTGAGATTGTGTCCCTGTTTGAGAACTAAAGCCATGTGGTTTGTGTGTGTGTTGATGAATCGAACAGTGATTTGGTGTTGCAGGTTCAGGGGTTTGAGAGCTTTCTTGAGAGAGAAGGAGGGAATTTTTGAGTTTGAAAGGATAAGTGTTGGAAAAGATATTTATCAGAAGTTTTTAACCGCTTGGATCTTCTTTATTAGAAGTTTTTAAACCGCCTAGGTTAAAAATCTCTTTATCAGAAGTTTTAAACCGACTAGGTCAAACTTCTGATGATGGGAAAAGTCAGATTTGCCCTTTTTGACTAAACTGCTGATGAAGGTTTATCTTCATCAGTAGTTCCCATTTTCTCTTCAGTAGTTTTAACAGCTGATGAAAAATGTTTTATAAATACTTTTATTCATAACTTCCGAAGATTATTTTATCAGAAGTTATTCACTTTTCAGAAATTATCCCCATACTGATGTTTTATTCATCAGTAGTTTCTCTCTTTTCAGAAGTTTTCTTTCAGACTTTTTGTCTTTTTGTAAGTGGAAAATGAAAAATATGCGCAAAACAAAAAATAAACACTTACAAATTTAGCATCCCAAGCATGGATACTAACTTCTGAAATGTTGATGTGTCAAGGGGTTTTGTGAAGATGTCAGCTATTTGATTAGCTGTTGCTACATGCTTCACCTCAATCTTGCCTTTTTCATAGCAATCTCTTATGAAATGGTACCTGATCTCAATATGTTTAGTTTTTGAAAACTGTACCGGATTTTGAATGATGCTAATGGCAGATTTGCTGTCTACAAACAAAGGTGTCTTGGTCTCTTTGATTCCATAATCAAGAAGTTGATATTGGAGCCATTGTATCTGTGATGTAGAACTTGCAGCTGCAATGTATTCAGCTTCAGCAGTTGAAGTTGCAACAGATGTTTGCTTCTTTGATTGCCAGGACACTAGACAGTTTCCCAAGAATTGACAACCACCAGATGTTGATTTTCTTGTCATCTTACACCCTGCATAGTCACTATCTGAAAAAGCTGATAACTTGGTATTGCTTGAAGCAGGATACCAAATTCCAAGTGTTGGAGTTCCTTTCAGATATCTGAAAATTCTTTTGACTGCTATAAGATGTGATTCCCTTGGTGCTGATTGATATCTAGCACAGACACATGTTGAAAACATAATATCTGGTCTAGAAGCAGTTAGATATAAAAGGGAACCTATCATGCATCTGTACATGGTTTGATCAACCTGTTTTCCTTGATCATCAGGTTCAACTTGTGTGATTGGTGTCATGGGAGTGGAACATGATTTACAGTCTTGTAAAGAAAATTTGTTTAATAATTCTTTAACATATTTTGATTGATGTATAAAAGTTCCATTTGTTTGTTGCTTGATCTGCAGTCCTAGAAAGTACTGCAGTTCTCCGATGGTACTCATCTCAAATTTTGATTGCATGAGTTTCTTAAAATCATCACACAGTTTTGTGTTTGTTGAACCAAAAATGATATCATCAACATAAATTTGAACAAGTAGGACATGATTTCCAACATGTTTAATAAAAAGAGTTTTATCAATGGCACCTCTTGTAAAGTTATTTTTGAGTAAAAAGGTGGAGAGTGTATCATACCAGGCTCTTGGAGCTTGTTTGAGCCCATAAAGAGCTTTGTCCAGTCTGTACACCCACTCAGGATGAGAAGGATCCTCAAACCCAGGTGGCTGACAGACATACACCTCCTCTTTTATCTTTCCATACAAAAATGCACTTTTTACATCCATTTCATAAACTTTAATTTTGTTGGAAATGGCATAGGCCAGAAATAACCTGATAGCCTCAAGCCTTGCAACTGGAGCAAAGGTTTCATCATAGTCAATTCCCTCTTCTTGAGAGTACCCTTGAACTACCAGTCGTGCCTTGTTCTTGATTATCATACCAGCTTCATCTTGTTTGTTCCTGAAAACCCATCTTGTGCCAATTGGTTGCTTGTTTGGAGGTAAGGGACAGATTTCCCAAACCTGTTGCTTGTTGAACTGAAGCAGTTCATCTTGCATAGCTTGCACCCAATTATTGTCTTTGAGGGCTTCCTGGTACTTCTTTGGTTTCAACTGTGAGATAAAGGCTGAAAATAGGCAAAAGTTGGAGAGCTGGTTTCTGGTAAGAACACCTGAAGCAATATCACCCATGATTGGATCAAGTGGATGATCTCTGTGTTCAATCAGTTGTTGTAAACCACTGACCGGTGTAGGTGGCTCATGTTCTTCAAACAAACTACAGAGGTCTATAATATCTGGTTCAGATGTTCCTTGATCTTTAGTAGTTGGATCTACTGAACCAGAAGTTTGAGATTGTTCCTCAGTACTTGTTTGATCAGAAGTTTGTGGAACTTCTGATGATTTTGAAGTTGACTTGATACCTGTTTGAGGAGTCCATTGTAACACCCCAACCGATGGCGGAAACATCGGGATGTCACGTATTGATGATTGTTCAATAGCTCATGGTAAATAATAGATTTCATTATATGATTTAAATAAATTACATACAATTGTTCTACAAGAATTCGTACATCAAATTGAATAAAACTATGCACACATCTTCAAGCATTAATTCAAATCTTCAAGCAAGTAGAACCTGAAACATGTTAAGTTGAAAATATTTTGGGTCAACAAAAGTTGGTGAGAATTACATAGGTTTTGATAATCGAATAAAATTGTTGTGCAATTCATGTGTCATGGCAATCTAGTCCATATGCGAAAACATACTAGAAGTAAATCGAGTGCATAATCAACCTTGTGACTGTTGTATTGTGGTACATCCCATACGCTCATGGTTCACTCGTTTATATTGCAGTAACAAACACCCACGTAACCTTTGTAGGAGGCACGTATCCGGGTGGGATTGTCAGTCCAATAGATATATCAATGTATACCGTCGGCTGATCAATGTTAATGATTATGCTAGAATTGTGCTTACCCTAGTCATGTTCAAGACATAATGCAACATAGAAAAACACATAGACACTTTGATGATTGAATTGCATATAGAATGTTGTAACATGTTTCACCCCAAAAATGGTGATAAATAGAAAAGGGGCTATGTAAAACTCACCTTAGCAAAATGTTATGTCTCGTGAAAAAAAATAGAATAATGTGTTGTGAATATATGCGAGGCGAATCCCAAAGACTCAACAACGTAGCTAGTCCAAATTGAAGAAAACGAAAAAGAAAGAATATCAAGCTTCCAATTCGCCAATTACAAGAGCTTATAATCAAAGCTTCAATTGTAGAAGTAATAGACTATAGAAGAAAGGTATGAGGGAAAGTTTAATCGGATTGAAACAATTAGAGGTGCAAAGTATAATGGGTCATAGGTGGGTTTTTATACTAGTTTTGGATTCAATTAGCCATTAAAATTGGTCAACACCATAAAGTAAGGTTTTATGATGAATTGACTATTTGACTAAGACTTTGACTGTTTGACTAAGACTTTATTTAAAAAAAAAATCTTGTATGTGAAAAAAAAAAAGAATTTAGAATCATATTATTATTATTATTATTTATATACATTTATGTATGTATATAAGTTGTGAGTTAGGATAAATAAAGACTTAGGCACATTTGTATAATATTAATGATAAAGGTGTAATAAAAAAAAATATATATATATATAAGGGCTTTTTATGTATTAAAATTTTGGGGAAAATTTTGCGATGTTACAGTCTCCTCTACTTTTGGAAACTTCGTCCCGAAGTTTATTGAAAACACAGGGTTGAAGGTGATTGGGTAGAAATTAGGACAAGGGTGGTTTGGGAAGTTTCGAGTTAAGGCATGACATAAATTTATAGGTAACAGAATAAAATGTTTCGAATAATTTGGGTAAGAGTTTTGATATGTGTGAGTTTTAAGGGTTGGATTAGGTTCATCTGAAATAGCAAGGAGAATAAGAATCTTAAGTGTTAGGACTCCTATAAGAAATGCATGAGTTGATTGACTATAGAAAGACTAAATGAACTACGAGGTAACTAGAGTTTATAATTGGTTATTTACTGAAAACCTTGATAGAATTTCACACTACCTTAACGTACCTGTAAATTCATGATTACGTTCCGGACCGCAATCACCAATTTACCTTACATTAAAGTTTTGCGTCCTTCTATATCTCCACCGATTGTTGAGCAGGTCCGATAGCCTCCACCAGTCGTGGAGTAGGTTGTAGGGCCTCTCCCGACTGTTGAAAAGGCATAATGACCTCTACCAATCGTTGAGTAGGTTCGATAGCCTCCACCAGTCGTGGAGCAGGTTGTAGGGCCTCTCCCGGCTGTTGAAAAGGCATGATGACCTCTATTAAGTGCAGCATTTATTATACACATAGGTTGCAAATTGATAACATCTTTATGCAAGCAAGTATAACAAGCACAGTATATGAGTTGTAGTTGTATAGATTTATATAATTAGTTCACATTCAAACAATCATGCACCATGTAACAACTCTCAGACAAATATTTTATTACTTGAATCAAATAGCGTCAATACATAGAATAAAAGCAACCAATAGTCAAATGGTGAGACTTGCGGTTAGGTAGCTGGAGGATCTTGATCTCTGTTTAGTTTAGGGCATCGGTTACGGAAGTGATTTAGGTAATGAATGTTCAATAAGATATGGGTTGAATGAAGGACAATGAGGTAATATAAGGAATGTAATCATTTATTCATTTAATTAAAACGAATAAACAAAAACGTTGACTTATCAAAGATTCTAAATTCTAATAACATATGAAGACATGCTTTAGCCTATAAGTGAACACTCATCCCGAGAATTCCCAGGTAGGCATCCGGGTCCCTCGTCTGATTGGGATATATGCGCAATGCCAGCCCAAACAGAAGACTCAGAATACAGGCGTTCACCCTTCCAGATTGCACGTGTTCGTTATTAAAATCTAGAACTTCGACGAGATTTCAAGGTGGTTCAGGCTAAACCTGAGGATTTTGTCCTATTAGTCTAAGAGTAGATCCAATGGTGGAAAGCAACCTTCTTGTAAGGATAAAAGTAGGGATAAGAAGTAGGAGATAGAGAATAGCAAGTAAAAGAAGCAAGTACTGGTTAAATCCTATGGTTATAGACTAGATTATTTTTTCTAATAACCTAATTCCCTATAACCATAGCTCTGATACCAATCTGTAACACCCCAACCGATGGCGGAAACATCGGGATGTCACGTATTGATGATTGTTCAATAGCTCATGGTAAATAATAGATTTCATTATATGATTTAAATAAATTACATACAATTGTTCTACAAGAATTCGTACATCAAATTGAATAAAACTATGCACACATCTTCAAGCATTAATTCAAATCTTCAAGCAAGTAGAACCTGAAACATGTTAAGTTGAAAATATTTTGGGTCAACAAAAGTTGGTGAGAATTACATAGGTTTTAATAATCGAATAAAATTGTTGTGCAATTCATGTGTCATGGCAATCTAGTCCATATGCGAAAACATACTAGAAGTAAATCGAGTGCATAATCAACCTTGTGACTGTTGTATTGTGGTACATCCCATACGCTCATGGTTCACTCGTTTATATTGCAGTAACAAACACCCACGTAACCTTTGTAGGAGGCACGTATCCGGGTGGGATTGTCAGTCCAATAGATCTATCAATGTATACCGTCGGCTGATCAATGTTAATGATTATGCTAGAATTGTGCTTACCCTAGTCATGTTCAAGACATAATGCAACATAGAAAAACACATAGACACTTTGATGATTGAATTGCATATAGAATGTTGTAACATGTTTCACCGCAAAAATGGTGATAAATAGAAAAGGGGCTATGTAAAACTCACCTTAGCAAAATGTTATGTCTCGTGAAAAAAAATAGAATAATGTGTTGTGAATATATGCGAGGCGAATCCCAAAGACTCAACAACGTAGCTAGTCCAAATTGAAGAAAACGAAAAAGAAAGAATATCAAGCTTCCAATTCGCCAATTACAAGAGCTTATAATCAAAGCTTCAATTGTAGAAGTAATAGACTATAGAAGAAAGGTATGAGGGAAAGTTTAATCGGATTGAAACAATTAGAGGTGCAAAGTATAATGGGTCATAGGTGGGTTTTTATACTAGTTTTGGATTCAATTAGCCATTAAAATTGGTCAACACCATAAAGTAAGGTTTTATGATGAATTGACTATTTGACTAAGACTTTGACTGTTTGACTAAGACTTTATTTAAAAAAAAATCTTGTATGTGAAAAAAAAAAGAATTTAGAATCATATTATTATTATTATTATTTATATACATTTATGTATGTATATAAGTTGTGAGTTAGGATAAATAAAGACTTAGGCACATTTGTATAATATTAATGATAAAGGTGTAATAAAAAAGATATATATATATAAGGGCTTTTTATGTATTAAAATTTTGGGGAAAATTTTGCGATGTTACATCCATGGTGTGGGATCCTCATCATCAAACCTTTTGTCACCATAATAAGTAGGTTTTGATGAAGTAACAGCCTTCTCAGGTCCAAAATGGAAGTTGTCAAGGTCAAAAAGTTCAGCAGGATGTGCTGGAATAAGAGTGTGTTTTGACTCATTGAACTTGACATTCAATGTTTCTTCTACTATCCTGGTGTGAGAATTAAAAACCTTGTAGGCTTTTCTAGTTGAAGAGTAACCAAGAAAGTAACCTGAGTCAACTTTGGCAGCAAACTTTGAAATAGATTCCTTGATGTTCAAGATGAAACATTGACACCCAAAAGCCCTGAAAAAGGAGATAAGGGGCTTCATGCCATGAAGAACTTCATAGGCAGTCTTGGAATGTCTCTTGACCACAAGAACTCTATTCTGAACATAACATGATGTGTTAACTGCTTCTGCCCCAAAGTACAAGGGTAGTCCAGAATCAGCTAACATTGTTCTTGCTCCTTCTATTAAAGTTCTGTTCTTCCTTTCTACTACACCATTTTGTTCAGGAGTTCTGGGAACACTGTATTGTCTAATAATCCCTTTAGACAAACAGAATTCATCCAGAGTTTTGTTCCTGAACTCTATCCCATTATCACTTCTAATGGTTTTGACAGGTAGAGAATATTGTTTCTCCACTTGTAGAATGAAGAACTTGATGATTTCAGCAGCCTCATCCTTCATGTGAATCTTGAGTAGTCATCAATGATGACTAAGCAGTACTTCTTCTTACCAAGGCTCATAATCTTGACAGGTCCAAATAAGTCCATATGGAGTAGTTGAAGACATGGAGTTGTTTTTGATTCTTCAATAGACTTATAGGAGGACTTATGCTGTTTTCCCTTTAAACAGGATACACAGTGTTCTTGACACTGGTATACTTTCAAAGGTAGACCTCTGACCAGGCCCATTTTTGTGACTTTATTTATGGTTTTAAAGTTCACATGGCCAAGTCTCCTGTGCCAGAGATCAGTTTCTGAAGTTGATGCCCTTGAGAAGAAACAGGCAGTGTTGTTCAATACCTTGTCTTTCTCAATGTCCACTGCATAGACATTGCCACATCTTTTGGCAATCAGCAAAGTATGATCTTCAATGATCTTCTCTATCAACTTCTGGCCTTCTGGTGAGATGATCTTGCATGCTGTCTTTGTGAAAAAGGAAGAATATCCTTTATCACACATTTGTGACACACTTAGCAAGTTGTATTCAAGGTTTTCAACCAGATTGACCTTGTCAAACTGTATTTTGCCAGAGGAGACATTGCCATGTCCTAGCACATATCCCTTAGCATTGTTCCCAAAGGATACAGATCCTTCTCTTTGGCTGATAAAATTGTTTATCAGGTATCTGCATCCAGTCATGTGCATAGAGCCTCCACTATCAACGTACCATATGCTGTTTAAGCCCCTGGAAACTCTCTGCACACAATAGCAAATTAGTTAGATTTAGGAACCCAAGCCTGTTTGGCTTTGGGTTTGCTCTTGAGAACAGTTACAGTTTGTTTTTGACCAGGTTGAGAAATCCATGTCTTTTTGGCAATGGATCTTTCATTAAGAGCCATGGTGGCATCCTTTTCATGTCCACCATCAACCTTGGTCATTAGTAGTTGTACCAAGTTCATTAGATTTTGAATCTCAGCAGTTTGTGAAACTGCTGATGATTCAGGTCTAACTACTGACAAAGAATTTTGAGAAAAAGATTTTAGTTGAGATTTTATCTTTTTCTGAGAAAAGGTGTTTTCAGGTTGTTGTTTCTTGGGATTAAAGATTCTTTCATAATCATTTCTGATTTGATTTCCCACAACCTGTTGTTTAATTTTTTGATTGAACTGAATTCGTTTTCTGTATCTACAAAACTCTGTTTTGTGGTTGAACAGACCACAAATTTCACACTCTTTTGCCTTTTGTTTTTGTTCTAAAGGCAAATTTCTGACATTAGTGTAAAGATTTTGCTCATCAGTAGTTTTCAGGGTCTCAACTCCTGATGTAGATGAAACTACTGATGGCTTGTTGTCAGATTTTGTTAATACTTCTGAAGTACTTTCTTTGAAAATATCAGGATTTCTGTTTAGAAAGTTTTCATGGAAAGATGTGCAGTCTTTCCCTTCAGAAGTTTCATTTGAAACAATTTTTCTCCCATCTTCAGTAGTTTTGGGAGAGAAATCTGTTGGTGTTTCAACATGATGGTACCCTATGCCAAACTTAGAATCCACCCATTTTTCACAACTGATCTTGGTGTCAGCAAGCTCTTTTCTGACATTCCCAAGATCTTCTATCATCATTTTAATTTGTGCTTGGGTTTCAATAGCTGAGTTAGTTAATTTAGAGACTTCTTTTGTTTTAGTAGTAAGTTTTCTCTCTAAATCACATTTCATCTGAGTGTATTTTCTTTCTAAATCATTGGCTTTTCCTTGTAAGTGCACATTTGTCTCTCTTATGAGAGCAAAAGTTTCTTTGCAAGAATTTGAGCAAAGTTTTGTCAAAGACTCTTTTGATACCTGTGACAATGCAGATTTTGAAGTACAGCCTTCAAATGCCATTAAGGCAAAGTTCTTTCTGCCATTGTCTAGTTCTCCCCAGTTGATGTCAAACATTTTGTTGTCTGCATCAGGATTGCACTCTGTGGTGTCAAAAGGAAGACTGCTCCAGTCAACATACCCTGAGGTAAATAGACTTTGTTGAGAGGGTTGTTGTTACTGTGGAGGTAGTTGAGCAGCTGGAAAGGGAGGGATTGATTGTTGGCTCTGAATTTGTTGAGCAGGCATTTGAACATATTGTACTTGTGGCATGTATTGCTGTTGAGGAGCTTGTGCCTGTACAAAATGAGCACTCCCTTGAGTTCCATTATTCCTATTATAATTGGGGTTAAAGTTATTTCCAGATTGTGATTGGTTAAAGCTAGAGTTTCTACACTCTCTAGCAAAGTGTCCCAACTTCTGACACTTGTGACATCTCAGTTTAGATTTGTCAAAACCAATTTTTGTATTACTGGTCAATCCTGGAAATTTCCTTCCGGACCTTTTATAAAACTTGTTAGTTTTAATGCTTAGCATGGCCAGTTGGTGTAAAATGTCCATTACTTCTAAGTCATCACTGCTAAAGTTTTTCAAATCATCCATGATAAAACATAGATTATCAGCAGTTTGACTTTGGTCATCATTGTCATAACCTGGGAAAGATCTTTCTGATAAGATCCCAGTTGTTATGTCAATGTTGTCATAAGATCCATAGGAACAAGTTGGTGAGTCTTGTCCCAAAAGTGTTGTACTACCTGGTAGGTAGTCATCAGCAGTTTTACCAGATGATTGTAATTTCTTCTTTTGATCAATTTCTCTCTCAAAAGTAAGTAATCTCCCATGAAGTTTTGTAAGAGTGAGGGAGCTAAAATCTGGTGAAGATCTTAAGACTATTGAGTATGTTTCCCATTTGTCAGGTAAAGACCTTAAAAATCTATGAAGCATAGATACAGTTGTATAGGTCTGACCATTTAGTTTTAGCTCAGATATTAATGAGGAAAATCTTTCAAATTGCTGAGTTAAAGTTTCTCCATTAATGTGATCAAAAGTTTCATATTGTTGAGCCAAGATTTCTCTGGTGTTGGCAATCACCTCTTCAGTTCCTCCAAACTGTTCTTTAAGACAATCCCAGAGTTCTTTGGCACTTTCACAATGTAAAAGGCCAGAGTATATCTCATTTGGGAGAGCCATTGCCAACATAGAGAAAGCTTTTGCATCCAGCTCAAGCTTTAGGAAATCGTCATCAGTATAGTCTTTTGGTTGTTTTGGAATCTCTTCCTTAGTTTCAAGATTTATGTTTACTGGTTTATGAGGACCATATATCACAGATCTCCAACAACCTGTGTTGGTCTGTGACAAGGTATGTGCCATTCTCTTTTGCCATATGTTATATTCATTTCTTACAATCATGGCAGGTTTAGTGGCAGAACCAGTATTATGAGGATCCATTTTAAAGAGTATTGATTTGTCAAATATCTCTTAAAGTGATGGATGTTGATAAAAGTGAGATTTTAATCCTTTATTGAATATCAACAAGAGCCTGTGTCTGATTCTCAATTTGTTAGATTGATATGTGATCAGATAAACCAGTGCTCTGATACCAATTGTTGGATCAGTATGCTCAAGCTGCTCTTATGTTTGAACTTGCTAGTAGACGCTTAAGTGTTTAGCAAGTTCTTTGTGAGTGTTAGCACAGCGGAATGTTTATAAGTTTATAGCTACACTTTGTCAACAAGAGTTATTACTCCCCCTGGAATCAAGAACAATAAATGAGAAGTGTTTATTGAGAATCTGAGTATTGAATGAGAATGAAATACTTTGACAGATTCTCAGTAAACACGAAATGGAAATATAACAATAATAAGTGTTGAAGGATTTCTTGTATTAAAATCAATGTGTAAAACAGAAGGATGAATCCTTCTATTTATAGACTTTACAAATACATGAACCTTGCCAAAAAGCAAGTTCAGAAACAAGTTGCAACAAGTTGTAGTCTTGGAACTTGTACATAAAGCAAAAAGAAATACTATAATACTAAACTACTGATATACAAGGGCGGTGGAAAAGATCTTCTATAAGTACTGATGAATGAAAAACTACTGATGAGTAGTTTGTCTTCAGCAGTTCTTCAGTCGAAGTGTCTGGTTTGAACTTCAGAACTTCTGATAACTTCTTCTTCAGTACTTTTGATTCTCTTCTTCAGCAGTTTGATTCCTTGTCTTCAACAGTTCCATACTTAGAGTATTTTGACAGAAAGTGAATTAGACTAAGGTTTGCAAAAGTGGTTTCACCAATCCTCTTTGTCCTAACACAAGTCCCGATCTAACAAGCAAGGCTCCAAATACACTTTCAAGACATGCATATTAGCCCAAAATGTTTAAAACAGTAAAAAGGGCATCATAAATTCCCCTGAAAGCGAGTACAAAAACCCAACAAGCAAATTGATACCGAGAGGCTACACACAAACTCAAGCACCTGCCAAGTAACAATTTATATTACAAGCTAGGCCTATAAGACTTCTATGGTTCCTAACGGGTCAACCGGGTAATATTGAGTTCCTTGAAAGGTGTAACTAATCAGTTCAGCTCCTAAAATTTAGAATATCGTTTGTAAAAAGTTCATATATTGTATTAATGTTCTAGTACCTAATTTCGTGACTCACATGATGAACCATCGCTTAAATTGCCAAAATTCCTAATATTGCCGAACCGTAGGTCCGTTTTGCAAAGTAATGTGTCCTTTGCCCAAATCAGCCATATTATCAACCTAAGCCATATTTTATATCATATTTTATCCTTAGAAACATTTGGGATCATATTTGGGTGATGTTTGCAAAACAACAACACATTGCTCAAAGTCGTCCCTTTTACATACCGAAAACCCCGATTTTATCATTATTGACACACGACTTCCTCAACCATGTTAAATCATAAAACACATTACAATAGGTCCTAATAAGGGTTTATGGGCTGAATTAAACACCAAATTGATTTATAATCACAACGAACTCAAAATTTCCCAAAACATGAACCCTAGAACCCTAGATTCACAAATCAAACAACTGACCCACCAAACCTTAACCAATGGCCCCCTCTTTCGAATATGATGCTAACCACATACCTTAGGATGGTTTGGAAGCAAAAACCCCAATTCAATTAACGAAATCGTCCAAGAACTAGTTAAGCCGATTTCAAACCCTAGTTTTCAAATTCAATCAATTAATCGATCATAACATCAAAATTAACCACGGATTCACTTAGGGATTTGATAGACTAACCTTGTAGGATGATTTAGAGGAAAAACACCCAATCATTAACCTTTATTTCGGCTGAATAGACCAAGTCCGAATTATAAACTCTAATTAGCCACCATCATTTAATTAATCCATTTTGCATAATAATTGACAATCAATCGTTTAGAGACTTAATAGACTCACCTTGTAGGATGATTTAGAGGCAAAATCCCCAATTATTATCCCTCAATTGAAGTCCAATTGATTGAGCCCTAATTCTACCAAAACATCATCAATTAACTGAATTAACACATGTATAAACGATGATAAACATAGGTTTTCGAAGGGATTACCTTAGGGATGTCGAATATGGATTGTAGGCTACTCAAATGTCGAAAAAGAAGCTGTTTTGGCTGTTGTATTTTGGTGAGCAAGGAGGAAGAGGAAGGGAGGATCTTAGGGTTTTTTTTTTTTTTTTTTTTTTTTTTTTTTTTTTTTTTTTTTGCAACATATTACAATAAGGCCCCCGTATTTTTGACTCCCTTGTGTCTTGTTCCAAAAGCTACGCAAATGAGTTTACGAAAATGCTAAAGAGCCCCCTCAACAAAACCAAAATAAAATATACAAGTGTACAAACTTTACAAGGTGAAACACAACTATGGGAATCTATGAGTGTTACAAGTCTCCCTTGTTGCATTAGGATTCGTCCCTGAATCCTGCTGCAAGGGAAACAAGTGTGGATAGAGCCTCATCATTTTTGATTAGGTCTCCCAAGTAGCTTCCGACCCCCTTATGTGTCTCCACTGTACCATCTCATGTTTAACCACTTTGTTGCGTAAGTTCTTTTCCTTACAATCGAGAATGGCAATAGGCTCCTCGATGTAGTTCAGATTCTCATCCAGTTCTATATCATCAAGCGGTATATGAGCTTCCTCACCCGCTAGGCACTTCCTTAAATGTGACACGTGAAAGGTTGGGTGGATGCCCTTGAGTTCCCCAGGTAAATCCCACCGATAAGACACCTTCCCTACACGTGCAAGAAATGCGGAAAGGTCCGATAAACCTCATACTGAGCTTCCCACGCTTGCCAAAGTATATGATTCCCTTCCAAGGGGAGACCTTCGACAAGACACGGTCACCCATGTTAAACTCTATAGGCCTCCTCCTCTTATCGGCGTGCGACTTCTGTAGATCCTGAGCTGCCTTCATGAAAGCTTAAATTTTTTTCAAGGTTTTCGGTGGTTGCCTCGACCACTTCAAAACTACCCTGTTGCTTATGCCCATTGGAACCCCAACAAAGAAGAGTTCTACAACTGCGTCCAAACAGCATAAACTAAGACTAGAGATCAAGCAGGCATATCCTACTTTTGTCATAGCTTAGTTTAAAAATACATATAATATAAACTATGTGACAACCCTGACTCAAAACTAATACCATAGATCAGAGCAGGCATATCCCCCTTCTATCATAGCTCAATTCGACATATCAGGTAGCCATTGAACATAGTCTACTATATATAATAATATGTATAACATAAACTAAGCAACAACCATGACACAAAACCAATACCATAGATCAGGGCATGCATAGCCCAGTTTATAAGGTCAGGTAGATACGGTTTTAAATAACAAACTATTTTCAAGTTTATGGTCTTGATTTGAAATCAAAGCATAAACATATATAGTCAAAATTTATAAAACAGATGCAAAAACGAGAAATGTTTTAAACGGATAAAACATGTCTTTGCAATGGTTCGATACTCGTATGGCAAGTATCATGTCTTGAACCATATAATAGTGTTGAGATACTATTTAAAGGAAAACAACCCGATGTTGTTTTGACATATTTACTTGTTCGACTACTTGTGAGTAGTTAATTATAAACAACCTTGTTGTTTTGAACAATGTATTGATGGAGTACCTCGAAACATGCCACAAGACGATATAATTGTGACTATTTCGTTGAAATATAAAGTGTTGAAGAGAATAACACTTTGAGATTTGATGTTTATATATCCTTATGAATCCGTTAAAATATATTTGTAATATATTATATATATTTTGGATTATCATTTATATTTTTTTAACAATCAGGTGATTTAAAATATAATAAACGATAAATGTAAAAGGAAATTACTTTTGGAATTTTTTTTTTTTGACAATTTACCTTCGACGGATTTAATAAGGATATTTATTTAAACGGGTTATGCAAGGAGTGCCTTGCAAGAACACAATGAGCGGGTTGTGATCATGACTTATGCAATAAGTCACATACCAAACATCAAACGTACAACATGATGAGTGAATCATGACGAACGTGGCAAGTGTATTGAGATTAAATACACGAAAACGAGGTATGTCATCTAATGTTGAGAGCATCAACATGGAAATACACACTTGTGAATTTTTCGATGACTATAACATATGAAAGAAATATATGTTAAGATTGTAAATTCTTTAATAAATTTTGCTAAATTTATTGTAAGACATTACAATATTGATGGATGTGTAGATGTTTCTACAACCATCAATGTTGTTTGACCTATGTGGAGGATTTATCCTTAGTTTTGGGAGTCTTCCCAAATACATGGTTTTAACAAAACAACATGGAAATGTATAAATCACTTTAGGAGCATATGTGAATGCTATGTTTTTGAGTGTCAATCTAATTGACTTTGTCTCAAGACTTTAGTGATTTTATACTAGGATTGTTCATCTCGTTGATGATGAATATGTTCATCAAAGTGACGTAGATTGAGACTTATGTTTAAGTTCTTAAGAGTCAATGGTGAAGCCTTGGAGATTAAAGCCAAAATGAGTTTTGATCTTAATAGTTGAAATTAACTATGGTTTTGAGACATTCCTAAAACAGAGGTTTTGGAGTGGTAAAACAAAATTTCATTATTGTGTCAAACTAAGACGTGAATGTTTGAAAGAGATAGTGCATTATCTCTTAAGGCTGTGAAGAATTAGAATGATGCATCTTCTGTTCATATGCTAGAGTATTGCAGTCTAAAGCATGCTAGACTAATACTTGTTAATGAAACATTCAAAGTGCAAGCAATGTGGGGGGGGGGGGGGGAAGATCCATTTAAGAAACAACCCGTAGGGGATGTAAAAATGGTATTGAGAAGTTTTCTCAAACTTCATACGAAAGGGTGAACCTTTCATCACCCCATTGGATATTATCCAATAACACTTAAATGTGGGGGTGGCTTGCATTTGAAAATGGAGTTAGTCAATCGAGTTGATTGGACTCAAATGCCAATTGGTAAGATTCAAAGTCTAGCTAACTTTGAATCACATCACCAAAGGCATGGAAACGTGTTTAGCCATGAATTGAGTTTCATGTCATTCTAAAGACGAAAAGGAAGGTTCAAAGGGTAACACCTACCTATCCTACTAGATCTATGTTTAGATCCCATGTTATAAGTCTTACAAATTGACAAGATGGCAAATTGACCAGCGAGTCAAGAACACGTTAGAACAACTTATCTCAATGCAAGATGGATCCAACAACCTGATGGTTGATAAGAGATGAAGTTGTATGGAATGAGACTAAAGCCCGTGAAAGAAAAGGGACATGAGGGAAACCTAACCTAGTTGACTAGAGATCCCAAGATCTAGGTTCAATAGGACATCTTAATCATGAACCGACGAGCAGTCACTGTGGGGGCATGGCTAAGATATATGTTTATATATAAAGCTAGTATGTATGGTTATATACATATCCCCTAAACTACAAAAGGGTGTTTAAATACGTCCTAGTCCATTCCTATAATATCCAGTGACATTGTTGAGAGGTTAAGCATAATATATGGTTTGATGATTAGTGTAAATCATAGTACACCATAATGCTTTTAATGATTTAAGATCACCTATGTTGGAGAGAAGTGTGGTCGCTTCGAATGAAATTGTGGGGCACAATTTCTAGAGCTCCCGCAGAACCAGGAAAGTGTTCCAGGACATTTATTGAACACGATAATGAGGGGATGGCCAGGCTAGGGGGAGTCTTGTGTGAACGTATATAGTCGTTTACACAAACAGCCGTCAGTTCAAAGACATCAAGTTCATACTGACACCTAGTAAGCTAAGTATGCTTCACAAGGGAAGGTTCAAAGGTTTACACCCACCTATCCTATGCAAGACTCAACCGTCGAGGTTACATCTGAATTTGTGTGTTTTTAATCGATCTCCATTCATGTGGGGGATTGTTGGAAAAATGGTAGTGGAAATTGATTTTTCCCTAATTTTGGACATAAATAAATATATTTATATAAGTGTTATATAAATAATTATTTCCAGGTTTGTGTACTATATTGTGAGAGGATCACAACGAACCAAACCATGTCCAAAATAGAGCTAAGATGAATGAGATATCGAAGCTTGAAAGTTGTAGGTTGGAACAACCAAATATGAGAACATGGATTAAGTTTATAAGGAGGAGCACTCCTTGTATATTGTTTAGCTTGAGCCAAACACTAGTGGGGACCCTAAAGGGTGCGAAACACCCTTAACTCGCATTCGCACACTCGCATCGCCACTTGAGAGCCACCTTTGTATTTTGACCTTGTGCGCATGGTCAGGTACCTGGTGGAAGGTTGACGTAAACCATCAAATACGAGTGGCGTCCGTGCGCGGGTGGTCATCCGCAGATGACATGGCGATTCGCGTGGGACATGTGCGCACAAGATCAGGTAGCATCCTGATCTGCGTTAGTAAGGCGCGCGAGCGCAGTT